>CATNWA010002993.1:140000-445000 GCA_951230385.1 Staurois parvus
AAATGAGGTCAGTCCACGAAAACGGGGGACTCCCAACTTTTCTGTACAAGAGCCGCATTGTACATTTTACAGATAATCGTGGGCCGAAAAAAAATCCCCATCAGGGTCCCACTTATATCTAGGTCCCTTTCAGAGTCCTCCCCCCTTTATATCTGGATCCCCATCAGAGCCCGCAGCTTATAGCAGGGTCCCCATCAGAGTCCCCTTAATGTCAAGGTCCCCATCAGAGTCCACCCCCCTTTATATCCCCCACTAACAGGGTCCCGCTTATTATATCTAGGTCCCCATCAGAGTCCACCCCCCCCTTTATATCCCCCACTAATAACAGGGTCCCCCTTATATCTAGGTCCCTCTCAGAGTCCTAATGTCAAGGTCCCCATCAGAGTCAACCCCCCCTTTATATCCCCCACTAATAACAGGGTCCCCATTATATCTAGGTCCCCATCAGAGTCCACCCCCCCCTTTATATACCCCACTAATAACAGGGTCCCCCTTATATCTAGGTCCCCATCAGAGTCCACCCCCCCTTTATATCCTCCACTTATAACAGGGTCCCTGTCAGAGTCCTCCCCCTTCATATCAGGCTCCCCATCAGAGCCCCCCACCTTCATAGCAGGCTCCCCATCAGAGTCCCCCTAATGTCAAGGTCCCCATCAGAGTCCCCCCCCCCCCTTATCTCAGGGTCCCCCTTATATCTAGGTCCCTATTTAAATCAGAGTTCTCCAATCAAAGTTCTGCCTCAAACCAGAGCCCCCCCCCACCTTTTTTTTTATCAGGGTTCCCATCAGAGTCCTCCCCTAATGTCCACTGCCCCCATTATATCAGAGTCCCCATCAGAGTGCCCCCCTTTGTATCAGGGTTCCCAACAGAGTCCTTCCCCTTATATCAGGGTCCCCATCAGAGCCCCCACCTTACAGCAATGTTCCCATCAGAGTCCCCCTAATGTCAAGGTCCCCATCAGAGTCCACCGTCCTTTTTATATAGGGGTCCCCATCAGAGTACTCCCCCCACTTATATCAGGGTCCCCTTTACATCTAGGTCCCTATCAGAGTCCCTTTTTACATCATGGTTCCCCATCAAAGTTCTTCTTCAAGCCAGACCCCCCCCCCCACCTCTTTTTTTTTTTATCAGAGTTCCCATCAGAGTCCTCCCCCTAATGTCCACCCCTCCCTTTTATATCAGGGTTCCCATCAGAGTACTCCACTTATATTAGGGTTCCCATCAGAATGCCTACTTTATATCAGGGTTCCCACCAGAGTGATGGGAACCCAGATATAAAGGGGGGCAGAGTCCCACCTTTATATTCGAGTCCCCCCACCTTGTATCTAGGTCCCCATCAAAGTATGTCACCTCCTTTATATCAGGGTCCCCATCAGAGTCCCCCTCTTTATCAAGGTTCCATAACAGTCCCCCTTGTATTAATCTGCCTTAGGAGTCCCCTCGCTCCTTAGATCGGAATCCCCATCAGGGTCCCCCTCACATCTAGATCCTCATCAGTGGAGTCCATGTTAAATCAGTGTCCCCCAATCCATCAGGATCCCCCTTGGATCAAGATCCCCATGAGAGTTTTCTTAAATTGGGGTCCCTCCCTTACAATGGGGTCCTTATCAAATCCCTGTTACATCAGTCTGCCTTAGGAGTCCCCCTTATGCCAGAATTCCCTAAGAGTCCACCCTTACTCAACATTACCCTCCTTAGTTTAGGGTCTTCATCAGACCCCCCCCACTCTTACAGTAGAATCCACATTAAAGCCCCCTTACATCAGAGTGTGTTTTAGGAGTTACCCCCCCATAATATCAGAGTCTCCATCAGTCTGTCCCCCTCTTTATATCAGGGTCCCCATCAGAGTGCCACTCTTTATATTGTGGTTCCCATCAGAGTCCAACCCCTTATATCGGTTCCCCATCAGAGCCCCCACTCTATATCCGGGTCCCCAACAGAGTCCATCACCCCCTTTTATATCTGGGTCCCACCCCTTATATCAGGGTCCCTATCAAAGTCCTCCTCATTATCAAGGTTCCATAAGAGCCCCTCTTGCATTAATCTGCCTTAGGATTCCCCCCCCCTCAGGATCCCCATCAGGCCCCCCCTTACATCTAGATCCTTATCGGAGGAGTCCCTGTTATATTAGTGTCTCCCTATACATCATGGCCCCCCCTTAGATCAAGATCCCCATGAGAGTTCGCTCTTAGATCAGGGTCCCTCCCTTACAATGGGGCTCTTATTAAAGCCCCCTTACATCAGTCTGTCTTAGACATCCCCCCTTACATCTGGATCCCCATAAGAGTCCACCCCTACTGAACATCAGGGCCCCCCTTAATTTAGGATCTTCATTAGAGCCCCCCTCTTACATTAGGATCCCCATTACAGCCCCCCTTACATCAGAGTGTGTTTAAGGAGTCCCCCCTTATATCAGGGTTCCCATCAGAGTTACCCCTTATATTAGGGTCCCCATTACAGCCCCTCCTTACATCAGAGTCTGCCTTAGGAGGCCCACATTGGATCAGGGTCCCCATCAGAGTTAACCCCTTTTATTAGGGTCCCTATTACAGCCCCTCCTTACATCAGAGTCTGCCTTAGGAGGCCCATATTGGATCAGGGTCCCCATCAGAGTTAGCCACTTATATGAGGGTCATAATTACAGCCCCTCCTTACATCAGAGTCTGCCTTAGGGGGCCCACCTTGGAAATGGGTCCCCATCAGAGCCCTCCCTTTATATTAGTATCTCCATTAAAGCCCCCCCCCCTCCCCTTACCTCAGTATTCCCACCAGAGTCCCCCCCTCCTTAGATCTGGGTCCTCATCAGAGTTCCGCCCCTACACTAGGATCCCTATCACAGCTCCCTTTACATTAGAGTCTACCTTAGAAGCCCCCTTAGATCGGAGTCCCCATCGGAGTCCCCACGCACATCAGCAGCGGAGATCATAAGCCGTCTTTGCTAACTTAGCTTCTCAATCAGCACACATTGAGGATACACCACTGACCCAAGCTGAGGGCCGAATGTGGCCCTTGGGCCTTAGTTTGCAGATCCCCCTCCACTTGAGCATAAAACCTCATTGAATTTGGAATAGTTTTTTTCTTTGTTTTCAGTTCTGTAAAGTTCCAGCGAAGGGAACTTCTGAGTTTGATGCATTATATTGCATCTCTTTTGCTGCGTTTTGTGCGTGAAGCTCTTCTCTGGAAGTTGAGCGCTCCGGTCTTCACTCCCCAAAGTGCCGTTAGCCGCCGAATGGCGATAATTGTGCGTTTCTGTGAAAACGACGGCAGCCGCTCCAGGCGGAGACAAATAACAACGCAGGTTAAATAAAAGCTTTTAGAAGCTAAGAGACGACCTCGTGGGAAAAATGACGACTCCACGTCGATGCAACGCTTTAGATGGAATTGAATGTTTCGATTAGAAAATTATCATGAGACGACTTCGCAAAAAGTAAAAATAACGCAGACGGCTTCAGGAAGAATCATCAAAAGGTAGAAAATGGGCAAATTGTGCCATTGCATAGAAAAATGGGTTTTACTGTAGTGCTCAGAGTTCTGTATTTATGGAGGAGCGGTGTTGTCACCCAAGGACAGAAGATGTGTTAGAACTACAGAACACCTCCCTCTTCTATCTACATATCGTGTGGGGGGGTGTTTTGTAGTCCTCAGGGCTGGGAACAATGTAACTTCATAGATGGCAACTGTCCTGGGTTTGCTTGGGTGGGATCAAGTCATAAAATGGTTGTGATGGTCACCCACTTTTTTCAAAACAGTCCATGTATATGGCATCTGGGTGGGACCAACCCATTATGGGGGTGTGATGGACAGTCCCTATATATTTAGAGGTGTGGGATGGGTGAGATCAACCCATAATGGGAGTGATATGGAAGTCCCTATATATTTAGAGGTGGGGGATGGCTGGGACCAACCCAAAATGATGGCGTGATGGTCATTCCTTGCATATTAAGAGGTGGGATCTGGATGGGACCAACCCGTAATGAGGGTGTGATGGACAGTCCCTATATATTTAGAGGTGGCATCTAGGTAGGACCAACCCATAATGGGGGTGTGATGGACAGTCCCTATATATTTAGAGGTGGGGTCTGGATGGGACCAACCCATAAAGGAGGGGTGATGGTCAGTCCCTATGTATTTAGAAGTGGGGCCTAGATGGCACCAACCCATAAAGGAGGTGTGGTGAGCAGTCCCTGCATATTTAGAGGTGGGGTCTGGATGGGACCAACCCATAAAGGAGGTGTGATGGTCAGTCCCTATATATTTAGATGTGGGGTCTGGATGGGACCAACCCATAAAGGAGGTGTGATGGTCAGTCCCTATATATTTAGATGTGGGGTGTGGATGGGACCAACCCATAAAGGAGGTGTGATGGTCACTCCCTACATATTTTAGAGGTGGGGTCTGGACGGGACCAACCCATAAAGGAGGGCTGATGGTCAGTCCCTACATATTTAGCGGTGGGGTCTGGATGGCACCAACCCATAAAGGAGGGCTGATGGTCAGTCCCTACATATTTAGAGGTGGGGTGTGGATGGCACCAACCCATAAAGGAGGTGTGGTGAGCAGTCCCTGCATATTTAGAGGCGGGGTCTGGGTGAGACCAACCCATGAAGTATGCGATGAGAGCGCGCTGACTGTATAGTCAGTGGATGAGACGCGGACCGTGTCCTGGGATCCTGGACCATAATGTTGATAAGCAGGCAGAGAAAGCAGGTAGTTACCAGCTGACAAGATTTCTGGCAGGATCAACAGATATATTTTTGCACATATTGAACTGATATAACAAAATGAATTGAATGGTGAATTTTTCAGACCAAAAGCAACTAAAGAGACTAAACGCCATCATTGTGAAGGCTTACATGCCCTTTAATAAAGTATGAGTCGGGGGAGGGGGAGTCTTGGTTGCTCTGACAGTTCAGCAATGGTTCCTCCTTGTTTTGTTGCTGCAGAACACAAAAGGAATTGATTTTTCTTAATGCTTTATAGTTTAACCTCCAGTTTTATAGTGAGATGGCGGCTCTGTGCATCCACCGCAGAGCAGCATCGCTGAAATGATCCAGACCGTCTCCTTGTGTGAATGCTGAGAGATGGCCAACCAAACCAGCCGCTGATGAACAGTTTATGGATCAAAAGATCATAGCAGGGGCGGACTGACAACTCATGGGGCCCCCGGGCAATGGGGGATCATGGGGCCCCTGTGTCCTTGGCCAAACTCAAAAATGCCTATGAAAAAGGTACCAGGGGCATCTCGTGGGGCCCCCTACTGACCCTGGGCTCTCGGACAGTGCCCGAGTTTCCAAATGGTCAGTCCGCCCCTGGATCATATACAGAGAAGGATAGAACACCTCCACCAGATCCTCCACTTCTCCATGCAGCCTTGGAGAGGCTCGTCTCTGCCCTCCCCTTCCTTCTCAGTAGTTGGTAGTAGAGAGGAGGACAGAACATCTCCGCCAGATCCTGCACTTCCCCATGCAGCCTTGGAGAGGCTCATCTCTGCTCTCCCCTTCCTTCTCAGTAGTTGGAAGTAGAGAGAAGGATAGAAGGAAGGGGAGGGCAGAGACGAGCCTCTCTAAGGCTGCACGGAGAAGTGGAGGATCTGGCGGAGATGTTCTGTCCTCCTTTCTACTGCCGACTACTAAGAAGGAAGGGGAGGGCAGAGACGAGCCTCTCCAAGGCCGCACAGAGAAGTGGAGGGTCTGGTCGAAATGTCCTGTCCTCCTTTCTACTGCCGACTACTGAAAAGGAAGGGGAGGGCAGAGACGAGCCTCTCCAAGGCTGCACAGAGAAGTGAAGGATCTGGTGGAGATGTTCTGTCCTCTCTCTTTCTTCTCAGTAGTCGGCAGTAGAAAGGAGGACAGAACATCTCCACTAGATCCTCCACTTCTCTGCGCGGCCTTGGAGAGGCTCATCTCTGCCCTCCTCTTTCTTCTCAGTAGTCGGCAGTAGAAAGGAGGGCAGAGATGAGCCTCTCCAAGGCCGCGCAGAGAAGTGGAGGATCTGGTGGAAATGTCCTGTCCCTCCTTTCTACTACTGACTACTGAGAAGGAAGGGGAGGGCAGAGAGACGAGCCTCTCCAAGGCTGCACAGAGAAGTGGAGGGTCTGGTGGAGATTTTCTGTCCTCCTTTCTACTACTGACTACTGAGAAGGAAGGGGAGGGCAGAGACGAGCCTCTCCAAGGCTGCACAGAGAAGTGGAGGATCTGGTGGAGATGTTCTGTCCTCCTTTCTACTACTGACTACTGAGAAGGAAGGGGAGGGCAGAGACGAGCCTCTCCAAGGCTGCACAGAGAAGTGGAGGATCTGGTGGAGATGTTCTGTCCTCTTTTCTACTGCCGACTACTGAGAAGGAAGGGGAGGGCAGAGACGAGCCTCTCCAAGGCTGCACAGAGAAGTGGAGGATCTGGTGGAGGTGTTCTATCTCCTCTCTGCTGCTGGCTGCTGAGACAAAATAAGGGGCAGAGATGAGGGAGATGTACCTGCAGGAGAGGTGCAAGGGCCACATGAAATGGCCTTGTGGGCCAGATTTGGCCCACTGGCCTTGTTTGACACGTGCGTTAATCGATGGCTCACACGGTGCAATAGTCTGTCATTTTTATATTGGTGTAAGTAAGGAAGGTCAGATATAAATCAAAGAACACCAAAAAGTATTCTACAAAATAAAATGAATTGATACACATCCCCTAAGAGAGGGACAGTTGTGGAGGGCAGGTGGATAGAGGGGGATTTGGTTCCACATTAAGATCAGTTGGGAATTATAGAATGCCATCACTGACCCTCACCCGGGGGTCAGTGGGCACCTTCCTACATAACAAATGTTGTTCTCCAATGACGATCACCATGGAACAAGTCTTGGGCTGGATCCGAAATGTTTGGTAGATGAGATCTGATTTTCTCTAAAGGTCAAACTCTAGTAAAATGCTCCTCCAAAGTATTTCCTCCGATGTGTTGGCTCTCTCCCAGCTTCCTGTTTCGGCTGCATGGAATTGTTATACTCAGAAATTTGATGCTCGATGAAGTGAGTCCATGAAAAGGGGAAATTGAATGTAAAAATGATGTAACAACAGGTCCGACTCGTACATCTGAGGGAGAAACGGCCTCCGCATGGGACAACAATGGCCAATGAGCGTCTACGTTTTTAGTGAAGGAGAGAGAAAAGGAGGATCTGATTGGTTACTGTAGGTTCACAGACCAGTTTGGACAGTTGAGTGACAGTTTCCACCAATATGGTGGATGGGTAGAAGTGATATGTGGTGGAGCTCTTTCAGGAGGCCCCTGTCAGGTCTCCAAAGCTTACGTTTAATCTCCATATATTTTACTCCTTCGGTTCCTTCTTTCCATCCTCATAAACACCCAAAAAAAACAAATATTAGAAACACTTTTCCTTTTTCAATACACTTTTGTTTGGTTCCCTTTGGGATGGTAAGGGTACAGAAGGGTCTCGCTTGGCATTGTGACCTCTATACAATGCAGATCGTGGACACAAAGGGGTTAACTTGCCCCTCAAGGTCTAGAACCATCCATCACCCCCAATTCCCTGCAGTGACTTCATGACTTCAACCGGAGTCTTGAATTGCTTTGATGGAGTCTGGGTTGGCACCTCCATGCTGTTCTTCTTTTTAGGGTCTTTTGTCAGGAGGAGAGTTGGGGCCCCTCTAGTGGAAGATGTGAAGCTGAGGGCCCAGCCTACACCAGGAGCCCTCCTGGAGGCCAGTATGAAATAACTGATGGTCTGGAGCCAGAGATTGGGGGGGGGGTCCTGATGATGTGGAGTGTTGAAGTTCCCAGCTGCTGCTTCCTATCGGTGGTTGTTCCGGAGAGAACTCGAGGCCACGAGACCCGTTTACCGAGCTTGGAATGGAGATTTTACTATTTTTTATTTTTTCCGTATCCAATATCGTTTCTGACATTCTTCTGTCATGAGATTGGTCCGGGCAATTTCTCTCTTCATTTTCACCTCAATTTAACAATGGTGATACATCTGTCTGGTAGCCGGACCGCTTCCATGTGTAATGACTTTATTTTTCTTAACAATAAATTATTTTTCGGCTTCCAAGCTATTATTTTTTTTTTTACCTTTTGTCATTTCTTTTCCTTTATCTCTGTAAAGTTTGTATTGTAGGTAGTTACTGAACAGTGATGTCACCGCTCTCTAGTGAATGGATAGGCCGCGTTCTCAGTGATGTCACCGCTCTCTAGTGAATGGATAGGCTGCATTCTCGGTGATGTCACCGCTCTCTAGTGAATGGATAGGCTGCATTCTCGGTGATGTCACCGCTCTCTAGTGAATGGATAGGCTGCATTCTTAGTGATGTCACCGCTCTCTAGTGAAAGGATAGGCTGCATTCTCAGTGATGTCACCGCTCTCTAGTGAATGGATAGGTTGCTTCCTTAGTGATTTAATCGCTCTCTAGTGAATGGATAGGCTGCATTCTCGATGATGTCACCGCTCTCTAGTGAATGGATAGGCTGCATTCTTGGTGATGTCACCGCTCTCTAGCGAATGGATAGGCTGCATTCTTAGTGATGTCACCGCTCTCTAGTGAACGGATAGGCTGCATTCTCGGTGATGTCACCACTCTCTAGTGAATGGATAGGTTGCTTCCTTAGTGATTTCATCGCTCTCTAGTGAATGGATAGGCTGCATTCTCAGTGATGTCGCACCTCTAGTGAACGGATAGGCTGCATTCTCGATGTCACCGCTCTCTAGTGAATGGATGGGCTGCATTCTCAGTGATGTCAGCGCTCTCTAGTGAATGGATAGGCTGCATTCTCGGTGATGGCACCGCTCTCTAGCGAATGGATAGGTTGCATTCTCGGTGATGTCAGCGCTCTCTAGCGAATGGATAGGCTGCATTCTCAGTGATGTCACCGCTCTCTAGTGAATGGATAGGTTGCTTCCTTAGTGATTTAATCGCTCTCTAGTGAATGGATAGACTGCATTCTCAGTGATGTCACTGCTCTCTAGCGAATGGATAGGCTGCATTCTCAGTGATGTCACCGCTCTCTAGCGAATGGAAAGGCTGCAATGAATTAAAGCCACCCCTTTAGTGTTTCCTAACAGCTGAGGCCTTCAATCCCACCAAGCGACTGGGTTGATTTTCCTCTGATGCCCCATGTGAGGATAGCCCGTCGCTCGGCTCTCTTTGACGTGGGCTCCTGTATCTCTGCATTTCCTTGCAGCCGCTGATGTATCGGGAGTGTAGGAAAGAGACGCGAAGGGTAACGCCATTCATTAAACCGATCTGTCGCCGCCAGAAAAGCGCAAAGTGGATTTGTTGCTAAATGATCCGCTCCGACACTCCAACATTAAACACTGGAGATGATATCGCGGCGTCGCTGAAGAGAGCGCGCCGAGGCTACATCTCCGCTCCTTGTTACTGGCGTGTAAAGACAACGTTATCTTCAAAAACTTTTGGCGGATGCGGTGTAATTATGAAGTGGTGTTGTCGCTGAGGCCGGGGGGGGTCAGTCTCTGATGTAAAGCGCAGTCGGGCCCGCTTGGAAATAATTGCTCAAATCCTTTTTTTTTTTTTTTTTTTCAAGGAACCGCCACGGCTCAGGCTGCGCCAAATCACCGGTAACAGAAGGCAAGAGTAAAAGAAAACATCTTCAAAGGAAAATGTTACTTATTGACTCGAGCATTGTCAGGATTTTTTATTTTTTTATGGGATTCAATCAGTTTAAAGTGAACCTAACCTGTGTTTAATTATATCGGGCAACGCAACGGGGTCACTTAAAGGGGATGTACACTCAAACTTAGTGTTACTCAACCCAGGACCCTGCATTCACTATATCCGCTCTCCCCGGACCCCGCATTCACTATATCCGCTCTCCCCGGACCCCGCATTCACTATATCCGCTCTGCCCGGACCCCGCATTCACTATATCCGCTCTCTCCGGACCCCGCATTCACTATATCCGCTCTCCCCGGACCCCGCATTCACTATATCCGCTCTCTCCGGACCCCGCATTCACTGTTTCCGCTCTCCCGGACCCCGCATTCACTATATCCGCTCTCCCCGGACCCCGCATTCACTATATCGCGCTCTCCCCGGACCCCGCATTCATATATATCTGCTCTCGCCGGACCTCGCATTCACTATATCCGCTCTCCCCGGACCCCGCATTCACTATATCCGCTCTCCCCGGACCCCGCATTCACTATATCCGCTCTCCCCGGACCCCACATTCACTATATCCGCTCTCCCCGGACCCCGCATTCACTTTATAAGCTGAAGAATTAAAAGATTTGAAAGGAAAATAACTTCCGCCTGGACAGAAGCACTGTTTCACTTTGGGTTGGTTTGAAATGTGGAGCATGAAAGTCGCGTCTCCCCGTGGTTTTTTGTTCCAGCGCTGCTTTTTGGCTCGGTCCCGTGTGCTTTGTAGCCCATTTACCTGACTGGACTGTCAGAACGGGAATGCAAGGTAACGCTGGAACAGGCCCTAATAAGCTTTACTTTGTTGATATTTGACCTTCCCTGGTTCCATCTTCCACCATCTTTGTTTTCATTACCTACCTTTTGTTTTAGAGCCAGTGATATCATAACTGGGTCACCATACTTCACTATGCAATGCAGTCAGATCATGGCTGGTGGGAGGGGCCAGCAGGGTGCTGTACATAGCTTAATGAAAACATCACAGCACCCTTCCTCAGTACATCTATCTAAACCAGGAACAACAATGTAACATGTTACACCTTCTCTGTCCTCAGATGTGTTGGCTGCATTCATTTTTTATTTTTTTTTTATATTCCCTGGTGATCCTGCCAGTCTGCGTCCCTCCGCTCTGTCCTCCCTCTGTATTGGCTCCTTGCTCCGTCTGTGAAGCCAATCGTACAGAGGCATCGTGATCCTCTACAGCACGGGTGTCAAACTGGCAGCCCTCCAGCTGTTGCCAAACTACAAGTCCCATCATGCCTCTGCCTTTGGGAGTCATGCTTGTAACTGTCAATCTTGCAATGCCTCATGGGACTTGTAGTTTGGCAACAGCTGAAGGGCCGCCAGTTTGACACCCGTGCCCTACAGGTTTACTTCTTGTCTGTGTGTCCCGGGTGGAGTTCTCCTTTAAGCGGAGAAGGTTTTGTAGTCCAAGTGACTTGTGGTGGGATCGCGTCTCATTAGCAGAGCGGAAGGCGGTAGGAAGCACCTGCGGCAGTAAGGGAAGACCGATCTTCAGATGAGACAATACTCCGACATCGCTCGCATTGTGTCGTGTAATGAACGCCGGCCAGGGGGGGAAATGCTCTCATTTTATTGGATGCGGCCAATGTGTTCAAGGACTCTAGAAGAAATTGTCTTGTAGAGGGAGGAGGCTCCATTGTTGGTCCTTTCTGGGGGGGACTGGAGACTTTCTCTGGATTCAACAGACAAAAAAAAAAACACAAAGCGAAAACTGACAGTTATGACCTTCCGTACTCCATAGAAGGCTGAGAAAAGTGTAATGATTGGAGGTGGACTATGAACTCCGACCCCAAACCAAACACCAGAACTACATTCACCCCATAGATCCGGACTCTGGACTTTTCATCCACCAGAAGCAATAGGTTGTTCTAGGACCAAATCTGCACAGAAAGTTCCCAGTCATCTATCCGTGTATCTATCTATGGCTCTATCTATCCATCCATTATCTATCTATCTATACATCCATTGTCTATCTATCTATACATCCATTATCTATCTATCTATACACCCATTATCTATCTATCTATCTATCCATCTATCCATTATCTATACATCTATTATCTATTTATCTATCTATACATCCATTATCTATCTATCTATACATCCATTATCTATCTATCTATACACCCATTATCTATCTATCTATCCATCTATCCATTATCTATCTATCTATACATCTATTATCTATTTATCTATCTATACATCCATTATCTATCTATCTATACATCCATTATCTATCTATCTGTACATCCATTATCGATCTATCTGTACATCCATTATCTATCTATCTATACATCCATTATCTATCTATCTATCTACATCTATTATCTATGTATCTATACATCCATTATCTATCTATACATCCATTATCTATCTATACATCCATTATCTATCTATCTATCTATCTATCTATCTATCTATCTATCTATCTATCTATCTATCTATCCCTAATTGAACCTTTCTTTATTGGATCTATCTATCCATCCATCTAATCCATCTATCTATCTACACTATATTGCCAAAAGTATTGGGCCACTGGCCTTTCCACGCACATGAACTTTAATGGCCTCCCAGTCTTAGGCTGTCCTAGATTATCCAATTTTCTTGATATTTGTGGTTTAGATTTACCAAAAGCCATATAATTGGATACAACTGAAAGTGTTGTTTAAGTTTGACCTCCTATTAGGCGTGCCCTTGCACTACATAGTTGAAGGTAAATCTAAAGGAAATTGGGCAGAAAATTGTATGGCCAGCCTAAGTCCATAGGGTTCAATATTGAGTTGGCCCCGCCCTTTCCACGCACATGACCTTTAATGGCCTCCCAGTCTTAGTCCGTAGGGTTCAATATTGAGTTGGCCCCACCCTTTCCACACACATGACCTTTAATGGCCCCCCAGTCTACGTCCGTAGGGTTCAATATTGAGTTGGCCCCGTCCTTTCCACGCACATGACCTTTAATGGCCTCCCAGTCTTAGTCCGTAGGGTTCAATATTGAGTTGGCCCTGCCCTTTCCATGCACATGACATTTAATGGCCCCCCAGTCTTAGTCCGTAGGGTTCAATATTGAGTTGGCCCCGCCCTTTGCAGCTATAACAGCTTCAACTCTTCTGGGAAGGCCGTCCACAAGGTTTAGGAGGGTGTCTATGGGAAGGTTGGACCATTCTTCCAGAAGCACATTTGTCAGGTCAGGCACTGATGTCGGGGGAGGAGGCCTGGCTCACAGTCTCCGCTCTAATTCATCCCAAAGGTGTTCTATGGGGTTGAGGTCAGGACTCTGTGCAGGACAGTCAAGTTCCTCCACCCCAAACTGGCTCCTCCATGTCTTTATGGACCTTGCTTTGTGCACTGGTGGGCAGTCATGTTGGAACAGGAAGGGGCCATCCCCAAACTCTTCTCACAAAGTTGGGGACATGAAATTGTCCAAAATGTCTCCTTAAGTGTTCCTATCACTGGAAATAGGGGGCCAAGGCCAACCCCTGAAAAACAACCCCACACCATAATCCCCCCTCCACCAAACTTTACACTTGGCACAATGCAGTCAGGCAAGTACCGTTCTCCTGGCAACCAGCAAACCTAGACATGTCCATCAGATTGCCAGACAGAGAAGTGTGATTGGTCACTCCAGAGAACACGTCTCTACTGCTCTAGAGTCCAGTGGCAGCGTGCTTTACACCACGGCATCCGACGCTTTGCATTGCACTTGGTGATGGAAGGCTTGGATGCAGCTGCTCGGCCATGGAAACCCATTCCATGAAGCTCTCTACACACTGTTGTTGGGCTCATCTGAAGGCCACACCAAGTTTGGAGGTCTTTAGCTATTGACTCTGCAGACAGTTAGTGACTTCTGCGCACTGTGCGCTTCAGCATGCGCTGACCCCGCCCTGTCATGTGACGTGGCCTACCACTTGGTGGCTGAGTGGCTGTTGTTCCCAGTGGCTTCCACTTTGTTATAATCCCACTAACAGCTGAGCGTGGAATATTTAGTAGCCAGGAAATGTCACGGATGGACTTATTGCCCAGGTGGCCACCTATCACGGGACCACGCTTGGAGTCACTGAGCTCCTGAGAGCGACCCATTCTTTCACCAATGTTTGTAGAAGTTTGTTATAAACCCACTAACAGTTGAGCGCGGAATATTTAGTAGCAATACATTTCAGTTAGTGTGTTCAATGCTTTTTCCCTGTGTCATTCCATTTTATTACAAGAACTTAATTTCTGTACTTCTTTGTTTTGGTTTCTTTGTATGTATGGATTTCATGGGTTTTTACCGCCGTGTAGTGAAAATTTCATGTCAATAATACCTTTTTCAAAATATATTTACTGAGATAAATGGTGACGTGTTCAATACTTATTTAACTCGCTGTATCTATCTTGAATCTCGAGTTGAAAAATCACACTTGGTGCTTCTTTGCTTTGAATGGTAAACCTCTTTAAAAAAAATAAATAAAAAAAGACGCTGAACTACAAGAAATTTGTAGAGATGTGAATGTGGCCTCCAAATGTGACGTAATTGGAGTCACCATCATTGTAGAGGTCAGATGTGAGCCATAAAATCCATTTATTATTAATATACAGGATTTATATGGCGCCAACAGTCTGCACAGCGCTTTACAAAATGAAGGCAGACATGACAGTTACAATACAATTTGGTACAAGAGGAGTCCTGATCCTAAGAGCTTACAGTCTAGGAGGAAGGGTTGAGTGATACAAAAGGTAATAGCTGTGGGGGGGATGAGCTGATGGAGTAAATAAATGGCGGTTTGCTAGGTAGAAGCAGGATAGACTTCTTTAAAGAGGTTTTCAGGGATCGTCTAAAGGTGGATAGATTAGGAGACAGCCGGACAGATTGGGGTAGAGAATTCCATAGGATGGGAGAAGCTCGGAAGACGTCCTAGAGGCGAGCATGGGAGGAGGTGGCACGGGAACTAGAGAGCAGAAGGTCTTGGGAGGAGGTGATATGGGAACCAAAGAGCAGAAGGTCTTGGAAGGAGGTGACACGGAAACCAGAGAACAGAAGGTCTTGGAAGGAGGTGACACGGAAACCAGAGAGTAGAAGGTCTTGGGAGGAGGTGACACGGAAACCAGAGAACAGAAGGTCTTGGAAGGAGGTGACACGGGAACCAGAGAGCAGAAGGTCTTGGGAGGAGGTGACACGGAAACCAGAGAGCAGAAGGTCTTGGGAGGAGGTGACACGGAAACAAGAGAGTAGAAGGTCTTGGGAAGAGGTGACAAGGAAACCAGAGAGTAGAAGGTCTTGGGAAGAGGTGACAAGGGAACCAGAGAGCAGAAGGTCTTGGGAGGAGGTGACACGGAAACAAGAGAGTAGAAGGTCTTGGGAAGAGGTGACAAGGGAACCAGAGAGCAGAAGGTCTTGGGAGGAGGTGACACGGGAACCAGAGAGCAGTAGGTCTTGGGAGGAGGTGACACGGAAACCAGAGAACAGAAGGTTTTGGAAGGAGGTGACACGGGAACCAGAGAGCAGAAGGTCTTGGGAGGAGGTGACACGGAAACCAGAGAGCAGAAGGTCTTGGGAGGATCAAAGAGAGCGGTTTGGTTGATATTTTGAGACCAGGTTGGAAATGTAGTTGGGGGCAGAGTTGTGGGATGACTTCGATGACATAATTTGCGTTACCGATCTGCTGCATCTCCAACCAACCGCGTTACCTTCTTGGTAGAGGGTTGCATTTTAATAATGGGAAATGATTGACCTGATTATCAGAGAGCAGATCATTTGATTGGACGATGAATGTTAAGTGACAAGGTGGCACATCGGCGGAAAGATCACTTTCCTGCACAGTAAAGTTTCTCGGATAAAATTCAGTCCCCCCCCCTTCAGTTGCTCCATGTCCCTCACTCTTCTAGTGTCTCTCACTCTTCCAGTGTCGCACCTCTCCATTGTTGACATGTTTACGGGAAACAAATTACATTGTTTTTGTCTTTCCCAATTCAGCCGAAGCGTTCATCAAACCCAGCACACGAGGAGAGAGAAGGTGCCATCATTCTCGCTTTTTCTATTCACTTCTTTTATTTTTTTTTTATCCTTTTTTGTTTATTGAGTGCTTATAATTATCCCCTTTTCACAGGAAGATACAAAGGTTTTTTTTTTTCCTTTTCTTTGAATTCATTACCTAGAATCGAGGGTGAAAATACCATGCGCCTAATTTGTAAATTATAATGTGCGCGATTGTATTGAGAGATGCGCGGAGTGCGCAGGGGGCTAATAGGCCTTGTCAGACGCCGCACAGCGCTACGGCTGCGACATTCAGCGAGCGGCACCTCAAACTACAGCGAGTGAGCAGTAAATGAATAGCTTGGGTTAAACACAGTTGTTTAATACGCGACAGAATGATAATAGAACAATAGGCGCCAATCTCGCTGCGGAACGAAGAGTGGGCGCTGCGTCTTCATTTTTTTTTTTTTTTGTTCCTTTTTGCATTTAAACAAAGTGAATTAAGAGAGAGAACACATCTCAAATTAAACGGAGGAAAAAAGTTTGTTGTCTCGAGAAAGGTTAGCGTCATTTCAAAGGCTGGGTGCGACGATCGGGCCCGTGAAAGACGTATGGAAATCAAATTCAGAGTTCAGAATCTCTGAAATCCATTAACACCAGTCAGACGGGGAGTCAAACGAGATATGATTTGTTGAAAATTGTTATGTTCGGAGAAAGTGCTGCATGTGGCTCTCAGGATTTGGTAGGTTGTGCCAGAGGAAAACTTTAAGTCTGTGTTCATACAGACTCGGAATGCAAAGAGTCCAAGTTGATATGGCCAAATGTTGGACAATTCTCTAAAGTTCAGGGGTTCCCAGTAAAGGAAACTGTTGGTACTACAGCATTTAGAAAATTGTGCTCTCCCAACTTTGTCAGAGATTGGTGAAGACCCTTTTCTGTTCCAGCATGACTGTTCCCTTGTGTACAAAACCAACTACAAGAAGACATGGTTTGACCAGGTTGGACCAGCTCCATAAAAACATGGTTTGACCAGTTTAGACCAGCTCAATAAAGACATATTTTGGCCAGTCTAGACCAGCTCCATAAAGACATGGTTTGACCATTTAAGGCCAGTTCCATAGAGACCTGGTTTGACCATTTTGGACCAGCTCCATAAAGACATGGTTTGAATAAGCGCCATAAAGACATGGTTTGTGCAGTTTGGAGCAGCTCCATAAAAACATAGCTTGGCCAGTTTAGAGCAGCTATCTAAAGATTTGATTAACCATTTTAGAGCAGCTTCATAAAGTCATGGTTTGATCCATTTGGAGAAGCTCCATAAATACATGGTTTGACCGTTTTTGACCAGCACCATAAAGACCTACTTTGGCCAGTTTTGACCAGCTTCATAAAGACATGGCTTGACCATTTTTTGGTCCAGCTCCCAAAAGACAAGGTTTGACCAGTTTGGAGCAGCTCCACATGAAAACATGATTTGAACCAGCTCCACAAAAACATAGCTTGGCCAGTTTGGAGCAGTTATACGAAGATTTGACCAGCTTCATAAAGACATGGTTTGACCATTTTTTTGTCCATCTCCATAAAGTCATGGTTTGATCAGTTTGGACCAGCTCCATAAATACATGGTTTGACCGTTTTGGACCAGCACCATAAAGACATGGTTTTACCAGTTTAGACTAGCTCCATAAAGACATACTTTGGCCAGTTTTGACCAGATCCATAAAGACGTGGTTTGACCATTTTAGGCAAGCTCCATAAAGACCTGATTTGACCATTTTGGTCCAGCTCCATAAAAACATGGTTTGAACCAGCTCCACAAAAACATAGCTTGGCCAGTTTGGAGCAGCTACATAAAGTTATGGTTTAACCATTTTGAACTAGCTCCATTAAGACATGGTTTTACCATTTTGGACCAGCACCATAAAGACAGGGTTTGACCAGTGTGGACCAACTCCATAAAGACACAGCATGGCTAGTTTAAGGCAGCTTTACAAAGACATGGTTTGACCTGTTTGGACCAACTCCATAAAGACATCTTCCTCTGCAAAAAGAAAAAGTATTCAACTCATTTCCTTATGCCTCCTCCAAACAGCGTATGGAACAATCCTTCCACAAGAATATACTGGGGGTTATTTACTAAAACTGCATGGTGCAAAATCTGGAGCATCTCTGCATAAAAACCAATCAGCTTCCAGATTTAATTGTCAAAGCTTAATTAACCAGGCTGAAGTTAGAAGCTGATTTGGCTACCATGCACAGCTGAACCAGTTTTAGTAAATCTCCTCCAATGTATCAACTTCCATCACTCATACGACACCTATAATCTTCCTTTGAGTATGCACTACAACATTCAGGTTACCCTGAGATTTTAGTGCATATTAAACAATGGAAGATTTTGGAGGAGCCATATGAGTGCTGGAAGTTTTCAAGTTGATCCATAAAGACATGGGGGTTGACATACTAAATCTGGAGAGTGCAAATTCTGGAGCAGCTGTGCATGGTAGCCAATTTTCTTCCAAAGTCAGCGTGTCCAGTTTAGCTTTGACAAAAAAAAAAAAAACCTGGAAGCTGATTGGTTTATGTGCAGAGCTGCACCAGATTTTGCACTCTCCTGTTTTAGTAAATCAACCCCATGGTTTGACCAGTTTGGTGTGGAGGAATGTGAGTTTCCTGTACAGAGCCCTGACCTCAACCCTACTGAACACCTTTGGAAAGAATTGGAACGCCAACTGGGAGCCAGGTCTTCTCATCTGACAACAGTACCTGACCTCACATATGGGCACAATTCCCACAGACCCTCCAAAATTTTATGAGATGCTTCCCAGAAGAGTGGAGCCAATTCCACAAAAACATGATTTGACCAGTTTGGTGTGGAGGAACTGGAATGTCCTGCACAGAGCCCTCACCTCAACCCTACTGAACACCTTTGGAAAGAATTGGAACGCCAACTGGGAGCCAGGTCTTCTCATCTGACAACAGTACCTGACCTCACATATATGCACAATTCCCACAGACCCTCCAAAATTTTATGAGATGCTTCCCAGAAGAGTGGAGCCAATTTCACAAAAACATGATTTGACCAGTTTGGTGTGAAGGAACTGGAATGAAAACTGGCCTGCACAGAGCCCTGACCTCAACGCTACTGAACACCAGAAGAGTGGAGCCAATTCCACAAAAGTATGGTGTGACCATTTTTGTGTAGAGAAACCCAAGTGTTTTTCACAGAGCTGTGACCTCAACCCTACTGAACACCTTTGGGATGAATTGGAACGCCAACTGTGAGCCAGGTCTTCTCGTCCGATATCAGTACCTGACCTCACATATGTGCACAATTCTCATAGACAGTCCAAAAATGTATCAGACACCTTCCCAGAAGAGTGGAGCCAATTCCACAAAAACATGATTTGACCAGTTTGGTGTGAAGGAACTGGAATGTCCTGCACAGAGCCCTGACCTCAACGCTACTGAACACCAGAAGAGTGGAGCCAATTCCACAAAAGTATGGTGTGACCATTTTTGTGTAGAGAAACCAAAGTGTTTTTCACAGAGCTGTGACCTCAACCCTACTGAACACCTTTGGGATGAATTGGAACGCCAACTGTGAGCCAGGCCTTCTCATCCGACATCAGTACTTGACCTGACAAATGGGCACAAATTCCATAGATACCACTCTACACTTTTCTGGGAAGTTTTTACACAAGATTTTAGTCTGTTATAGGGGGGTAAGGTCATATTTGTGAAACCGGTTTTGGAATCAAGCTCACATAGGTGTGATAGCCAGGTGTCTACAGACTGTTGGCCATATAGCGTATCACTAAACCCTGATGAAGAGATGAGCCTCTCTGCGGCTGCACGGAGAAGCGCAGGATCTGTAGGAGGAGTTCTGTCCCCCTCTGCTGTTGACTGCTGAGACCAGATGGGGGTGGAGATGATGGAGGGTGCCGCAGCTGTAGGAGAGGTGTGAGGGCCACATATAAGGGCCTGATGGGCTGGATTTGGCCTTGGGGGCCTTTTGTTTGACACATAATGTAAACCTTCCCAAATCCATCCAAAACTAAAACAAGGTCGACTTTTGATAAACATTAAAGCTGCACGGTGAAGCGCAGGATCTGTAGGAGGAGTTCTGTCCCCCTCTGCTGTTGACTGCTGAGACCAGATGGGGGTGGAGATGATGGAGGGTGCCGCAGCTGTAGGAGAGGTGTGAGGGCCACATATAAGGGCCTGATGGGCTGGATTTGGCCTTGGGGGGCCTTTTGTTTGACACATAATGTAAACCTTCCCAAATCCATCCAAAACTAAAACAAGGTCGACTTTTGATAAACATTAAAGCTGCACGGAGAAGCGCAGGATCTGTAGGAGGAGTTCTGTCCCCCTCTGCTGTTGACTGCTGAGACCAGATGGGGGTGGAGATGATGGAGGGTGCCGCAGCTGTAGGAGAGGGTGTGAGGGCCACATATAAGGGCCTGGTGGGCTGGATTCGGCCTTGGGGGGGGCCTTGTGTTTGACACGTGAAGTAAACCTTCCCAAATCCATCCAAAAAAACTAAAACAAGGTCGACTTTTGATAAACATTAAAGCTGCACGCTGAGAAATACAAAAGTCGTACGTTCTTCCAAAATCTTCGCTTTGTGTATTTCTTCCAGATCCCGTGTAGTCATCCAGCGTGAGGCTTCCCGTAACAAAGACCGCTCACTGCTGCTCTTTCTCCTCATGGAGACGGAACTGGTCTTGTCTCCGCCCCCTTTAGAGGGTGGGCCTGCAGGGCCCTTTCAACCGCTCCATCCTCTGCACAGTGATGATGTCACTTCTACTTTTACAAGGTCCTATCTGGCTTTTAAAATGTGTTTGGTGCGACCAAAGTATCCTTTGTGGCCATTGAGGAACCGATTTAGATGAACATTTCATGTTCCTGGAGTTCAGCTGTTTAGAATCCAGAGTTTTGGTTTCGAGTCTTCACAGTTCTTCAACTTGTATACCAGTTATAGTTTTTTTTTTTTTTTTAAAATTTGTGCATTCCTCTCACTTCGCCGCCTCTGTAGCCGCTCCGCTTTGATTCATACCAATCAGAATTCAGTTGCGCTGCTTGAAATTGCTGACCCCCAGTCTGCGCGGCGGTCACGTTACGTCGACCGAAGGAGAAGAAAGCGATCAGCTTTCGGCTGACGCTCCGAGGAATAAGGCAGGAAGAGGTAGGAGCTGTCAGGCTGCGCGGCGTGACGGCCTTTGTGTCGGACGCCATCAGAGGACGCAGAACAAAAGCTGCGCCGAGTGGGAATAAATTCTTACAACCCGGCGACAATTCCCCCCGTCGGTGTCACATCACAGCCCTACTTTCATTTCCAATTCCGTGTGTATTACCGAGCGTCGAGAGCGAGATTTAACAATTGTTTGCTTTAGACAGGAGTTGGGGCTCTGGGAGCCGAACGCACGCTGATCCCTCGAGAGATTCACATCCGCATTTTATTCAGATGTCTGAGGGGCGAAAATTAAAGCGACAGGCCAGTGTGGGCACAATGAGCCCCTCCGTCCTTTCATCATGCGGAATTTTCAGGAATGTGGCGACAAGTTTCCGCCGGCCTCTCCGGTAAATATAGATGCTATTATTCTTTAGCTTGAGGTCTGTGGCCCAGGTGGCTCATGGGATGCCGTGGACGTTCCGTGCAAGTGGTACCAAAATTGTTCACGTGAGAAACAGAATTGGGTTACGTACCATACAGTATGTACAGGAGATGGTCAGAGACTGCAGACATGATACAGGAGATGGTCAGAGACTGCAAACACGATACAGGAGATGGTCAGAGACTGCAGACACATACTGTGTGTGTATGTATATATATAGTGAATGCGGGGCCCGGGGAGAGCGGATAGTGAATGCGGGGTCCGGGAAGAGCGGATACAGTGAATGCGGGGTCCGGGGAGAGCGGATATAGTGAATGCGGGGGTCCGGGGAGAGCGGATATAGTGAATGCGGGGTCCGGGGAGAGCGGATATAGTGAATGCGGGGTCCGGGAGAGCGGATATAGTGAATGCGGGGTCCGGGGAGAGAGCGGATATAGTGAATCCGGGGTCTGGGGAGAGAGGATATAGTGAATGCGGGGTCCGGGGAGAGCGGATATAGTGAATGCGGGGTCCGGGGAGAGCGGATATAGTGAATGCGGGGTCCGGGGAGAGCGGATATAGTGAATGCGGGGTCCGGGGAGAGCGGAAAGTGAATGCGGGGTCCGGGGAGAGTGGAAAGTGAATGCGGGGTCCGGGGAGAGCCGATATATGGTGAATACGGGGTCTGGGGAGAGCGGATAGTGAATGCGGGGTCCGGGGAGAGCGGATAGTGAATGCGGGGTTCGGGGAGAGCGGATATAGGGAATGCGGGGTCCGGGGGAGAGCGGATATGGTGAATGCGGGGTCCGAGGAGAGCGGATATAGTAAATGCCGGGTCCGGGGAGAGCGGATATAGTGAATGCGGGGTCCGGGGGAGAGCGGATATGGTGAATGCGGGGTCCGGGGAGAGCGGATATGGTGAATGCGGGGTCCGGGGAGAGCGGATATGGTGAATGCGGGGTCCGGGGGAGAGCGGATATGGTGAATGCGGGGTCCGGGGAGAGCGGATATAGGGAACGCGGGGTCCGGGGAGAGCGGATATGGTGAATGCGGGGTCCGGGAGAGCGGATATGGTGAATGCGGGCTCCGGGGAGAGCGGATATGGTGAACGCATGGCCCGGGGTTTAATAACACTTTAAAAGTAATCTACCAAGCAGGGACACAGCAATAAAAACCATAGAGGGGCTCTAAACCTTCCCCATAGTATCCAGAACAAAAAGAAAAGTCTTTGGCTGGAGTTTGTCTTTAGGTTTTGGGGTTCTCTGGCCCGTCCTCGCCGTTCCTCCTTTCCTCGCCCGGTGTAGGCTGCGTGCGTGTGCGGGGTCAGCGAGAGTTTAACAGCACTTGGCACGTTGAGGAGCTCCATAATAAATGCCAAATGAAAGAGATTTTAATTTGACCATAATGCAATTTTAAAACAAGATCGTTCTAAAAATAAAACCGCACTTAATATTTCTATTAGAAAAGTTTCTAAAAGTAAAAGGTAAAAATTTTTTTTTATTAAACCGCCGAGCTTTCATCCCACGGCCTCGCAGCTCCGGCTTTGTCCTAAATAGGCAGCATGTTGGGTGACTCCAGCCTAGACAAGTCATCGGATGAGTTCCTTCAAAGTAGACGTAAACCCCGGCACTAAAACCTCATGGAAGATTTAACATGTTCCTGTCATTTCCAAAGTTTAACATCTGCAGCTTTCATGAAATCAGTCTCTGGGGTTCCTGCCATAATCGTCCTTGTTCTGGCTCCTGCGGTGGCAACCACAGTGAGGGAATCCCTAGTTGTCACTTGAATGTCCCCATTAGTAGATTTCCCACTATTCCTGTTCTGGTGACAACCAAAAGTTTGGTATTTTCTTTTACATTCACTCTCAGTGATAATGGTAAACAGGACAAATAAAGACTGCAAATCTCCCTAACAGGGACACATACAGCAGGAAAGACCTGATAGGGGTTCTAATCCCTCTCCGCTAAAAAAAAAAAAAAAACTACAAAAAATGTTTGCTTTTAGTTGTATGTTAAAGCTGGCCGTACAGGTTGCAAATAGATACAGTGATCAGATCATCCTCCTCCTCTCCCTCTCGTCTTTCCTGTCCAACCTTCCTTCTCTCCTGTTTTTTTTCCCTTCCATCCTTCCTGTCCTCCCTTCAATCTTTCCCTTTCATCCTTAATTCTCTCACTCTTGTCTTTTCCTTCCATTCTTTTTTTTTTTTCTCCCTCACATCTTTCTATTCCATTCTTCCTTCTCTCTCCTGTCTTTCCCTTCTAAACATCCATTCCTCCCCCCAGTCTTTCATTCCATCCTTCCTCCTTTCCCTCTTGTATTTTCTTGCTATCCTTACTTCTCTCTCTCATCTTTCATTTCCATCCTTCTTTATCTCCTTCTTGTCTTTCCCTTCTAATCTTCTCTCTCTCTCTCTCTCTCCCCATCTTTTCCTTCCATTCATCCTTTCACTCACTGCAGTCTTTTCCTTCCATTCTTTTTTTTCCTCTCTTTTGTTTTTCTCTTCTACCCTTCCTTCCCTCCCTCTCCTCCCTCCCGTCTTTTCCTTCCTTCCGTCTTTTCCTTCCTTCCGTCTGTCTTTTCCTTCCTTCCGTCTGTCTTTTTTCCTTCCTTCCCGTCTGTCTTTTCCTTCCTTCCTTCTCTTTCTCTTGTCTTTTCCTGCCATGCTTCCTCGTTTTCCTGTCCTCTTTCCCTTTCATCTGCCTGTCCCATCTAACTTTCTACCCCCTTCCAGATGTCCCATCCTTCCTTTCTCTCCCTCCCATATTTTCTCTTCCATTCTTTTCTTCTCTCCCTCTTGTCTTTCACTCTTCCTTTTTTTTTTTCCCTCCCATCTTTTCTCACTTTCCTTCCTTCCATCTCTCCCTCCAGTCTTTCCCCTTCCATCCTTCTCTCTCTCCCATATTTCCCTTCCACCCTTCCTTCTCTCCCTCCCTTCTTTCCCTTCTATCCTTCATCTCGCTCTTGTCTTTCCCCCTTCTAATCTTCCTTCTCTCTTTCCCATCTTTCCCTTCCATTCATCCTTCCCTCCCTGCAGTCTGTCCCTTCCATTCTTTTTTTTTTTTTCTCGCCCTTTTGTTTCCCTCCTCGATTCCCTGTCCTCTTTCTTTCATCCATCTGCCCCATCTAACTTTCCCTTCCAGACCTCCATCCTACCTTTCCTCAATCCTTCCCTTTCCCTTTCCTCCATCCTATCTTTTCCCTTTCCTCCATCCTACCTTTCCCTTTCCTCCATCCTACCTTTCCCTTTCCTCCATCCTACCTTTCCCTTTCCTCCATCCTACCTTTCCCTTTCCTCCATCCTACCTTTCCCTTTCCTCCATTCCTACCTTTCCCTTTCCTCCATCCTTTCTTTACCTTCCATCCTTGACTTCTTCCTCCCATCTTTCCCTTCCATCCTTCCTTCTCTTCCTCCCATCTTTCCCTTCCATCCTTCCTTCTCTTCCTCCCATCTTTCCCATCCATTCATCTGTCTTTTCACTTTTGGTGTCAACCCGGAAGGAGGGATGGTCTGGTGTTTGGGGGCGAAAATGACCGCCTTGTACTGCGATTAGCCTAGGCACACTCCTGCCCAGACCTATTTGTATTTACAAATTTCCAGGCAGGTGAATCCATTCTTCTCCATTCAGCTGTGTGTTTTTTCGACGGCTGATGGGCCCAGCTCTTTCATTTATCCAACAGAAACGAGACGTTAACAGCTGTACTTGGGGTGAAAAAAGAAAAGCAAATCAAAATGGCAAATGATGGATTGTAGCTGAAGCAGAAAACCCGCCTGGCTCCACCAAGAATCAGTATTCTTGTCTCTATTAACAAGATTAAATGCCGGGCTCTGTTGTTTTTCTGTCTAGTCAACGGCGTTCATTTATGGATTTGACATAATTTATCACGAGAAAAGCCTCCACTCTTCTAGAAGAATCCTCTCCCCTGAATTATGTTTTTTGCTGTTTATTTCTTTTTCTGTTTTTTTTTTTTTTTTTTTTCTTCTTTTCATTGTTATATTTATAGTTACCTCACCGACACCGGAGAATGAAGGCTAAATGTCAAATAAATGATTATAAAATGTAGTAGGTCCCCTAGGAGAGAATGGAATGATGTTGCTGCAGCTGCACAGATACTTCCATTAATCTTATTAGATGATTCCGTTAGGCGATACTTCCTCGGATCAGCCGGCTTTTCTGCCTTCTCTTCATAAGGCGCGGTATTAGGAGGTTTGACGGCCTTGTTTTGGGGGAAATATATATCAGTTTTTGGTGATTTTTTTTTTTTTTTTTTCTTTTCTGCCAATGAGGGCAATCAGCCAGAGCGAGTTATAGGTTAACAAAGGAGGTGGCAGCCACTGTGAATGGTTAATTCCTGTTTTGATTGAGATATATATGTGTATATATATTTATATATATATATATATATATATTACTTTGTATAAACAGAGAGCATGTAGCCTGAGATTAGAGCATTGGCTTTTTCCTCGCATGCTACTGGCTAGTCCCTGTGCCATGCCTTTGTCAATAGTAAATTATATCCCCCCCCAATTTTATCCTCCACCAAAATATATCTACCCCTGAACAGTATCTTCCCCCGAATTGTATCCTTCACTGAATTGAATCCTCCCTTGGAGTGTATCCTCCCCCGAACTGTAACTTCTTCAAACTATATCCTCCACTAAATTTTCTCCTCCCTTGATCTAAATCCTCCCAAAAATGTACCGTCCTCTGAATTGTATCTTTCGCTAAACTGAATCTTCCCCTGAATTGTATCCTCCCGTAAACTTTCTCCCCTGAACTAAATCCTCCCAAAAATGTGCCGTCCTCTGAATTGTATCTTTCGCTGAACTGAATCTTCCCCTGAATTGTATTCTCCCGTAAACTTTCTCCCCTGAACTAAATCCTCCCAAAAATGTATCGTCCTCTGAATTGTATCTTTCACTAAACTGAATCTTCCCCTAAATTGTATCCTCCCCTAAACTTTCTCCTCTCCTGAGCTAAATCCTCCCAAAAATGTGTCGGCCTCTGAATTGTATCTTTCACTAAACTTAATCCTCCCCTGAATCGTATCCTCCCACAAACTGTCTCCTCCCCTGAACTAAATCTTTTCCCAAAATGTATTCTCCCCTGAATTGACTCCCCCCCCCCCCCCCCCCCCCCCCCCCCGAAATTTACCTTTCCACAAGCTGTGTCCTCCCTCCAACTGTGTGCCACCTCAAACGATGTCTTCCCCTGAACTGTGTCCTCCCGTGATTTGTATACTTGCACAAATTAAATCCTTTCCTGAATTGTATGCTGCTCCCCTGAACTGTAACCTTCACTGAATGGTATCCTCCCCCAAGCTGTATCTTCCCCTTAATTGTATTTTCCCCTGAACTGTCTCCTCCCCCGAGTTTCCCTCCTATGAACCGTCTCCTCCCCAAAGGAGTCCCTCCCGTGAACCGTCTCCTCCCCAAAAGGAGTCCCTCCCGTGAACCGTCTCCTCCCCAAAAGGAGTCCCTCCCGTGAACCGTCTCCTCCCCAAAAGGAGTCCCTCCCGTGAACGGTGAACCGTCTCCTCCCCAAAAGGAGTCCCTCCCGTGAACCGTCTCCTCCCCAAAAGGAGTCCCTCCCGTGAACCGTCTCCTCCCCAAAAGGAGTCCCTCCCGTGAACCGTCTCCTCCCCAAAAGGAGTCCCTCCCGTGAACCGTCTCCTCCCCAAAAGGAGTCCCTCCCCGTGAACCGTCTCCTCCCCAAAAGGAGTCCCTCCCGTGAACCGTCTCCTCCCCAAAAGGAGTCCCTCCCGTGAACCGTCTCCTCCCCAAAAGGAGTCCCTCCCGTGAACCGTCTCCTCCCCAAAAGGAGTCCCTCCCGTGAACCGTCTCCTCCCCAAAAGGAGTCCCTCCCGTGAACCGTCTCCTCCCCAAAGGAGTCCCTCCCGTGAACCGTCTCCTCCCCAGACGAGTAGCTTCCTCCACCTGGTCAATAATTATCCTTCCAGCCCCCTGGAGACCCTCAACCTCACCTCCATTGTATTGAGACAAGCAGAGAACTCCCAATATGGACAACTGCCCCTCCGGGCCGCGTCTTGCTGTATGGATGGAGACGTCAGTGACGTTCCTAAAGCTGGGAAATCTGTAATTCAGCGAATGACTGCATGGATGACATGACCCGTTCCTGTGGAATCTCCCAGGTTCATTTTCAGATGGAGCAGTTGAATTATTATTTTCTGCACTGTTCTGCATCTTCTTTATCATTTTCTGAGTCGGGGGATTCAGATGAAAGCACTCAGTCCTTTGGTTTTTGTTTAGATTATGGATGGCATTTGGGTCTTGGAGGTCTCTATGAAATGAACACGAGGTGTGATGATGCATTTTGCTATGGGATGAAATTTTGTGAATATTGTGAAATTCGGTGTCCCAGACTGACACTTTTTTTTTCAATGTTAATCTTTATGAATTAATTCATTGGAGGATATTTACTAAACCTGCAAAATCTGGTGCAGCTCTGCACAGAAACCAATCGGCTTCCTGGTTTTATTGCTAAAGCTTCCCATATGGAAGAAAAATATATTTGAAATACATTTTAAAAATATTCTTCCCAAATATATTGACCTATATTGAATACGGCCAAAATTGTAGCATTTCAAATATATGAAATACATTTTAAAATTATTCTTCCCAAATATATTGACATATATTTGAAATGCTACAATTTTGGCCGTATTCAATATAGGTCAATATATTTGGGAAGAATATTTTTAAAATGTATTTCAAATATATTTTTCTTCCATATGGGAAGCTTTAGCAATAAAACCAGGAAGCCGATTGGTTTCTATGCAGAGCTGCAGATTTTGCACTTTCTAGGCACACGGGGGGAAGTGATGACCTGAGAATCGTCTTCGGTTTCACGAAGGAGATATTGAACGTACTTAACAATTTTAGTGAAGCTTTTTGGATCCTGTTGGCCTTCACCTCTCTCTTTTTTTTTTTTTTTTTTCAAAACTTCATTTCACATCCCTGCCGGCTCTAGCGCACTAACTATTCTTCAATGTTGCTTAAACTTTAATGAAACTCTTAATTTAAACCGAAGCGAAACAACAAAAGTGCGCACACACAATTAACAAGGGCTTAAAACCATCAACAAACAATCAGCATGCAATTAAACAATAATGGCGTGCTTATCGGTGTCCTGGAGAGGAACGTACCACTGCGATCCGTTAGTCAATCACTGTTTCTGCGGTGATGAGAACATGGAAAGCGCTGACTTCTTTGATTAAATTGCTCCTCCGGAGCTGTGGTTTTTCTATTTTTTTATTTTTTCTTGGCTCATTGTTGATGTAGGAAACGGCATCTGGTTTGTCACAAAGGACAAATGAAATCTGCTTTTTTTACGATTGGTCATGGAGAACAGTAATGGCAATGGGTACCCTGCTAATGTCCCAGTGGACTCTTGGCCTTGTGTCATGACCAAAAAACTTCCATTCAGCTATATCAGCCATGTCCTGCACTAAATCTGGGACATGAGATCCATTAAGCTCTTCCCCAGCATCTAAGGAATCCGGGTCCCCACCTGAGTCCCCCCTTACATCGGGGTCCACATTGAAGCCCCCCCTTACATCGGGGTCCACATTGAAGCCCCCCCTTACATCGGGGTCCACATTGAAGCCCCCCCTTACATCAGGGTCCACATTGAAGCCCCCCCTTACATCAGGGTCCACATTGAAGCCCCCCCCCTTACATCAGGGGTCCACATTGAAGCCCCCCCCTTACATCAGGGTCCACATTGAAGCCCCCCCCCCTTACATCAGGGTCCACATTGAAGCCCCCTTTACATTAGGGTTCCCATCGGAGCCCCCCTTAAATCAGGGTCCCCATCGAAGCCCCCTCTTACAACAGGGTCCCCATTGGAATTCCCGCTTACATCAGGGTCCCCATTGGAATTCCACCTTACATCAGGGTCCCCATCATAGTTCCCCCTTACATCAGGTTCCCTATCGTAGCCCCCCCCCCTTACATCAGGGTCCACATCGTAGCCACCCCTTACATCAGGGTCCACATGGGAGCCTCCGCTTACATTAGGGTCCCCATCGGAGCCCCTGCTTACATTAGGGTCCCCATCGGAGCCCCCGCTTACATTAGGGTCCCCATCGGAGCCCCCGCTTACATTAGGGTCCCCATCGGAACCCCCCTTACATTAGGGTCCCCATCGGAGCCCCCCTTACATTAGGGTCCCCAATCGGAGCCCCCCTTACATTAGGGTCCCCAATCGGAGCCCCCCTTACATTAGGGTCCCCAATCGGAGCCCCCCTTACATTAGGGTCCCCAATCGGAGCCCCCCTTACATTAGGGTCCCCCATCGGAGCCCCCTTACATTAGGGTCCCCCATCGGAGCCCCCCTTACATTAGGGTCCCCATCGGAGCCCCCCTTACATTAGGGTCCCCATCGGAGCCCCCCTTACATTAGGGTCCCCATCGGGGCCCCTCCTTACATTAGGGTCCCCATCGGAGCCCCTCCTTACATCAGGTCCCCCATCAGAGCCCCCTTTAAATCAGGGTCCCCATCGAAGCCCTCTCTTACAATCGGGTCCCCATCGTAGTTCCCCCTTACATCAGGGTCCCCATCGGAGCCCCCCCTTACATCAGGGTCCCCATCGGAGTCCCCCCTTACATCAGGGTCCCCATCGGAGCCCCCCCTTACATCAGGGTCCCCCATCGGAGTCCCCCCTTACATCAGGGTCCCCATCGGAGTCCCCCCTTACATCAGGGTCCCCATCGGAGTCCCCCCTTACATCAGGTCCCCATCGGAGTCCCCCCTTACATCAGGGTGTTTGGGATTGCTTCAGGAATTACTTTTAGTGTTAGGGCACAAAAAAAACTCGCCCGGGTTGAAAGGAACTTCTGTAACCCCCCTCCCCCCCCCCTCCAGGAGCCAATTATTTTCCATGGACACCCTTAAAAAGAAAAAAAAAAAGTATCAAAATGTCTTCTGTCCTATAGCCTCCAATTGCATTGCTGAATAGTTAACATTCCGCCATATCCCGAGAGTTTGCTCATCCTTAGTTATGATCAATGTTGTATTGTGTTGGCGCTTTTTCCCTAAGGGTGTTTTTTTTTTTTATGATTTTTGAGCATTTTATAGTGGATTGGGGGGGGGGGGGGGTTGGCACACGCAGCAAATGACACCCCTGACACACTTAAAGAGGCTCGGAAAACTTCATAACTATAGGAACTTTAAAAAAAATAAAAAATAGATCTTTCGCTATATACCTACGGTTATCTTTTGGGATGTGTATTACTATTATCCGTATCTACAGCATTGACATGAGTGCAGGACAGAGCCAAATTTCAGATACGCAGTTGTTGATAATTGGTGGGTTTTATTTGGTTTATTGTGATTTTCCAATTATATTACTACCGGCTGATATAATTCCCAGCTGGAAGTTAGATTTACAGGATCAGATATTGCATTGCACGGCCTTTGCAGGAAATGGGGGGACTGGCACAAATTTTCAGGTTACGGGGAGGAGGGAGCACTCTATAGGTATATTACAGCTTTTTTGTGCATATCTTTTTTTACGCTGCAGATTAGAAATTGAGCCTGAGAGCCTACATATGAGGCTGCGCGGGCCCGCGAGGAGTGGCAGCCATTTGATAGGGGAGGGGTTAACCCTATTATCCTTGCCCGGTGTACACCGCAATCCAATCTTCCCCGTCATGAAACAGGGGACAATTATACAAGTGGACACAGAGCGGGGCCCGGGGCCAGCATCCTCCATCCCAGCCTAAACACCTAACTCCTTGCACTCCATGACACTATTATCCACTTCTACCTTATGTTAACGTTCTGGGTCAAGACTGAGGTCAGAGACTGGTAATCGCAATAAGGTGAGGAGCTGGGGTCGATGGTAGGCGACTCCTTGGTAGGGGGAAGGGGAGTTCTGGGAAGGATAGGACGGGGGGGTTGGGAGGGAAGGAAGTCAGGAGGTTCTAGGGAAAATGTAGATAGAACCTGAGGGTTTTAGGGTGAGGGGAGGGGGGGGAGGGGAAGGGGGGAGAGAGAAAGAGAGGGGGAGGAGGAGAAGGGAGATAAAGAGGGCAGAAGAGGAGAAAGAGGAAGAGAGGAGAAGAAGGGAGAGGAGGGAGAAGGGGTGAAGGGAGGGGAGAGGAGAATAGGAAAGGAGGGAGAGAGGGGAGGAGAAGGGAAGGAAGGTGGGAGAAAGTTTGGGGGAGGGAGGGAGGACTGGGAGGAAGAAGAGGAGAAGGGAGAGGAAGAAAGGGGGAAGAAAGCGGGAGAGGAGGAGAAAAGGGGGACAGGAGGGAAAGAGAGGGGGGAGGGGCGGGAAGATGTAGCGGGGGGAAAGAGATGAAAGGGAGGTACGAAGCGCTGAGGGAGCAAAACGAAGGACGGGGAGGGAGAGAAGGGGGAGAGTCGGGAGAGAGAAGAGATCATTTGGGAGAGGGGGGAGAAAAAAGAGGAGAGGGGCCGAGAGAAAAGGGAGAGGAAGAAAAAAGGAAGAAAGAGAGAAGTGAGAAAAGGGGGGGAAGGAGAGTAATGAGGAGGGAGGGAGAAAGGAGAGGAAGAAAAAGAGTAAAAAGAAAAGAAAGGAGGAAAGAGAGAAAAAGAAGGAAAGAAAGAAAAGGGAAGAAAGAAAAGAGAGAGGAAGAGAAAAACAAAAGGGGAAAGAGAGAAAGAAAGAGAGAAAGAAGAAGGAGGAAAGAAAGAGAAAGAAAGAGAGAAAAACTAAGAGGGAAGAGAAAGGAGGATCGAAGAAAAAGAAAAGGAAAAAAAGAGAAAAAAAGGAAAGGAACGAGAAAGAAAAGAAGGAAGAAAAGGAAGAAAGAGAGAAAAAAAAAGGGGGAAAGGAGAGAAGAGGAGGAGAAAGAGAGAAAAAGGAGAGGAATGAGAGGGGGAAGGAGAAGGAAGAAAAGAGAAAGAAAAAAAAGGAGGAAAGAGAGAAGGAAGAAAAGAAGAGAAAAGGAGGAAGGAAAAGAAGAAAGAGAAAAAAGGGAAAAGAGGAGGAGAAAAGGAAGGAGAGAACAGAAAGGAGAAAAAGAAAGGAGGAAGAAAGAGGGAAAAAAAAAAGAGAGAAAAAAAAAGAATAGAGAGAGTAAGGGAAAGAAAAAGAAAAGAAGTAAGGAAAGAGAGGAAAAGGAAAAAGAAGAAAAGAAGGAAGAGAAGGAAGAAAAAGAAGAAACAAAAAAAAGGGGAAAAGGAAAAAAAGAAAAAGAGAAGAGAGATCTCAAACAAGAAGGAAGGGAAGAAGAAGGGAAAAGGGAGAAGGGAGAAAAATCGAAGGAAGTGAGAAAGGGATAGGAAAAGAAGAGAAAAAAGAAGGAAGAAGGGAAGAGGAAGGAGAAAAGACGGAGGTTTAAGAGAGGGAAGGAAAGAATAGAAAAAAGGGGGAGGGAAAAAGGGAAGAGAGGAATCCCCGAAGGAAAGAGGGGGGGAGGAGAGAGACAGGGTGCTGGAGGAGGACCCTTGGAAGGAAGAGAAGGAAAGGGGAAGGAAAGGAGGAAGAAAAGGGAAGGAAAAGAAAAGGCTTTCTAAGACGAGCAGAAGGAGGGGAGAGTTTTCGAAGGAAGTTTTACTCTCAAGAAAGGGGGTCTAACATGTAAAGGTGGGCTCTCGGAAAGGATCAATTGATAGGAAGGGGAAAAGGTCCTTTCGAGGGGTGTCTCTTCCTTTCATTCCTATTTCAAGTTTCCCCTCCCTTTCTCCAATGTATACCCGTGCTGTTATTCTCTGGAAGGGATTTCTCATCCTTTCCTCCTCCTTCCGAACAAAGGAGGCTGCTCCCTCTCCCCTCCCATAAAGAAACATTAGCATTGCCTTCGCCTCCCCCTCCCTCCCCCCTTCTCCCTCCCTTCCCCCCTTCTTTCTCCCTCCCCCCTCTCTCTCCCCTTCAGAAATCTCTCACCCCTCTCTCTGTATTACCCTTCTCCCCCTCTCTCTCCCTCCTTCCCCCCTCCATCTCCCCCTCCATCTCTTCCCCCCCTCACATCTCCCCCCCTCTCTCACCCCCTCTCTCCGCCCCATCCCCCCCTCTCTCTCCCCCCCAAATCTCTTTCCCCCTCCCATCCCCCCCTATCTTCCCCCTCCAATCCCCCCTCTCTCTCCCCCTCCATCCCCTCTCTCTCCTTCATTCTTCTCTCCTCCTCTCTACTCTCTCTCCTCTCCCTCCTCTCTCTCTCTCCTTCCTCCTCACCTCTCTATATCTCTCTCCTCCTCTTCCTCCTCTCCCCCCTCTCTAACCTATTTATCCTCCTCATCTCCTCTATCTCCTCCCTCTCTCTCCCCCTCTCTCTCTCCCCTCTCCTCCATCTCCCCACCTCTCTCTCCCCTACTCCTCTCCCCCTCTCCCCCTCTCCCCCTTTCTCTCTCTCCTCCTCATCCCCTTTCTCTCTCTCCTCCTCTCCCCCTTTCTCTCTCTCCTCCTCTCTCCCCCTTTCTCTTCTCTCCTTTTTCTCTCCTCCTCTCCCCCCTTTCTCCCTTCCCTCTCTCCCCTTTCCCCTTTCTCCCTTCCCTCTCTCCCCTTCCCTTTCTCCCCTCATCTGTCCTATTAATACTAATCTCCTCTGTCTCTTTTTTATTGGGAAGGTTGTTGAAGGTAAACTCTGTATTTTAGTGATTTTGGCTTTTTCATCGATGCTCTCTGATGTATTCTTTGATATCTTCTCTGATTCTGATTCCGATTCTTCTATTCCTCTGCAGCTCACGGCCTGGGAGGCCCCCGAAGCGTTCGCTGGGAGTCACCATCCAGGAGAAACGCACGTCTTCTGCCGCACGGAGTGCCGGGTCTCTTATCTCCAGGACTGATCTCCCCCACAGGTAACGAGAGTCATTATCCGATCAGCCTTTTCCTCCTCATCCACGGGAAGTAAACTAATATTGATTTAAGTGGCACAGTCTGCTGGGAGCGCCGCAGTGGCTGCTGTCTTCAGCACGATGCCCTCCACTCGGTGCTGGGAAAACCTCCTGGAAGCTCATCGCCAGTAATTAATTCCATACCTGTGCGCCAGTTCATTCTAATTAAGGGAAAATTTCACTGAGCACTGTGCGCATGACAGCAGGCCGAGTTACATCATCGCTATGATTTCATTAAATGCAGATAGACTCCATGGCTAAAAATGTTTACAAAAAAACAATTTTTAAACATAGTAAACCAATTATTGGCGATTTGTGGTGTCATCAAAAATATGGTAAAAATGAGCTCTGACACCCCATTAACACCTGTGCGTTTCTGCGTATGTTCCCAAAAACGTGCCAAAAATGCGCATCACGCTTGTCGTGCCATTATTTATTAATGACACCCCAAACATGGCTAGCAGATAAACGAGTTAAGATGTGCCAAAGGCAATTTATGGGCTTTCCAATGATGAATCGCTCTTCTCTGTCTGGCAATCTGATGGACATGTCTGGGTTTGGCGGTTGCCAGGAGAAAGGTACTTGCCTAACTGCATTGTGCCAAGTGTAAAGTTTGGTGGAGGGGGGATTATGGTGTGGGGTTGTTTTTCAGGGGTTGGGCTTGGCCCCCTAGTTCCAGTAAAGGCAACTCTTAAGGCGCCCTATTGGACAATTTCATGCTCCCAACTTTGTGGGAGGAGTTTGGGGATGGCCCCTTCCTGTTCCAACATGACTGCCCACCAGTGCACAAAGCAAGGTCCATAAAGACATGGAGGAGCCAGTTTGGGGTGGAGGAACTTGACTGTCCTGCACAGAGTCCTGACCTCAACCCCATAGAACACCTTTGGGATGAATTAGAGCGGAGACTGCGAGCCAGGCCTCCTCCCCCGACATCAGTGCCTGACCTGACAAATGTGCTTCTGGAAGAATGGTCCAACCTTCCCATAGACACCCTCCTAAACCTTGTGGACGGCCTTCCCAGAAGAGTTGAAGCTGTTATAGCTGCAAAGGGCGGGGCCAACTCAATATTGAACCCTCCGGACTAAGACTGGGGGGCCATTAAAGGTCATGTGTGTGCAAAGGGCGGGGCCAACTCAATATTGAACCCTACGGACTAAGACTGGGAGGGGCCATTAAAGGTCATGTGTGTGGAAAGGGGGGTGCCAACTCAATATTGAACCCTACGGACTAAGACTGGGAGGCCATTAAAGGTCATGTGTGTGGAAAGGGCGGGGCCAACTCAATATTGAACCCTACGGACTAAGACTGGGGGGCTATTAAAGGTCATGTGCGTGGAAAGGCCAGCGGCCCAATACTTTGGGCAATATAGTGTATGTGTGAAATGTGTTAAGATGACAGAGGATTTTCATGGGCTTCCCAATTATATGATCACTATGATTGACTGTCACAGTGATCATGTGATCAGGAACCCATCCTGCTGGCTCCCAGAAGTCATCAGTGATGGTTTGGTCACTGTGCTGAGCGCTGAGTGAGCACATATTCCCGGCCTCAGATGAAAGGCCATTTCCATAGAGCCGCATTTATGTGTGACGCCAGCATGAAACGTGTACTGAAGGCATTTCATGGGCTTACCAATTATATGAGTGCTGTGATTGACTGTCACAACGATCATGTGATCTAAAGCCCATCCTTCCAACCACTGGTAGCTATCGGTGATGGCGTGGTCACTGTGCTGGGAGTGCTCAGGGCCCAGGGGCGGACTGACCATTTGGAAACTGGGGCACTGCCCGGGGTCAGTAGGGGGCCCCATGAGATGCCCCCTGGTACCTTTTTCATAGGCTTTTTTGAGTTTGAGCAAGGACACAGGGGCCCCCTGATCCCCTATTGCCTGGGGGCCCCATGAGTTGTCAGTCCGCCCCTGTCAGGGCCCATTTCCATGGAGCCATATATATGTGTGATGCTGGCGTATACTTGTTAAGATGTTTCAGAGGCATTTCATTGGGCTGTCCAATTATAGGAGTGTTGCAATTGGCTGTCCCAGTGGTCAAGTGATCAGGAGCCCATCCTGTCAACCATTAGTAGCTATCGATGATGACGTGGTCACTGTGTTGGGAGTGCTCAGGGTATCCAAGAAAAGCCCTATTTCATGGATATATATATATATATACACACTGTATGTTGAAATGTGTTTTTATTAAAAAAAAATCTGAAAAATATTTTTAAAAAAATACATTTTCAAATATACTGTATGTCTTTAAAAATACATTTAATCTACATTTTTGGGATGCATTTACAAATATATGTTAAAATGACTTTTTTATATGTTAAAAAAAATCTGAAGAATATAATTAAAAAAAATATATATTTGTAAAAATATTTTTCATATACTTTGTAATATACAAAAACACATTTCAACATGCAAAATATATATATATATATATATATATATATATATATATATATATTTACATATAGTAAAGCGCTGAGCAAACTGTTGGTGCTATATAAATCCTATAAAATAATAATAGAAAATACTCACATTTTGGCCGTATTCAATATATTTCAAATATATATATATATATATATATATATATATATATATATATATATATATATTTAATTTCAAAATATATTGAATACGGCCAAAAGTGTAGTATTTCAAATATATGTCAATATATTTGGGAAGAGTATTTTTAAAATATATTTCTTCCATGTGGGTGTGATTGGCTATTTCAGTGATCATGTGATCAGGAGTCCATCAAATGCTCTTGATAAGAAACCGTGACTGGGAGCCATTGGTGATGCCGTGGTCCCTCTGCTGGGAGCTCCCGGGGCCTCGAAGGAAAGCCCATCTCCATGGACCTCCATATGTTTGCGGCCGGCGTAAACGTGTTAAGCTGCTGAATGCATTTCATGGTCTTCCCAATTACATGATCACTATGATGTCACAGCGACCCGCGTGATCAAAATGCCATACCACCGCCCTCCGATGGTCAATGTGTGACCAAGAGCTATTGGCGACAGTGTAGTCACCGCAGGGGCGTCCCTAGGGTTGGAGTCTGATCCATTATGCTCCCCAATCCGCAGATCCGATCCATCCTGCGGGGATTGTCGGCTTGCTTTACAACTTTCCTTTTCATGGAGCGGATCCGGTGTCACCCCGTGCGATAGGTGTCACCCCGTGCGGCTGCACCCCCTGAACCTGCCTCGGGATGCCACTGAGTCAACATGCTGGAGGCGTGCAATTGAACTCGTTCCCAACACACAATAGTGGCACACGTATGTGCCAGGACAGAATAAGGCCACCTCCGTCCTGCTACATATATGCACACAAATGGCGGGAATGAGTTAAAAATACCTTTATTCTTTATTTTGAATGAACAACTTTATAAATAGGTGACGTGGTCTCTTTAAGGACAGGTGTAGTGTAGCCACGCCTCCTTATTATGGCTGAGCGGGTCTGAACCAGGAAAAAGTTCCCGTAATACAAAGGAGCGTCTCCTACTTCTCTGTAGTGGTGGGGGGATGGACTCGGCACAAAATCTACCAGAATGTCCTGGAATGTAAAATGATTTATTTGTTTTGATGTCACAAAGCTCCCCCAAAAATTACATTGGCGTGAGGGCGGCCATATTGCGCAGACTGTGGCGTTCCCCTTTTGCTGCCTTCTTGCATTAACATGATTATTGAGCGAATTTCTTGCTGTACTCAGCGGCAGAGTAATTAGCTCTTCCATGCGATCCCCCCGGGAACTCGGGGACAATGCCGCGGCCGCCTGTAATAAAATGAATTATCAGGAAAAGAATTCCCATTGTTGTTGTTTTCCTGCCCAGTTGTATTTCTCCTCCATGTAAACATCTCTCTGCCATCCGGAATTTTCCTAGATAACCTTGGAGTCACTTTGATACATTGAAACCTTCGGCTTCTCTTCTCACCACATTGACAATGTATCTAACCCCCCAAATAGATCACATTTACAATGTATCTAATCCCCCCAAATAGATCACATTGACAATGTATCTAATCCCCCCAAATAGATCACATTTACAATGTATCTAATCCCCCCAAATAGATCACATTGACAATGTATCTAACCCCCCCAAAATAGATCACATTTACAATGTATCTAATCCCCCCAAAATAGATCACATTGACAATGTATCTAATCCCCCCAAATAGATCACATTTACAATGTATCTAATTCCCCCCAAATAGATCACATTTACAATGTATCTAATCCCCCCAAATAGATCACATTTACAATGTATCTAATCCCCCCAAATAGATCACATTTACAATGTATCTAATCCCCCCAAAATAGATCACATTTACAATGTATCTAATCCCCCCAAAATAGATCACATTGACAATGTATCTAATCCCCCCAAAATAGATCACATTGACAATGTATCTAATCCCCCCAAAATAGATCACATTTACAATGTATCTAATCCCCAAAATAGATCACATTTACAATGTATCTAATCCCCCCAAAATAGATCACATTTACAATGTATCTAATCCCCCCAAAATAGATCACATTGACAATGTATCTAATCCCCCCAAAATAGATCACATTTACAATGTATCTAATCCCCAAAATAGATCACATTTACAATGTATCTAATCCCTCCCCCCCCAAAAAAAAAATAGATCACATTTACAATGTATCTAATTTCCCTCCCCCCCCCCAAAAAAAAATAGATCACATTTGCAATGTATCTAATCCCCCAAAAATAGATCACATGTACAATGTATCTAATCCCCCCCCCCCAAAAAAATAGATCACATTTACAATTTATCTAACCCCCCCCCCCCCAAATAGATCACATTTACAATGTATCTACCCCCCCCAAATAGATCACATTTACAATGTATCTAATCCCCCCAAAATAGATCACATTTACAATGTATCTAACCCCCCCTCCCCCCAAAAAAAATAGATCACATTTAAAATGTAATCCCCCAAAATAGATCACATTTACAATGTATCTAATCCCCCCAAAAATAGGTCACATTTACAATGTATCTAATCTCCCCCCCCAAAAAAATAGATCATATTTACAATGTATCTAATTTCCCTCCCCCCCCTTCAAAATAGATCACATTTACAATGTATCTAATCCCCCAAAAAATAGATCACATGTACAATGCATCTAATCCCCCCCCCAAAAAAAATAGATCACATTTACAATGTATCTACCCCCCCCCCAAATAGATCACATTTACAATGTATCTAACCCCCCCAAAATAGATCACATTTACAATGTATCTAATCCCCCAAAAAAGATCACATTTACAATGTATCTAACCCCCCCCCCCAAAAGAATGTAACATTATTACACAATATATAGTCCATTGAAGTTAACATATAATACATTTAAGATGTGATGACTGCATTAGTTTTCTTTTCCCTTTATTTTCACCCGGTGAACCTGCCAGTAAGTCTGTTATTTTTCAGATTTCTTTTAGGCCTCGTTCGCACAAGACGTGTTCTAGTGTATTCCCGTGCCGTACGGGTGTGCTGTGCATCTCAAAAAAACAACAAAGAAAAATTCCCAGCTCACTGACCAACCAGTCGGCAACAAACTGAATTGACCCGGTCTAACAGCTCATGTTAAAATCAAGGGGTTTAGTTTGCATACATTTGCAAATATATGCGTAAGCTGCAGAGCCGCGCCACGTCACCCCGCGCCACGTCACCCCACCCCATGTCACGCCACCCCATGTCACGTCACCCCAGTGTACTGCAGTCCTAACTCTATAATTTGAGAGTCTCCTGAGTTGGAACACATATATAATAATGGATCGATTAGGGGCAGGTATGTCCGGAGGGAACCCCTCCCTCCTTAAAGGTATTAGGAATGCATTGGACACCCAGCAATAGCACAATGGCAGTAAAGGTATCCAGTGCGCCCCCTCACCAATTAAACAACAGTGCAAACAAATGGCAACCACCCCAACCTATCACCGGCCTCTGCAGCAAGGAGCACATGGAAGGGCGACGCGTAAAAAAAAAACAACAAGCAAAAATTCCCACCTCGCTTACCAGCCAGCCTTTGGTGAGGTGATGCACTAGAATTTGGTGTAAACAACATGAAAGCATGGATCCATCCTGCCTTGTATCAATAGATCAGGCTGTTGGTGTCATGGTAAGGTGGATCCATCCTGCCTTGTATCAATAGATCAGGCTGTTGGTGTCATGGTAAGGTGGATCCATCCTGCCTTGTATCAATGGTTCAGGCTGGTGGTGGTGGTGTCATGGTGTGGTGGATCCATCCTGCCTTGTATCAATGGTTCAGGCTGGTGGTAGTGGTGTCATGGTGTGGTGGATCCATCCTGCCTTGTATCAATAGATCAGGCTGTTGGTGTCATGGTGTGGTGGATCCATCCTGCCTTGTATCAATGGTTCAGGCTGGTGGTGGTGGTGTCATGGTGTGGAGGATCCATCCAGCCTTGTATCAATGGTTCAGACTGGTGGTGGTGGTGTCATGGTGTGGTGGATCCATCCTGCCTTGTATCAATGGTTCAGGCTGGTGGTGGTGTCATGGTGTGGAGGATCCATCCAGCCTTGTATCAATGGTTCAGGCTGGTGGTGGTGGTGTCATGGTGTGGTGGATCCATCCTGCCTTGTATCAATGGTTCAGGCTGGTGGTGGTGTCATGGTGAGGTGGATCCATCCTGCCTTGTATCAATGGATCAGGCTGGTGGTGGTGTCATGGTGAGGTGGATCCATCCTGCCTTGTATCAATGGATCAGGCTGGTGGTGGTGTCATGGTGAGGTGGATCCATCCTGCCTTGTATCAATGGTTCAGGCTGGTGGTGGTGTCATGGTGTGGTGGATCCATCCTGCCTTGTATCAATGGTTCAGGCTGGTGGTGGTGGTGGTGTCATGGTGAGGTGGATCCATCCTGCCTTGTATCAATGGTTCAGGCTGGTGGTGGTGGTGTCATGGTGTGGATCCATCCTGCCTTGTATCAACGGTTCAGGCTGGTGGCGGTGGTGTCATGGTGTGGTGGATCCATCCTGTCTTGTATCAATGGTTCAGGCTGGTGGTGGTGGTGTCATGGTGTGGATCCATCCTGCCTTGTATCAATGGTTCAGGCTGGTGGTGGTGGTGTCATGGTGTGGATCTATCCTGCCTTGTATCAATGGTTCAGGCTGGTGGTGGTGGTGTCATGGTGTGGATCTATCCTGCCTTGTATCAATGGTTCAGGCTGGTGGTTGTGGTGTCATGGTGTGGTGGATCCATCCTCCCTTGTATCAAGGGTCCAGGCTGGTGGTGGTGTCATGGTGTGGGGGAGATTTCCTTGACGCTAGCAAGGTGGACCTAATAAAGTGGTCGGTGAGTGCAATATGTTAGGACAATTCGGTTTCTTGCAGGCTGGCTGGGAAGTGAGCTGGGAATTTGAGTTTGCTGCGTTTTTGTCATGCGTCGCCCTTCCATGTGCTTCTTGATGCAAAGCCCAGTTCTAGGTTGGGATGTTTGCAATTTTTTCATTCTGTCCTGTGAATCCTGCACGCTAGGTAAGCTGGAGAGCGCGTTGGAGTGATTTGAATGGTTACTGGTAGTTATTAGGTGGTTCTATGGGTGGGTGGTGGTGCTGATTCCCTTTGGGAGGTTTGGGCTGCTACCTTACTGGTGCCGCAGAGCCGACTTTTCTGCAGAAATGATACTTGAACGGAGAGGAAGGAGCGCCTGGTGTCCGGAATATTGCAACTGTTGCTGAGACAGATTGTTCCAACGCATTTCAGGGGAATGGACTCCCCTTTCTTCAGGGCTAACAGAGATGGGTGGGCTCCACGGCTAGAACAGAATTTCTTGTAGTGGAAAAGGCCGGCTTGTTTGATGAAGAGACAGCATGACCTTATTGCTTCTGAAATGCGTTGCCTCGGTCTGTATGGTTTTTATACTTTCACTTTTATACTTTTGGTGAAGACCCTTTTTTTTTGCTCCATCATGACTCTGCTCCCCCGTATACAAAGCCAGGTCCATAAAGACATGGTTTGACCCAGGGGCAGACTGACCATTTGGAAACTCGGGCACTGCCCGAGGGCCCGGGGTCAGTAGGGGGCCCCATGAGGTGCCCCTGATACCTTTTTCATAGGCTTTTTTGAGTTTGGGCAAGGACACAGGGGCCCCATGATCCCCTATTGCCCGGGGGCCCCATGAGTTGTCAGTCTGCCCCTGGGTTGACCAGTTTGGTGCTGGGGAACCAAAGTGTCCTTCACAAAGCCCTGACCTCAACCTTAAATACATCGGTGGTTCATATAGTGAACTCGGTGTAGTTATTCCCCCTGAGGTCATCACAGAGGACAAGGGGGCGCTCTTTACGCCTGGAGGAAAAGAAATGTCCTCTCCAAACACGGAAAGGTTTCTTCACAGTGAGAGCGGTGAGAATGCGGAATAGACTCCCTCAAGAGTTGGTTGTGGCCAGCTCAGTGGATTGCTGTAGGAAAGTCCTGGATTCTTTCTTGGATACACAGAATATAACTGGATATAACATTTACAAGGAAAGTGGATCCAGGGAATATCCGATTGCCTCTCGGGGGATCAGGAAGGAATTTTTTCCCCCAGCAGGAGCAAATTGGATCGTGCTTTGTTGGGTTTTTTGCCTTCCTCTGGATCAACTGTAGGTGTAGGATTATAGCTTTTTTTTTTTTTTTTTAAGGGTTGAACTGGATGAACTTTTGTCTTTTTTTTTCAGCCAGACTAACTATGTAACCCCACTGAACACCTTTGAGATAGAAACAGAAAAGTGATGGCAGAAAAAGACCAAGTGGTCCATCAAGTCTACCATTTTCTTTAACGATTGTATCCTCCCAGCAGAAGTTGCAGTATTCCGGACCCCAGGCACTCCTTCCTCCCCCTTGAAGATCATCCCATGCTGGCAGTCCCATTCCTGTCAATTGTAGGGGAACTTTGATGTGGGCTCTGATTCGCATGTGCAAAGACTCTTCCGACTTCAGTAATGGGCGTCCTTGTGCATGTGCAGTAAATTCTTCGCATGCGTAGATTGTGAAGGGTAACCGGTGCTTTGTGCAGATGTGCCCCAGGGTTTGCCAGGACCCAAATCCCTGCGGCCCATCTGCTCACTCGTGGGGGGGGGGGGGACATGTATATCTTAAGAAATGGGGAAGTGCTGCTTTGTAACCCCAATAAACGTCACCAGAACAATTATGTCCACCTGTATGAGGGGGGCGCAAGGGCAATGTGCGCGTTTTTTGACGGCCCATTAATTTCAATGTGCGGGAAAAGTACCACGTGGTTTGGTGGGTGCAACGTGCTCCCTAATCCAGATGACCTCATCCAGCTGTTTCTGCTCCTTCATTGACCATCAGGGGCGGACTGACAATTTGGAAACTCGGGCACTGCCCAAGGGCCCAGGGTCAGTAGGGGGCCCCATGAGATGCCCCTGGTACCTTTTTCATATTCTTTTTTGAGTTTGGTCAAGGACACACAGGGGGCCCCATGATCCCCTATTGCCCGGGGGCCCCATGAGTTGTCAGTCCGCCTCTGTTGACCATTCACAGGCTGAGGGTATGGAAGTGCCCAAGCTGTGTTGCTCTACTGCAGCATAAAAAGGCTGGTTGACCTGGCTGTGCTGTGTGACAGAGCATGTGTAATGTCAGGAGTGAATGGACAGAAATGTATGCACTCCTTGAGGTTCCAGTCACACCCAGCAATTTGAAATGCGCAGTTTTTCAGGGCTTTTTTTTTTTTGCGTGACTTTCACGCGTCATGCATAGGGCAGCCCATTGGTTTCATTGGGCTCATGGGGCCATGGTCTGATTTACATGGGTTTTTTTTTTTTTACTGCGATTGTCGTGCATTTTTTACGTGCGCCAAAATGTGCGTCTTTTTCCCGCATTTTGGGGTGCCATTTACCAATCAATGGCTCTGCAAGCATGACTTGACTTTATGAATGGAGGTGGGACACACAGATGTGAATGAAGATGAAAAAAACAAACAAAATACATTCTGATTTTTTTTTTTTTTAACAGTTATTGTAGGTACCTGATTCTATTTTTGTATTGGCTTCCTTGGCCAGGTTCACATTTGCGTGATGTAGGAACGCACGCAAAATGACACGTTCTTTCAACGCACAGAAAACGTATATCCCTTTTGCAAGTGTGCAGCACTGCTAATAATTATTAATGGGATAACAAACATTTTGCTAACGCATGCACAAAAATTATGCGCCAGAATGCATAGCAACAAAGTACCACGTGTTTTCATGTGGCGCAATTTTAAAAAAAAAGTTTCACACAGATTTTTGGTGTGTTTTTTTTTGTTTTTTTACGCATAGGGCAGCCCATTGAAATGAATAGGCTGCTCTAAACACAACCTAAAAATATGCACAAAAGCGCGCACGCACTGTCGCAACTGCATAGGCGTGCCCTGAGTCCTAGACTAGGAGTTTGCTGTCTGGTGTACACAAGTGATGAGCTCAAGGGGGCGTGGTGATGCAGTTTCACTGTCCAATCAGCAGGTTGGAGGTGGTTCCGTGACCAGGCTGTATTATTTAACTGAAATACCGAATGGTGAGGTCACTGGGGGCGTGCTGGCATCTCTGGATCAGGGTTGTCAACCGTTCATAAATTTACCAACAGTTTGCAAATATCAGTCAATCTACAAGATGTCCATTGCAGATGGCGGACGATTTTGAAATAGTGCATGCGTGGTTTCAAAGCCGTCCAGGTTCGAGCAAGCTCAGCTGGGCTTAGGCAAGGAGGGGGGAGTGCATGCACAGTGACATCATGGTCTGCAGTGTTCCCCTTTATATCAGGGTCTGCAGTGTTCCCCCTTGCACTGTAATGGGCAATCCTGCAGATTCTGATGCAAGGGGGAACTCTGTGGAATCTCGTGTAAGGAAAGGGGGGCTCTGGTCACCAGAGACTCCCTTACATCAGAGTTCCCCTTTACATCATGGATGGTCTGCAGTGTCCCCTCTATATCAGGGTCCACAGTGTTCCCATTTACATCATGGTATACAGAGTTCCCTTTTACACTGTAACAAGGGCAACCCTGTGGGCTCTGATGTAAGGGAGAACTTTGTGGACTATGATTTAAGGGGGAACTCTGTGGACACGTGTGTGTGGCTGGGGGAGGGGGATGCTCTGGAGACTTCCTTACATCAGAGTTCCCCTTTACATCATGGATGGTCTGCAGTGTCCCCTCTATATCAGGGTCCACAGTGTTCCCATTTACATCAGGGTCTACAGAGTTCCTCTTTATATCATGGATGGTCTGCAGTGTCCCCTCTATACCAGGGTCCACAGTGTTCCCATTTACATCAGGGTCTACAGAGTTCCCTTTTACACTGTAACAAGGGCAACCCTGTGGGCTCTGATGTAAGGGAGAACTTTGTGGACTATGATTTAAGGGGGAACTCTGTGGACACGTGTGTGTGTGTGTGTGTGGCTGGGGGAGGGGGATGCTCTGGAGACTTCCTTACATCAGAGTTTCCATTTACATCATGGATGGTCTGCAGTGTCCCCTCTATATCAGGGTCCACAGTGTTCCCATTTACATCAGGGTCTACAGAGTTCCCCTTTACATCATGGATGATCTGCAGTGTCCCCTCTATATCAGGGTCCACAGTGTTCCCATTTACATCAGGGTCTACAGAGTTCCCCTTTACACTGTAACAAGGGCAACCCTGTGGGCTCTGATGTAAGGGAGAACTTTGTGGACTATAATTTAAAGGGGAACTCTGTGGACATGTATGTGTGGCTGAAGGGGGGGGGGTGCTCTGGAGACTTCCTTGCATCAGAGTTTCCCTTTACATCATGGATGGTCTGCAGTGTCCCCTCTATATCAGGGTCCACAGTGTTCCCATTTACATCAGGGTCTAGAGAGTTCCCCTTTACACTGTAACAAGGGCAACCCTGTGGGCTCTGATGTAGGGGAGAACTTTGTGGACTATGATTTAAAGGGGAACTCTGTGGACGTGTGTGTGTGTGTGTGTGTGTGTGTGTGTGTGTGTGTGTGTGTGTGTGTGTGTGTGTGTGTGTGTGTGTGTGTGTGTGTGTGTGTGTGTGTGTGTGTGTGTGTGTGTGTGTGTGTGTGTGTGTGTGTGTGTGTGTGTGTGTGTGTGTGGCTAGGGGAGAAGGGGGATGCTCTGGGGACTCCCTTACATCAGAGTTCCCTTTTACATCATGGATGGTCTGCAGTGTCCCCTCTATATCAGGGTCCACAGTGTTCCCATTTATATCGGGGTCTACAGAGTTCCCCTTCACACTGTAACAAGGGCAACCCTGTGGGCTCTGATGTAAGAGAGAACTCTGTGGACTATGATTTAAAGGGGAACTTTGTGGACACGTGTGTGTGTGTGTGTGTGGGGCTGGGGATGCTCTGGGGACTTCCTTACATCAGAGTTTCCTTTTACATCATGGATGGTCTGCAGTGTCCCCTCTATATCAGTGTCCACAGTGTTCCCATTTATATCGGGGTCTACAGAGTTCCCCTTTACACTGTAACAAGGGCAACCCTGTGGGCTCTGATGTAGGGGAGAACTTTGTGGACTATGATTTAAAGGGGAACTCTGTGGACGTGTATGTGTGTAGCTGGGGGAGAAGGGGGGTGATCTGGGGACTTCCTAACATCAGAGTTTCCCTTTACACCAGATTCCGCAGCTTTCCCCCTCACATCACAGTCCACAGATTTCTTCTTTACATCACAGTCCACAGTGTTTTTCCATCAGGGTCCGCAGAGTTCCCCCTCACACTGTAAAGTAGAACCCTGCAGACTCTGATGTAAGGGGGAACTCTGTGTTGGGTTATAGTAACCCTGACAGTCATGTTAATGGAGAAATATGTTTTTTGCCTTTAGATATATCTTAAACACATTGATTTTTGCACTGTTTTGCACTGAAAATGGTGTTTTTATGTACTGTTTTGAAGTGTGAGTAAAAAAATTGTCTGTCAGTAAATTTCATGATTTTCACAAGTAAAAAAAAAATTATCGGTAAATTTTTGGCAACCTGTCAGTAAATTTCACTTCTGGAGGTTGGCAGCACTGCTGTGGATCACGAGACTGCGGCGGTATATCGTCAACGTATCTCACTTGTGAATTCATCTTTAGATCGCCGTGTTTTACATCCGTCTTGTCCCTGTTTTGCGGTGAGGATTATTATACAAACACAGAAACAATATTCCACCCCCCCCCTCCCCCTCTCCTGATCCATGTCCTCTATCACCGCAGTTTCATCTGTGCAGCTGTTTTTCTAGGAATGCGAATTGTAAGCACCGCTCTCGCGTCCTTTTGGGAGCCGCCGGCACAGAAACTGTTGCTTGTGACAATTCAGAGGTGGATTAACTTTGATGCTCACAACTAATAAATTAATATGATTAAATTAATGAGCAGCGCAGCCGCTGCCAAACTTCAGCAGTCCGGCGTCGGTTTTGCGAGGGGGACGGGCTCGGGATCTGGTGGTTCCCCTGTGGTGAGCGGTTCACGGGTAAGCTACACATTGTCACTGTGATAAATGACATATCCCAAGGTGCATTGCTTTCCATCTGCTCCAACGTAGAAAAAAAAGTGGGAAAAAAAAAATCGAGCGCGCACTGCGGGAACGGCTGCGCCATAGCTTATGTCCAAATCCTCGTCTGCGCCCACGTCTGAGCTCTGCGTATTTCACCGACTTCACCTTCCAGTTGACACTTCAGTTTTATGTATATTTTTTCAATTCTCCGTCCGTATAAGTCCCCGGGGATCCCTTCGTATGACGCGTTTTTGTCATGTGATTACTTTGCGATGAATTTGGGCGCAATTACTTGAATAATGGATTGAGTATCAAAAAGTAACCAACCAGACCAAAAATTTAAAAATATCACACCTAAAGCCTCATTTGTTGCACCCAACCTCTAAAATTCCAGGAAGCTTGATGTTTCATTGAACAAATTCCTGCTTATCCACGCCATGAAGATCCTATTATAGGGTGACAACACTCTGCCCCATTCCCCAGTTGTGCTCTTTTTTGAGTTTTGGTAAGGACACGGGCCCCATGATTGCCTATTGCCTGGGGGCCCCATGAGTTCTCAGTCCACCCCTGGTTGTCACCCTGTCTCACGGGCTTCTGGTGGAGTCTACACACATGGCCCACTGTTGCCACCATGAGAAATACCATTCATCTCTGGAGAAGACCAAAATTCCGAAGGCGTAGAGATTGGTTAATATAATGGCTCTTCCTGGTGAAAATGCTGCTTTTGAACTCCCTTCAGTGCTGCCCACAAAGGTCTAGACACTTTTTCATTTGATCTCCATGGAATAGAAGGTTACCTAGGCCTCTAAAATGTCCTACAAGCTTTAACATATTGTCATTTCATTAAAATAATTCATGGTGAACCTGCCATGAAGGTCCTAGTTGAGGCACATCCTATTATAGGGTGACACTGCTCTGCCCCATTCCGCAGTTGTGCTCTTATGTTGTCACCAGGGGCGGACTGACCATTTGGAAGCTCTGCAACTGCCCAAGGGCCCGGGGTCAGTAGGGGGCCCCATGAGATGCCCCTGGTACCTTTTTCATAGGCTTTTTTGAGTTTGGGCAAGGACACGGGCCCCATGATCCCCTATTGCCTGGGGGCTCCATGAGTTTCTCAGTCCGCCCCTGGTTGTCACCCTGTCTCACAGGCTTCTGGTGGAGTCTACACACATGGTCCACTGTTGCCACCATGAGAAATACCATTTATCTCTGGAGAAGGTCAAAATTCCGAAGGCCTAGAGATTGGTTAATATAATGGCTTTTCCTGGAGAAAATGCTGCTTTTGAACTCCCTTCAGTGCTGCCCACAAAGGTCTAGACACTTTTTCATTTGATCTCCATGGAAGAGTAGGTTACCTAGGCCTCTAAAATGTCCTACAAGCTTTAACGTGTCATTGTCATTTCATTAAAATAATTCATGGTGATCCTGCCATGAAGGTCCTTGTTGAGGCACATCCTATTATAGGGTGACAACACTCTGTCCCATTCCCCAGTTGTACTCTTATGTTGTCACCCTGTCTCACGGGCTTCTGGTGGAGTCTACACACATGGTCCACTGTTGCCACCATGAGAAATACCATTCATCTCTGGAGAAGGTCAAAATTCCGAAGGCCTAGAGATTGGTTAATATAATCGCTCTTCCTGGAGAAATTCTGCTTTGAACTCTCTTCAGTGCTGCCCACAAAGGTCTAGCAACTTTTTCATTTGATCTCCAAGGAAGAGAAGGTAAGCTAGGCCTCTAAAATGCCCTACAAGCTTCAACATGTCAATGTCATTTCATTAAAATAATTCATGGTGATCCTGCCATGAAGGTCCTTGTTGAGGCACATCCTATTATAGGGTGACACTGCTCTGCCCCATTCCGTAGTTGTGCTCTTATGTTGTCACCAGGGGCGGACTGACCATTTGGAAACTCTGGCACTGCCCAAGGGCCCGGGGTCAGTAGGAGGCCCCATGAGATGCCCCTGGTACCTTTTTCATAGGCTTTTTTGAGTTTGGGCAAGGACACAGGGGCCCCATGATCCCCTATTGCCCGGGGGCCCCATGAGTTGTCAGTCCGCTCCTGTTTGTCACCCTGTCTCACAGGCTTCTGGTGGAGTCTACACACATGGTCCACTGTTGCCACCATGAGAAATACCATTCATCTCTGGAGAAGACCAAAATTCCGAAGGCCTAGAGATTGGTTAATATAATGGCTTTTCCTGGAGAAAATGCTGCTTTTGAACTCCCTTCAGTGCTGCCCACAAAGGTCTAGACACTTTTTCATTTGATCTCCATGGAAGAGTAGGTTACCTAGGCCTCTAAAATGTCCTACAAGCTTTAACGTGTCATTGTCATTTCATTAAAATAATTCATGGTGATCCTGCCATGAAGGTCCTTGTTGAGGCACATCCTATTATAGGGTGACAACACTCTGTCCCATTCCCCAGTTGTACTCTTATGTTGTCACCCTGTCTCACGGGCTTCTGGTGGAGTCTACACACATGGTCCACTGTTGCCACCATGAGAAATACCATTCATCTCTGGAGAAAGCCAAAATTCCGAAGGCCTAGCGATTGGTTAATATAATGGCTCTTCCTGGAGAAATTCTGCTTTGAACTCCCTTCAGTGCTGCCCACAAAGGTCTAGACACTTTTTCATTTGATCTCCAAGGAAGAGAAGGTTAGCTAGGCCTCTAAAATGTCCTACAAGCTTTAACATATTGTCATTTCATTAAAATAATTCATGGTGATCCTACCATGAAGGTCCTTCTTGAGGTTCTTTCGATCGGGAGCTTTCCGATCATGTGACCACTGTGACAGACAATCACGGAGGTCACATGACCCTAAAACCCCACACCGCCTCCCAACATCACAAATCCTTTTAAGGGATGGGAGACACTGGGTCCAAGGGGTTAAATACAGCCAGCCTAGGAATGCCCACTCCTCCAGACTCCCTAGAGTCTGCCTACTGCTTGCATCAGGACTGAGGACTCTTGGGAGAAGTACTGAGGCAGGGTTCTGTGATTCCCACCAGCCATGATCTGCCTGTATTGCATAGAGAAGCGTAGTATGGCAACTTGCTGGTTACTGCAATGCGCAGGTGTATTTCAGCCTTCAAAAGGAAATGATGCATTGATACAAAATTTTGCTTCTCGGCCTTTTGGCAAAGATCAAGTATAGTATCTGTTCTCATCAGTTTTCGGGAGAGGGAATGCCGGTGCCCTATTCGCTCGGGGTGCTGGTTTGATGACCAGAGACCTCCTCTGATGTAATTAGGTATGGAGCGGTGGGCGAGTTACTTTTCCTCCTGGGTTGATTCTGGCCTGAGTTCCACAGGCTTGTCCCCAGTGATGGCAGGACTCTCCCGAAGCTCTAATGCCTTCCTGGTAGGGATGGGGCTTCACTGGTCTGGCCAAGGGCCGGGCTGAGAAAGAGGCCCGCGGTGTATGTGCTCCTGGATTGGCAGTCCAGGAGTGCCGAAATTCTCACGGTGAGGGAGCTCACTTTGGGTTTTAGGCACCTTGGTCACTACACCAGTCACTCTTTTTTTTTTTTTTTTTTTCGCACCTGTCTCTAGGGTCGGGCCTTTTGGCCGGGACCAGTGGAATTTTTTTATTCCTTGCCAATCGGCCAACCATAGTACTACACTATGGCACTAAAAGCACTTATCCACTTCCCTTTTCTCTTTTTTATGAATGTTTGTCACTTGCACTTTCACTTACTGATTAGTAGGGTGTAGGCCCTGAAAGCTTTTTTTTTTTTTTTGGGGGGGGGGGGGGGGGCACATGGCCTTTTGGTCAGGTTCTTCCCCTCCCATGGGGGAGCCCTACTGATTACTTGGGGTGGCCTTGCTTTGGCAGGCCTCCTGAAGAAAGGGGTCCACCTGGTTTCAGCCAGGTGGACCAGTGAGTGCCTCAGTCTCTGTCAGGAGCCTTGCACCCCGGGGGATCTGGGCTAGGACCCTTACTCTTCGGAGGAGGGCTTGACGTACACCCTGTGCACTTTTTTTGTGTGCTCAGTTTTTTTTTTTTGCATCGGGTGCTAGTTTTTGTGGGTGTGTTTGCTACACCTCGGAATTAAAAAAATTAATTTTGAGTTTAACAACCTCTTTATTAGGATCTGTAGACCAGAGTTCTTCAACATCATTATATTTATAATTACGGGTTGCTGCGTCCCTCTCCCTCCCCCATCCCAAGGGCAACAGGCGATTGGAATTTGTGGGAATCCAACTGCAAGCAGCCTCCATTTCAAGCGAAAAAACATATATTTTCCACAGAACTGATTTGTCGCTTTGAAATATATGAACTGGCTGCGCACTCGCAAACATTGAAATGTAGCCCCGCGTTCAATTTATTTAACTTGATTAAGTACGGAGAGACAAAATAGCATAAATTATGCCTCTCATAAATGTTATATATTCGGGAACATATGGCGAGGGCTTTTTTTCCCCTTCCACCGTGAGTCAAAAGGAATTCTTAATTAACATTTGTGCCATCAAACCGCGGCGACTTTGTGAGCGCCGGTGACATCTCTGAGGCTTGAGAAAAAAAAAATAAATAAAAGTGTAGTCGTATTATGGTGAGACCATATGTTCAGTGTTTAACGATACGGCTTGTTTGTATCCCCGTAACGTAAAGAACCGATGGAAGAAAAATATAGAATGTAACATTCGATTGGTCGTGTTTTCCGTCAAAGGTCATTGAAAGATTTTCTCTTACGTTCATTAAAAGGGCAGAGCGGAGCTCTTGACGATCTTGACCGTTGGGTAGGGACTATCACCAGTTTGGTCTGAACCAAACCCAGAAGGAAGCTGCAACTCCCACCCATTGCTACCCAATCAACTGCAGCCAGGGCATTCCCCACCCCGCCGCTGGGGGGGTGGGGGTGCTCATGACATCGTTGACCTAACGTGGCCACATGCTGTGGCTGAAGTTGATTGGGTGGCAATGGGCCCTGGAGTCACAGCTTTCTTCTGGGTTTGATCTAAAGCCAATTTCAGACCGAATCCAGAAGGAAGTTGCCACTACCATCCATTGCTGCCCAATCAACTGCAGCCAGGGCATTCCCCATCCCGCCGCTGGGGGTGCTCATGACATCGTTGACCTAACGTAGCCACATGCTCTGGCTGAAGTTGATTGGGTGGCAATGGGCCCTGGAGTCACAGCTTTCTTCTAGGTTTGATCTAAAGCCAATTTCAGACTGAACCCAGAAGGAAGTTGCCACTCCCATCCATTGCTGCCCAATCAACTGCAGCCAGGGCATTCTTCGCTCCACAGTTGCACATACACAAAGGGGTGGGGGTGTTGGTGACATTATTTACCTAATATGCCCATGTGCTCTGGCCGCAGTTGGTTGCCTTACAGTGGGCAGGACTGACAGCTTCCTTCTGGGTTTGATCTGAACCCAAGTCCAGACTGAACCCGAAAGAAGCTGTTACTCCCTCCTATTGCCTCCCAGTCAACTGCATCCAGGGCATTCCCCACCCTGCCACTGGTGAAGGGGGGGGTGCTCATGATATCGTTGACCTTACATGGCCGCATGCCCTGGATGAAGTTGATTGGGTGGCAATGGGCCATGGAGTCACAGCTTTCTTCTAGGTTTGATCTAAAGCCAATTTCAGACTGAACCCAGAAGGAAGTTGCCACTCCCATCCATTGCTGCCCAATCAACTGCAGCCAGGGCATTCTTCGCTCCGCAGTTGCACATACACAAAGTGATTGGGATGCTGATGACCTAATATGCCCATGTGTTCTGGCCACAATTGGTTGCCTGGCAGTGGGCAGGACTGACAGCTTCCTTCTGGGTTTGATCTGAATCCAAGTCCAGACTGAACCCGAAAGGAAGCTGTCACTCACTCCTATTGCCTCCCAATCAACTGCATCCAGGGCATTCCCCATCCTGGCGTTGGGGGTGGGGGTGCTCATGACATCGTTGACCTAACGTGGCCACATGCTCTGACTGAAGTTGATTGGGTGGCAATGGGCCATGGAGTCACAGCTTTCTTCTGGGTTTGATCTAAATCCAATTTCAGACCGAACCCAGAAGGAAGTTGCCACTCCCATCCATTGCTACCCAATCAACTGCAGCCAGGGCATTCTTTGCTCCACAGTTGCACATACACAAAATGGTGGGGATCTTGGTGACATTATTGACCTATTAGGCCCATGTGCTCTGGCCGCAGTTGGTTGCCAGGCATTGGGTGGAACTGACAGCTTCCTTCTGGATTTGTTTAGAACCCAAGTTCCAACGTAAAGAACAGCTGAAGAAAAATATAGACTGTAACATTTGGTTGTGTTTTCCATCCAAGGTCATTGAAAGATTTTCTTTTCTGTTCATTAAAAGGGCAGAGCAGAGCTCTTGAAGATCTTGACTGTTTGGTAGGGATGATCACCGGTTTGGTCCGAACTTTGGTTTGAACCAAACCCAAAAGGAAGCTGTCACTCCCAATCAAGTGCAACCAGGGCATTCCCCTCCCCGCCGCTGGTGGTGGAGATGCTCATGATATTGTTGACCTAATATGGCCACATGCTCTGGCTGCAGTTGATTGGGTGGCAGTAGGCAGGAGTGACAGCTTCCTGCTGGGTTTGATCTGAACCCAAGTTCAGACTGAACCCAAAAGGAAGCTGTCATTCCTGCCCATTGCTGCCCAAGCAACTGAGTCTAGGGCATTCCCCACCCTGCCATTGGAGTGGGGATGCTTGTGATGTTCCAGACCTAATATGGCCACATGCTCTGGCCACAGCTGATTGGGTGGCATTAGGCAGGAGTGACAGCTTCCTGATGGGTTTGATCTGAACCCAAGTGAAAGCTGTCACTTCTGCTCATTGCTGCCCAGTCAACTGCATCCAGGGCATTCCCCACCCTGCTGTTGGAGTGGGAATGCTTGTGATTTTCCAGACCTAATATGGCCACATGCTCTGGATGCAGTTGATTTGGTGGCACTAGGCAGGAGTGCCAAGTTCAGACTGAACCCAAAAGGAAGCTGTAACTCCCGCTCATTGCTGCTCAATCAGTTGCATCCAGGGCATTCCCCACCCTGCCGCTAGGGGTGGGGATGCTCATGATATTGTTGACCTAATGTGGCCACATGCTCTGGCTACAGTTGAATGGGTGTCAGTAGGCAGGATTGACCACTTCCTTCTGGGTTTGACCCGAACCCAAGTTCAGACCAAACCCAGCTGGAAGCTGCCACTCCTGCCCAATCAACTGCATCCAGGGCATTCTTCGCTCCGCAGTTACACATAAACAATTAGTTGGGGATGCTCGTGACATTGGCCTGATATGCTCATGGGGTGGGAGTGGCAGCTTCCTTCTGGGTTTGATCCAAACTCAAGTTCAGACCAAACCCAGAAGGAATTTGCCACTCCCGCCCATCGTCCCCTAATCAGCTCCATCGAGAGCATTCTTTGCTTCGCAGTTGTACGTAGACAAGAGGTTGGGGATGCTCCTGGAATCGCTGACCTATAATTATTATTATTATACAGGATTTATATGGCGCTAACAGTTTGTGTAGCGCTGTACAAAATGAAGGCAGACATTACCGTTATAATACAATTTGGTACAAGAGCAAACAGAGGGCCCGGCTCGTTAGAGCTTACAATCTTGGAGGAAGGGTTGAGGGACACAAAGGGTAATAATGGCCGCACACTCTGGCTGCCTTGGGCAAATGTGAGAGCTTCCTTCTGGGTTTAGTTCTAACCCAAGTGGGAATCCAACCCATGCTCATCCCTTCTGTTGGGCCCTGGCCACCTGCAGGAATAAGACACTAGGCACAGAAAAACAAAGCACCGCCAAGGGTTGGGCCCTACGGGTGGCCAAACCATTTTTTTTGCCTAGTGTTAGGGTGGGGACATAAGTTGTCATATTTGGTCCTACGCCTGGATAGTGGGGGCGGCGACTAGCTAGCGGGAGGGGGGAAGCCAGCTGTGGGGGGAGGGACCAGGAGAGCACACAGGGGCCCAGGGGCAGCAGGGAACAAGTAACCTGTATAGGAGGGGCAGCTGGGGCTGCATATAGAGGAACTGATGATGTGCTCCATTTTTCTCCTGCAGTCGCTGAAAGCCAGGTTCTTCTCCTCTCCCTCCTGTTGGTATTCAGTGGCTACAGGAAGAAAATGGAGGGCATCAGTTCCTCTATATGCCGCCCCCACCACCCCTCCTATACAGGTTACTTTTTCCCTGCTGCCCCTGGGCCCCTGTGTCCTCTCCTGGTCCCCCCTTCCCCCACAGCTGGCTTCCCCTCTCCCGCTAGCTGCTGAGTGGATGCTTTCTAGATGGAGAGCGGGAGGAAGGGGCCAGAAAATGTCACTTACCAGCCCCTTCCTTTTCTGAATGGACAGAGTCAGCGATCGGTATCGACCACTGACTTTGTTCATTCATAATTGAAGCATAGTAAGCTGTGTTTACTATGCTTCAGTTTGTGAATTAACTGAAATCTCTGTAAAGAGCTTTTTTTCTGTCTATTTATTCTGTGCAGCTGAGGCTGCAGTGATGGAGATTGAGGGATGTGTCCTTAATCTCCTTTTTCTGTCTCAAAGATGAAACATCAGAGATCTGTTTAGCCCCCTCCCCCCCAACGGGGCTCCTAAAAAAAAAAAATTGTAAAAAGTAATAAAAAATAAAATTATAATAAAAAAAAAGATAAACAATAAAATTGTAAAAATAAAAAAGATTTGTAAAAAATAATAATAAAAAAAAAAACAGCAAGAAAAAGCTAACCACATCCACTGCATTACTGATACTGCCCACCCCTGATATTTCAAAGCCCCCCCCCCCCCCCAACGGGGCTCCTAAAAAAATGTTTTTGAAAAAGTAATAAATACAATAGTAAAAAAAAAATGATAAACAATAAAATTGTAAAAATAAAATTGTAAAAAATAATAAAAAAAACAACAAAAATAAACTACTAACAACATTCACTGCATTACTGACACTGCCCACCCCTGATATTTCACCAAGGCCCCCCCAATGGGGGTCCTAAAAAAAAATTGGAAAAAGTAAAAAAAAAAATAGTAAAAAAAAAAAAGAATAAAATTTGTAAAAGTAAAATAGAATTGTAAAAATAATAATAATAATAAAAACATCAGAAACAAACTATTGACCACACTGCATTACCGACACTGTCCACTGCTCTACTGACTGACACCATTAACAGTCCTACTGACACCAGTGGCAGAGCTACGAGGTACGCAAAGGTTACACTTGCAACCAGGCCCTGGTGTTACGGCACCGTGGGGGTGGGGGCTACAGAACATGTGAAAGGGTCCAGTTGCGGGGGACCGTAATAAAGGGCCCTGGGATCAGTGAGAATGGCTCCAGTCTCAGAGGGAGGGGCCCCAACTACTACAGGACCATGATAAAGGGCCCTGGGATCAGTGGGAATTGCACCAGTCTCAGAGGGAAGGGCCCCAACTACTGCAGGACCATGATAAAGGGACCTGGGATCGGTGGGAATGGCACCAGTCTCAGAGGGAAGGGCCCCAACTACTGCAGGACCATGATAAAGGGCCCTGGGATCGGTGGGAATGGCACCAGTCTCAGAGGGAAGTGCCCCAACCACTGCAGGACCATGATAAAGGGACCTGGGATCAATGGGAATGGCTCCAGTCTCAGAGGGAAGGGCCCCAACCACTGCAGGACCATGATAAAGGGCCCTGGGATCAATGGGAATGGCTCCAGTCTCAGAGGGAAGGGCCCCAACCACTGCAGGACCATGATAAAGGGACCTGGGATCGGTGGGAATGGCACCAGTCTCAGAGGGAAGTGCCCCAACCACTGCAGGACCATGATAAAGGGACCTGGGATCAATGGGAATGGCTCCAGTCTCAGAGGGAAGGGCCCCAACCACTACAGGACCATGATAAAGGGCCCTGGGATCGGTGGGAATGGCGCCAGTCTCAGAGCGAAGGGCCCCAACCACTGCAGGACAGTGATAAAGGGCCCGGGGATCGGTGGGAATGGCGCCAGTCTGAGAGGGAAGGGCCCCAACCACTACAGGACCATGATAAAGGGCCCTGGGAACAGTGGGAGTGGCTCCAGTCTCAGAGGGAAGGGCCCCAACTACTGCAGGACCATGATAAAGGGCCCTGGGATCAGTGAGAATGGCTCCAGTCTCAGAGAGAAGGGCCCCCAACTACTACAGGACCATGATAAAGGGCCCTGGGATCAGTGGGAATTGCACCAGTCTCAGAGGGAAGGGCCCCAACTACTGCAGGACCATGATAAAGGGACCTGGGATCGGTGGGAATGGCACCAGTCTCAGAGGGAAGTGCCCCAACCACTGCAGGACCATGATAAAGGGACCTGGGATCAATGGGAATGGCTCCAGTCTCAGAGGGAAGGGCCCCAACCACTACAGGACCATGATAAAGGGCCCTGGGATCGGTGGGAATGGCGCCAGTCTCAGAGCGAAGGGCCCCAACCACTGCAGGACAGTGATAAAGGGCCCTGGGATCGGTGGGAATGGCGCCAGTCTCAGAGGGAAGGGCCCCAACCACTACAGGACCGTTATAAAGGGCCCTGGGAACAGTGGGAGTGGCTCCAGTCTCAGAGGGAAGGGCCCCAACTACTGCAGGACCGTGATAAAGGGCCCTGGGATCAGTGAGAATGGCGCCAGTCTCAGAGGGAAGGACCCCAACCACTACAGGACCGTGATAAAGGGCCCTGGGATCAGTGGGAATGGCTCCAGTCTCAGAGGGAAGGGCCCCAACCACTGCAGGACCATGATAAAGGGCCCTGGGATAAGTAGGAATGGCCCCAGTCTCAGAGGGAAGTGCCCCAACCACTGCAGGACCATGATAAAGGGCCCTGGGATAAGTAGGAATGGCCCCAGTCTCAGAGGGAAGGGCCCCAACCACTACAGGACCATGATAAAGGGCCCTGGGATCGGTGGGAATGGCGCCATTTTCAGAGGGAAGGGCCCCAACTACTGCAGGACCATGATAAAGGGACCTGGGATCAGTGGGAATGGCCCCAGTCTGAGGTAAGGGCCCCAGCCACTGCAGGACCATGATAAAGGACCCTGGGATCAGTAGGAATGGCCCCAGTCTCAGAGGGAAGGGCCCCAACCACTGCAGGACCATGATAAAGGGCCCTGGGATCAGTGGGAATGGTGCCATTTTCAGAGGGAAGGGCCCCAACCACTGCAGGACCATGATACAGGGCCCTGGGATCAGTGGGAATGGCGCCAGGCTCAGAGGAAAGGGCCACAACCGGGGGATAGGGGGGCCCTTCATGCTTTCTTCCACTGGGGACTGAAAGTTCTAGTTATGCCTTTGCTTAATTCCCTCCATTTTAGGAATTGAGGTTTGTCTGCCACCCAGGACCACTCTTAGTTTGTGCTTTGTTGTTTCTGTACCTAGCGTTCCACTCCTGCAGGAGGCACTATAACCCAATGGTCATGATCTTCGAGACCCTCGCTGTCTCCTTCAATGATTGCAGAGAAAAGGATTTTGCAGTGACATTGCCGTACTGTGGCCCCGTAGCCATTTGGGGCCAATGATGTCATACATTCTTATCCAATATTTGTTAAATTGTGGGAATGCCCTGGCTGAAGTGGACTGGGGGCAGTGGGCAGGAGTTGTAGTTTCTTTCCGCGTTTATTTTGAACCCAAGTTTGAACCAAACCCATGTTTAACCCCACCTTTGGGTTATAGCGCCACCTGCAGGAGTAGAACACTAGCAAAAAATACAGAGCACAGCCCGGGGGGTGACTCCTGCTGGTGGCCAAACCCCTCCATCTTCTAGAGGCCGCTCAGTTTTTTTTTGTCTTAAAGAGGTAAGGAGCGAAGTTCCCGACTGGGAATCTTCTCTCCATTCCTTTTTGCAGGGAATGGGTGTGTGTCTGCCAGTAAGGACCACCCCTGGGCGGAGCTTGTTTGTTTATGCCTAGCATGCTACTCCCTCAATTAGGGCTGCAGTTAGAAACCACTGGACCCCATACAGCCAACCAGACAGGGCCCTCCCCCCCCCCAAAGAAATTGGTTCCAATGATTGCCCCCCACCCGCCGTGCCGATTACCCTCCCTGCCCACATCCAATTCACCCAGCTGCCTGGGCCCCCCTGCTGGCCTGGGCCCTGTACAAGAGGACTGGTGGTACCCCCTTATCCACAGCCCTGACAGCAGGAGGCAGTAAATTTATGGGGATTTTTTGAACTCAAAGGTCTTGAAGATTGTGACTATTGGGTTTTACTGCCTCAATAATCAATAAATGGATCAATATATGGTTACTGGATCAATTTTTCTGCAGACCGGAATCAGATATTCCGAGCCGTTTACGCCAAAGCTGGTCACACAAACATCAATTTCTCCCCGTCCAACTTTTTTTTCAGTTGTAATTTTTTCTTTGGACGGGGAGAAATTGATGTTTGTGTGACCAGCTTTGGCGTAAACGGCTCGGAATATCTGATTCCGGTCTGCAGAAAAATTGATCCAGTAACCACTTATTGATCCATATATTGATTATTGATCCATAATTATACAAATCAACTTTTTTCAGTTGTAATTTTTTTTCTTTGATTTTTATGGATCAATAATCAATAAATGGATCAATATATGGTTACTGGATCAATTTTTATGCACACCGGAGTCAGATATTCCGAGCCGTTTACGCCAAAGCTGGTCACACAAACATCAATTTCTCCCCGTCCAAGAAAAAAATTACAACTGAAAAAAAAAGTTGGACGGGGGGAAATTGATGTTTGTGTGACCAGCTTTGGCGTAAACGGCTCGGAATATCTTTCTCTGGTCTGCAGAAAAATTGATCCAGTAACCACTTATTGATCCATTTATTGATTATTGATCCATAATTATACAAATCAAAGAAAAAAATGTAAACTATAAAAAAAAGTTGGACGGGGAGAAATTGATGTTTGTGTGACCAGCTTTGGCGTAAACGGCTCGGGAATATCTGACTCTGGTCTGCAGAAAAATTGATCCAGTAACCACTTATTGATCCATTTATTGATTATTGATCCATAATTATACAAATCAAAGAAAAAAATTGTAACTATAAAAAAAAAGTTGGACGGGGAGAAATTGATGTTTGTGTGACCAGCTTTGGCGTAAACGGCTCGGAATCTCTGAATATATGCTCCTCTTTTATCCTCCATACCTGACACCGCTGGCTCCCGCGCGTCTCCTGACTGACAGAAGGACGGGGGATTATCCCGCAATATGAAATAAATACGAAACACATCTCCGGAACAATTGCGGATTATGACTGTAAAAAAGGAGAGTAACTCCCAGGGCCCTGATAGAGCCGCGCTCAGAAGATACGGCGTCTCCAGGACGATCGGAGTGTCGCTGCGAGCGGTTTTGATGTTCGCTGTCATTATCTCCCGCATAATGTTCATTTTCAGAGACCTCTAAGACGGCTTTTAAAGACTAAAGTAGCACTTGTCAGCGAGCCCGCTATCGCCGAGCACTCGATGCAGAAAGCACCTCCGCCGCCGTCTCGCCGTTTACCGCCGCCTCGGTGGAGTGCAATTGAGTTGGCCCCGGTGATTGCAGAGCAGGTGACTTGATTACTCTGAAATCAGGCAGAAAATGTCCTCCTTCTGGCCACTCGAGTGAATCAGTCAAATTATTGAGTGGCAAAACGAAGGGAGCGCCGGGGGCGAGCGGAGCTGCCACTTTCTATAAGTCAAGCCTTCACTTACCGCCGCCGCGCTTTTTTTTTTTTTTAATGGCATTCTTCCTCATTTATTATGCTTATGTAGACTAATCCGTTCGCTGCAGATTTCTTGTCCTCTATCATTGTGTGGTGTGTTTTATATTTTTATGATGTGTGTGTTGGGGTTTTATATATATGATGTAGATTTGTTGTGTATGATTTTTTATATATATTGGTTTTGTGTTTTTTTGGGGATATATATTTTTTGTAAATTATTTTTATGGATTGAATGTATGAGGTATGATGGGGATTATATGTTAGTGTGGTGTATGTTTTTGGGGGTTTTTGTTTTGTAATTGTGGGTGTATAAATGTTAGGTTTGTTTTTTTGTTTGTGTGTTTTGAATTGGTTTATTGGGTGTATTATAATATATATTGTTAATATAGGTTGTGTGTTGTTTTGATAGAGATTGTGGGTGTTTATATATATTTTAAGGGAGTTGTTATATATATTTTGTTATTTTTATTTGATTAAGTGGGTAGTTATATAATATTGTTAGGTTGTATTTATATATGAAGATTGATATATTTTTTTGGTGGTGTGTGTGTGGGTGTTTTTTTTGTTTTATATATATTTTTGTTGTTTTTATTAGTTATTTTGGGTGTGTTGTTATGGGTATATGTGATATGGTATAATATAATTGTATTTTATATTATGGTGTATATATTATAAGACAAAGTATGTATGTTTTGTGTTGTATTATATATGGGTTTATTATTTATGTATGTGTTGTTGTGAGTGATGTATGTGAAAAGGGTATATGTTAAAATGTATGGTGTGTGTGTGTGTATATAAGTAAGTGTTGTGTATATATTGTAATGTATGTTGTGTTGTGTGTGGTATAAATATGTTGTTTATATTTTATATGTGTGTGTGTGTGTGTGTGTTATAGGGTTTTAGGGAGTGTGGTTTGTGTTTATATAAATATAATATATGTGTGGTTATTATAGTAATTTATTATGTTGATGTTTGTATATAGATAATATGTATGTGTGTGTGTGTGTGGTATATTAAGTATGTATGTGTTGGTGTGTATGGTTGTAGAATACACACACATGGATGTGAGACATGACATATGGTGGTGTGTATATATATGTTGTGTACAGTGTGTGTGTGTATATAATTGTGAGTTGGATGTGTATATATATGGGTATATGTGGTGGTTAGATATATATGTGTATGTGTGTGTGTTGTTGTGTAATATATATATTATATATAATAGATATGTGGTATATGAAATTTTTGTAATATAGACAAACGTCCTTACAATAAGCAGGTATATATATATAAAACATTGTGAACTATATTAATATGGGCCAAAATTGTAGTATTTCAAAATAGATTTTTCTTCCATGTGGTGGCGTCGTCGGGAGACAGACGGCCGCGTCAACCCGGTCGGAGACTTGGGTCCCCCTTAATGGCAACGTGAAAACAGTTTTTGAAATGTCTGTGAATTTATTAAAAAGAAAAAAAAAACTTAAATCTCATATACTTAAAGCTGCGCTCCGGTATAAAATGGGAAGTTTCGCTTAAGGACTGGTCCCCCCCCCGCTCCCCGTTAAGGATTGGCATGCCTTTGGGGATAAAATTGTGGATTCTGTGTAGGGGTACCCAAAATTGACAGGTATCCGCTCCACACACCACGATCGCACAAGGATGGGCACCCCTTTGGGGAGCGAGTCCCCCAAAATTGACAAGTAACACACCCGCTCATTCCCACCCCACGATTGCCTAAGGAATTTAAAAAAAAATTTGAAATCTCACATGTACTTAAAACCGAGCTCCACCCAATAGGGAAGTTCAGCTTTTAGGGACTGGGTCCCCCGCTCCCCGTTAAGGATTGGCACCCCTTTGAGAAGCGGGTACCCGAAATTGACAGGTACCCGCATCCAACCCCATGATCTCCTATGGGAATTATAAAAAAAATACAAGTCGGCAGCTACGATTTATAAAAAAAGAAAAAAAAACTGAAATCCCACATGTACTTAAAACCGAGCTCCACCCAAAAGGGGAAGTTCAGCTTTAAGGACTGGTCCCCCCCCCCTCCTTAAGGATTTGCACCCCTTTGGGGAGCGTGTACCCAAAATTAACAGGTGCCCGCTCCTACCCCACGATCGCCTAGGGAATTTTAAACCATATAAATCTGCAGCTACAATTTATTAAAAAGAAAAAAAACCTGAAATCTCACATGTACTTAAAACCGAGCTCCACCCAATAGGGGAAGTTCCCGTTTAAGGACTGGTCCCCCCACTCCCCGTTAAGGATTGTCACCCCTTTGAGGAGCGGGTACCCAAAATTGGCAGGTACCCGCTCCCACCCCACAGTCGCCTAGGGAATAAAAAAAAAAAAAAAAAAAAAGTAAGTCATCGGCTACAAAAAGCTGACTTTTAAAAAAAACAGACACTTACCTGTCCCTTGATCCTGCGGTGTCCTCACACCAGACGGGTTGCCCGGCCGCCGCGCCTTGTTTCCCCCCAATGCCACCACCCACATATTTGAAATATATTTCAAAAATATTCTTCCCAAATATATTGACATATATTTGAAATACCTAAATTTTGTCCGTATTCAATATATATATATATAATATCTGGGCGGACTGACAACTCATGGGGCCCCTGGGCAATAGGGGATCATGGGGCCCCTGTGTCCTTGCCCAAACTCAAAAACGCCTATGAAAAAGGTACCAGGGGCATCTCATGGGGCCCCCTACTGACCCCGGGCCCTCGGGCACTGCCTGAGTTTCCAAATGGTCAGTCTGCCCCTGATATAGATAGATAGATGGATGGAGAGAGAGAGATGGATGGAGAGAGAGAGATGGATGGATGGAGAGAGAGAGATGGATGGAGAGAGAGAGATGGATGGAGAGAGATGGATGGATGGAGAGAGATGGATGGATGGAGAGAGATGGATGGATGGAGAGAGATGGATGGATGGAGAGAGATGGATGGATGGAGAGAGATGGATGGATGGAGAGAGATGGATGGATGGAGAGAGATGGATGGATGGAGAGAGAGGGATGGATGGAGAGAGATGGATGGATGGAGAGAGAGGGATGGATGGAGAGAGAGGGATGGATGGAGAGAGAGGGATGGATGGAGAGAGAGGGATGGATGGAGAGAGAGGGATGGATGGAGAGAGATGGGTGGATGGAGAGAGAGAGATGGATGGGTGGAGAGGGATGGATGGAGAGAGAGAGATGGATGGATGGAGAGGGATGGAGAGAGAGAGAGAAAGAGGGATGGATGGAGAGAGATGGATATACTGTATGTTGAAATGTGTTTTTTATTGCAAAATATATGGAAAATAATTTTAAAAATACATTTAGTCTCCATTTTTGGGATGCATTTATAAATATGTTAAAATGACTTTTTTATATGTTAGAAAAAACCTGAAGAATATATATATTAAAAAAAAATATTTTTTTAAAAATATTTTTCATATAGTTTGTAATATATAAAAAAAACCGCTTTTCTATATGCAATATATATGTATTTATGTGTGTGTATACAGTCATGGCCGAACCTTGATATTTTTCCTGAAAATCAAGTATTTCACACAAAAAAGGTATTGCATTAACACATGTTTTGCTATACACATGTTTATTCCCTTTGTATGTATTGGAACAAATATAAAACAGAGGCAGAAAAGCAAATATGACATAATGTCACACAAAACCCCAAAAATGGGCTGGACAAAAGTATTGGCACCCTTAACTTAATATTTGGTTGCACACCCTTTGGAAAACATAACTGAAATCAGTCGCTTCCTATAACCATCAATAAGCTTCTGACACCTCTCACCCGGAATTTTGGACCACTCTTCCTTTGCAAACAGCTCCAGGTCTCTCTTATTGGAAGGACACCTTTTCCCAACAGCAATTTTAAGATCTCTCCACAGGTGTTCAATGGGATTTAGATCTGGGCTCATTGCTGGCCACTTCAGAACTCTCCAGCGCTTCTTTGCCATCCATTTCTGAGTGCTTTTTGACGTGTATGTTTGGGGTCATTGTCCTGCTGGAAGACCCAGGATCTTGGACGCAAACCCAGCTTTCTGACACTGGGCCCTACAGTGCGACCCAAAATCCTTTGGTAATCCTCAGATTTCATGATGCCTTGCACACAGTCAAGGCACCCAGTGCCAGAGGCAGCAAAACAACCCCAAAACATCATTGAACCTCCACCATATTTTACCGTAGGTACTGTGTTTTGTTCTTTGTAGGCCTCATTCCGTTTTCGGTAAACAGTAGAATGATGTGCTTTACCGAAAAGCTCTATCTTGGTCTCATCTGTCCACAAGACGTTTTCCCAGAAGGCTTTTGGCTTACTCAAGTACATTTTGGCAAACTGTAGTCTTGCTTTTTTATGTCTCTGTGTCAGCAGTGGGGTCCTCCTGGGTCTCCTGCCATAGCGTTTCATTTCATTTAAATGTCGACGGATAGTTCGCGCTGACACTGATGCTCCCTGAGCCTGCAGGACAGCTTGAATGTCTTTGGAACATGTTTGGGGCTGCTTATCCACCATCCGGACTATTCTGCGTTGCAATCTTTCATCAATTTTCCTCATCATCCGTCCACGACCAGGGAGATTAGCTACAGTGCCATGGGTTGCAAACTTCTTGATAATGTTGCGCACTGTGGACAAAGGCAAATCTAGTTCTCTGGAGATGGACTTGTAACCTTGAGATTGTTGATATTTTGCCACAATTTTGGTTCTCAGGTCCTCAGACAGTTCTCGTCTCCTCTTTCTGTTGTCCATGCTTAGTGTGGCACAGACAGACACACAATGCAAAGGTTAAGTGAACGTCTCTCCTTTTTATCTGCTTTCAGGTGTGATTTCTATATTGCCCACACCTGTTACTTGCCCCAGGTGAGTTTACAGGAGCATCACATGCTTGTAACATTCTTATTTATCCGCAGTTGTGAAAGGGTGCCAATACTTTTGTCCAGCCCATTTTTGGAGGTTTGTGTGACATTATGTCGAATTTGCTTTCTTTCCTCCCTTCCCTTTTTTTTGTTTTGTCCCAATACACACAAAGGGAATAAACATGTGTATAGCAAAACATGTGTTAATGCAATACGTTTCGTGAGAAATACATGATTTCCTGGAGAAATATCAAGGGTGCCAACAATTTCGGCCATGACTGTATATATATATATTGAAATGCATTTTGAAATATATTGAATAGGGACAAAATTGTAGTATTTCAAATATATTTTTCTTCCATGTGGGCAGCTTCAGTGTTGGTACCATTCAGCAAGTGCAGGACTACTCACGCATGCGCAGTGGGCTCCCGGCTATGAAGCCGCAAGCTGTCACAGCCGGGAGCCCACTGCGCATGCGTGAGTAGCGTTGCGCTTTCTGAATGGTCCCATAGTCAGGGACCTGTCACATGTCCGGGGAGGGAAGGTGGGGGGGGGGAAATTTATGTCAAATTCAAGTACCGCCTCCCCCTCTGCTCCCCAAAGGTGCCAGTCCTTAATGGGGAGTGGGGGACAAAGACAAAGCCAAAGCAGAACTTCTACTTTTGGGTGCAACATGACAACATTGAAAGAAAGTGAAGGGGGTCTGAATACTTTCTGAATGCGCTGTACATTGTTATAATATGCATTAGAAGCTGTGGCAAGGCAGATAGAGCTCCACCTCATTTCCTGGCTGGAGGACGCCCAGCATCATCTAGCCCAGGGGTCTCCAGACTTTCTAAACAAAGGGCCGGTTCACTGTCCTTCAGACTTTAGGGGAGCCGGGCTGTGGCCATTGGGAGTCAGTCTTCATGTCAGTGGGCAAAAAATGCCTCATCTTTGGGTTCAGTGGAAAGAACAGTGCCTATGATTGGTGTCATTGGAAGGAATTGTGCCCCATCATTGGTGTTGGGTGTGGGGGGGGGGATAATGGCCAATTGTTGGTGTTTTTTAGAGAAATTGTCCCCCGTCATTGGTGTCAGTGGGGGGGAATAATGGCCCGTTGTTGGTATCAGTGGATGAAGTAGTGCCCCAAGGGCCGGATAAAAGCAAGCTAAGGGCCACATCTGGCCGCAGTTCAGAAACCACTGATCTAGCCCTTTCCTCCCCAGCCTGACTGTCCCTGGCCCCGCCCCTTTCATTTATTGGATTTTAATTCTTTCAATCATGGAGGCTCGGCATCCCCTGTGGGCGTTACCTGCGGTCTGCATGCAAATATAGGTGGCTTAGTCCCACAGACTGACCTCCGACCATCAAGGCATTTTAATATTTGCATAACTCCTCCCACTGCTTGCATCAGGACTGAGGGCTCTTGAGAGAAGTACTGGGGCAGGGCGCGGTGTAGTTTTTAGGAAGCCATGTACAGTACGCCGCCAGGCCCTCCCACCAGCCATAATCTGCCTACATTGCATAGCAAAACACAGAGATCCAATGATATCAATGGATCTAAAACAAGACATGTAGTGAAAACTGGTTTTATTTCATTACACATTTTTTGTTTTTTTTTTTGCTTTACCTTATTATTTAATTTTTACTTTTTATTTTAGTATTCTATTTTACTTTTTTTTTTATTTTTTATTTATTTTTTTCCATTTTTTTTTCCATTTCATATTAATGATGGGGGAGGGGAATCCAGGGAAGGAAACCTGTAAGCAAGTCAAACTTCAACTGTGTATTATTCCATAAGGTCCATTATAACAGGTTCTTGGAATCTGGAGTCACTAATCTCTGATGAGAATGAATGGAGCTCAATTGCCCAGAATGCAGAGGCATCCCTAGGGTTGGTGTCACCCGGTGCGGTAACACTCGGTGACACCCCCTCCGACGATCCCCGCAGAATGGATCGGCTCTGCGGATTGAGCATAAGGGATTGGACTCCGATCCATTACGCTCAATCCGCAGATCTGATCCATCCTGCGGGGATCGTCGGCTTTCTTTACAACTTACCATTTCTAGGAGTGGGTCTGGTGTCACCCCGTATAGGTTGCATGATGAGGAAACCTGCAGGATCGCCGGCATGCAACCTATACGGGGTGACACCGGACCCGCTCCAAGTAAAGAAAATCGAAAATCCCCGCAGGATGGATCGGATCCATCCTGCAGGATCGCCGGCATGCAACCTATACGGGGTGACACCGGACCCGCTCCAAGTAAAGAAAATCGACAATCCCCGCAGGATGGATCGGATCCATCCTGCGGGGATCGTCGGCTTGCTTTACAACTTACCTTTTTGTGGAGCGGGTCCAGTGTCACCCCGTGCGGTCGGTGTCACCCGGTGCGGACCGCCCCCCCCCCCCCCCCCACACCTGCCTCAGGACGCCACTGCCAGAGTGTCTGAAATATGAACTCTCCGTGCTCCATAGCCACCAATTGACATTTTCCAAAAAAGGAAGGAACCTGAATGGTGGCTGCGGGGCAGCACAGACAGTTCTGGTTTCGGACCCAAGTCCATCTAATTCAGGGGTGCCAAACTCGATCTCATCGCGGACCGTTTCAGCATCATGGTTGCCCTCAAAGGGCCAGTTGTATCTGTAAGACTAGATGTCCAGCGCACCCCACCCCCCCATTACATCAGATGTCAAGAATCCCACATCCTCCGTAACATCACCTTTGGGGGGCAGAGTTGAAAAGCAGAAAGCGCAGGGTCTGGAGGAGGACCAGAGGAGGGGAGGAGCCAGTTACCAGAGTCTGCTGAATGTTGAGACCGGGGGAGGCGGAGATGAGGGGGTGCGGGCATGAGGAGTATTTGGCAGAGTAGATCTATGCTGCTGACTGCTGAGACAAGGTGGGGGTGAAGACAAGGGGGTACCTGCAGGAGAGGTGCAAGGGCCACATGGAATGGCCTGGAGGGCCAGTTTCGGCCCGGGGTCCTTGGGTTCGACACCTGTGCTCTAGTTCAACCAATGGCAATGAACAGGGGCGGACTGACCATTCGAGCAGTTGGGCTCTGCCCGAGGGCCCGGGGTCAGTAGGGGGCCCCATGAAACCTGGTACCTTTCATAGGCTTTTTTGGGTGTGGTTTGAGTGTGAGCAAGGACACGGGCCCCATGATCTCTTATTGCCCGGGGACCCCATGAGTTGTCAGTCCGCCCTTGCACCACCCCCACTAAGCTAATACACATAAACACATACATCCCATAATAGTTTTGCTCCCAAGCAAGACAAACAATAGAACAATGGGATGCAGCCACATGACATTAACCCCTTCCAGTCCGGACGCTTTCCCCCCCTTCCAGTCCGGACGCTTTCCCCCCCTTCCAGTCCGGACGCTTTCCCCCCCCTTCCAGTCCGGACGCTTTCCCCCCCCTTCCAGTCCGGACGCTTTCCCCCCCTTCCAGTCCGGACGCTTTCCCCCCCCTTCCAGTCCGGACGCTTTTTCCCCCCCCTTCCAGTCCGGACGCTTTCCCCCCCCTTCCAGTCCGGACGCTTTCCCCCCCCTTCCAGTCCGGACGCTTTCCCCCCCCCTTCCAGTCCGGACGCTTTCCCCCCCCCCTTCCAGTCCGGACGCTTTCCCCCCCCCCTTCCAGTCCGGACGCTTTCCCCCCCCCCCTTCCAGTCCGGACGCTTTCCCCCCCCCCTTCCAGTCCGGACGCTTTCCCCCCCCCCTTCCAGTCCGGACGCTTTCCCCCCCCCCCTTCCAGTCCGGACACTTTCCCCCCCACCTTCCAGTCCGGACACTTTCCCCCCCACCTTCCAGTCCGGACACTTTCCCCCCCACCTTCCAGTCCGGACACTTTTTTCCCCCCCACCTTCCAGTCCGGACACTTTCCCCCCCACCTTCCAGTCCGGACACACTTTCGGACACCCCCCCACCTTCCAGTCCGGACACTTTCCCCCCCACCTTCCAGTCCGGACACTTTCCCCCCCACCTTCCAGTCCGGACACTTTCCCCCCCACCTTCCAGTCCGGACACTTTCCCCCCCACCTTCCAGTCCGGACACTTTCCCCCCCACCTTCCAGTCCGGACACTTTCCCCCCCCACCTTCCAGTCCGGACACTTTCCCCCCCCACCTTCCAGTCCGGACACTTTCCCCCCCCCACCTTCCAGTCCGGACACTTTCACCCCCCCGCCCCTGGCAATGAATATAATAGTGAATGAACGGTCTGCCCGCATTGCATAGAGAAGCACAGATTCCCAGTGATGACCAAACTGGGTCTAAAATAAGATGTGTATCGAAAAAGGAAAGCTTTTATTTAATAAATTCATTTTTTAAGTTGACAAGGGGCCGGGGAAGACCAAGTATTAAATATTTTAAACCATTATACAGTATATTAGTCTATTGCACCCCCCCCCACCCTTTTTTTTTTTTTTTGTATTATAACACCCACACACTGTAAATGGCGGGATGAACAGGATCGGTGTGGGGTGCAGATGCCGGCTCTGATGTAATTATTTGAACTGATTGGATTATCTTTGTAATTCTTTTCAGCTTTGAACACATTTCGTTGAGATGCATAAAATAAGTGTTTGGATGGCAGATGCTCGGGATGGGATTCAGCGACGCTTCTTTCACACGGTTCCCCTGACCCCCGCGCCTGTTTAGTCTTGTAGGGAAGGAGAGGTATTAACCCTCTCCCTGCGCTATGCCCTATACAGCAGTATGACCCGGGGGGGGGGGGGGGGGGGTAGGCTGGATGATCTCTGAATAATGAAATAATCCATAAAAGTTACATTGGGCTGGAAAATAAATCTTTAATACGAGAATCGGGAGCAGCGTAGGGAGCAAGGACTCATTATTTCATCTTCTAGTGAGTGCAGGGAATGGATATAGGTCAGGGTAGGGGCAGACTGACAACTCATGGGGCCCCTGGGCAATAGGGGATCATGGGGCCCCTGTGTCCTTGCCCAAACTCAAAAAAGCCTATGAAAAAGGTACCAGGGGCATCTCATGGGGCCCCCTACTGACCCCGGGCCCTCGGGCAGTGCCCGAGTTTCCAAATGGTCAGTCCGCCCCTGGGTCAGGGTTGAGGCACACATTGTGCAGGAGAGCCAATAGGCTGCCCCGGTATCATGTGAGCCATCGTCTTTAGGTCATACATTGCCAGATGCTTGTCAGCAGTGCTGTCGAGGACAGAAGTCTGTATCCACAGATACAAGGACAGTCCAGGCGATTGAAGGAACGTAGAACCAGCAAACACAAATGCTCCTGCGCTTGGGGATGGACTCGATGCTACAACCACATTAAGAATGTCCTGGAACATGCACACCTTGCTGCCCTCAAATGGACCGGGGGAATCCAAATATACTGAATGAGGAAAGAACAAACAGAGGGCGCACAGGCCTAGGGCATTACCATAAAAAATGTTTAATAAAAAATAAAGTAGGTGTTGTACTCACAAACGACAATATCGTCAAGGCACATCACAAAGAACAGCTGGGTCAGCACCGTGCTGAGTAACAGTCCGCAATAGGGAGTGTAGACATCCAAAAGGCTGACGCGTTTCGAGGACTTGCCTCTTCCTCAGTTACTCAGCGCGGTGTTGACCCAGCTGTTCTTTGTGATGTGCCTTGACTAGATTGAAGGAACGTACCTGAGAGAAGAACGGCGGCAGAGGGTGTTGATGGTGACCAGACCGGACAACTGTGGAGTGTGCCAAAGACTGCGAGGGAGGTGCACAGGATGCACTAGGAGTCACTAGATGGCACCAAAAGCTATGGGGTTCACAGGGGTGCACTGGGGTCACTAGATGACACAGGAAACTCTGGGGTGCACTGAAGTCATGGGGGGCACGGGGGTCAGTAGATAACACAGGATGATCTGGGATGCACTGGAATTATGGGGAGCACAGGGGTGCATTGAGGTCACTAGCACAGGAATATCTGGGGTGCACTGGAGTCATGGGGAGCACAGGGGTGCATTGAGGTCACTAGTTAGCACAGGAATATCTGGGGTGCACTGGAGTCATGTGGAGCACAGGGGTGCACTGTGGTCATGGGAGGCTCAGGGGTGCACTGGGGTCATGGGGTGCATTGGGATCAGTAGATGACACAGGATGTTCTGGGATGCACAGGAATATCTGGGGTGCATTGGAGTTATGGGGAGAACAGGGGTGCACTGGGGTCATAGGGCACATTGGGGTCAACACATAACACAGGAAGCTCTGAGGTGCACTGGAGTCATGGGAGCACAAGGGTGCCCTGCGATCACTAGATGACACATGTAGCTCTGGGGTGCACTGGAGTCATGGTGAACACAGGGGTGCACTGGGGTCATGGGGCACATTGGGGTCGTAGATGTCACAGGATGTCCTGGGGTGCACTGGGGTTATGGGGAGCACAGGGGTGCACTAAGATCACTAGCTAGCGCAGGAATATCTGATTGCACTAGAGTCACCAAGTGCATTGGTCTTTGTAGACGACACAGGATGCTCTGGGAGGCACTGAAGTCATGGGGTGCACTGGGGTCTATAGAAGACACATGATGCTCTGGGAGGCACTGAAGTCATGGGGTGCACTGGGGTCTATAGAAGACACATGATGCTCTGGGAGGCACTGAAGTCATGGGGTGCACTGGGGTCTATAGAAGACACATGATGCTCTGGGAGGCACTGAAGTCATGGGGTGCACTGGGGTCTATAGAAGACACATGATGCTCTGGGAGGCACTGAAGTCATGGGGTGCACTGGGGTCTATAGAAGACACATGATGCTCTGGGAGGCACTGAAGTCATGGGGTGCACTGGGGTCTATGGATGACACATGATGCTCTGGGAGGCTCTGAAGTCATGGGGTGCACTGGGGTCTATAGAAGACACATGATGCTCTGGGAGGCTCTGAAGTCATGGGGTGCACTGGGGTCTATAGATTACACAGTATGTTCTGGGGCACACTAGAGTCATGGCGCACATTGGGGGTAGTAGATGGAACATGATGCTCTGGGGTGCATTGGAGTTGTGGGAAACACAGGGGTGCACTGGGGTCAGTAGAAGACGCAGGGTTTTCTGGGGTCACTGGGCACATTGGGGTAATTAGATGACATGGAATGCTTTGGGGTGCACCAGGTCACTAGAGGACACAGGACGCTCCGAGGTGCACTGAAGTGATGGAGCACACTTGGGTCCTTAGATGACACATGATGCTGTAAGATACACTGGGGTCAAAGGGCGCACTGGGTTCACCAGGTTACTCAGGATGCTTTGGGGTGCAATAGAGTCAAGGGGAACCAGAGACACACAGGGGCCACAAGAATACATAGGATGCTTTGTTACTGGGGAGGCACACAGGTAAGTAATGCAGCAGAGGGCCCAGCTGATACATAGCAAAGCAATGCTTAAGTGCCGAGCCCTTTGCAGGTGGTGCCAGTCAGTAGAGCCGTCTCCTGATTGGCTGCAGTGCTCACGTTCTGGGTAGAATCCATACGTGTCAGTAGTCCCGCTTCGGAGAGGAGACCTAACACTGGATCCTGGACGAGTTGAGTGACAAGGAGTCCAAATGAGCGTTGCCTACAAAGCGAATGTTGGCGAATATGATGAAGCTGTAATCGCCTTTAATACCCAATCACGTGCCAGCAAAAATCTTTTTTTTTTTTCTTCTCCACCTTATATACTATTATTTATGACCATTTATCATCCAATATGAATTGTCTTTGTTTAGTAAATTAGCCCCAAAGGTGGTTCCGGTGGGGTCAATGATCATTTATGTGGTGATGATCAGGAAAATGGCGGGGAGGATCCGTTCAAGTTGTGTTGTAAAATTTTTGGAAGGGTTGTGAATGTTTGTGGTTTTTTTTTTCCGTAGTAAAGTCAATGGGCAGTTTAGGAATTTAGAAAAGGTCTCTATTGCCCCTTTTGGACCAATTATTGTAGATGTGACTCTATTACCAGAACGTGTGTAGTCACCAAAACAAGTGCTTTTTAACTAGTGCTGGGTTCTGAAATCCAGCGCCAAATGTGTTGGTCAGTTGATTCCAATAGCTCATTCTTCCCACTGACCCCCAATGTAAGGGACATTCTTCCCACTGACCCCCAATGTAAGGGACATTCTTCCCACTGATCACCAATGTAAGGGACATTCTTCCCACTGACCCCCAATGTAAGGGACATTCTTCCCACTGACCCCCAATGTAAGGGACATTCTTCTCACTGACCTCCAATGTAAGGGACATTCTTCCACTGACCTCCCAATGTAAGGGACATTCTTCTCACTGACCTCCAATGTAAGGGACATTCTTCTCACTGACCCCCAATGTAAGGAACATTCTTCCCACTGACCCCCAATGTAAGGAGCATTCTTCCCACTGACCCCCAATGTAAGGGACATTCTTCCCACTGATCACCAATGTAAGGGGACATTCTTCCCACTGACCCCCAATGTAAGGGACATTCTTCCCACTGACCCCCAATGTAAGGGGCATTCTTCCCACTGGACCCCCAATTTAAGGGACATTCTTCCCACTGACCCCCAATGTAAGGGACGTTCTTCCCACTGACCCCCAATGTAAGGGACATTCTTCCCACTGACCACCAATGTAAGGGACATTTTTCCCGCTAACCCCCAATGTAAGGATCATTCTTCCCACTGACCACCAATGCAAGGGACATTCTTCCCACTGACCCCCAATGTAAGGGACATTCTTCCCACTGACTACCAATGTAAGGGACATTCTTCCCACTGACCCCAATGTAAGGGACATTCTTCCCACTGACCACCAATGTAAGGGACATTCTTCCCACTGACCACCAATGTAAAGGACATTCTTCCCACTGACCCCCAATGTAAGGGACATTCTTCCCACTGACCCCCAATGTAAGGGACATTCTTCCCACTGACCACCAATGTAAGGGACATTCTTCCCACTGACCCCCAATGTAAGGGATGTTTTTCCCACTGACCCCCAATGTAAGGGACATTCTTCCCACTGACCATCATACTAATGTACGGTAAGTCGTAGGTATATTAATTATTAGTAGGGGGTTCCCTGATCCCGGAAAGTTAATTGAAGGGTTCCTCCATATTAACAAGGTTGAGAAAGGCTGTTCTGTAGGAAATGGAAGTGACCTGGTCCCAGGGACTACACAAGAATGTAGGCGGGTAGAGCAGTTCCCAGGCTCAGGAGCTGGAGGCATCAGTTCTAACTATTCCTCCCTCTTATTTCCCAGCTGTGTGATCACATTGCATGCCGTACAGATCTTTATGCCCCTCCCCCCCCCTTTACCCTATGGCTGAACTTTTATAAATGCAAGATTTTAATCAAATGTATGAAGTTGGTGGCCTGAAGGGCCAGAGGGTGGAAGTGTTCTAAGCGCGACCTGCGGGTCTGTGGCCCTTTGTGGTTGTGTCCATGCCGCTGACACGTGTGTGCATGTTTGTGTTCAGGTCTCCATAGAGAACGGGGGAAGTTTGCTGAAAACCGAGCCTTGATTTACCACGTCTTTTGCGCTGATCCCGTAGAAGCCGACTCAGCACACTGTCTGTCTCCGGAAAGGAAATGTAAGAGTTTATATCTCATTAAACAATTTCTTCATGTCTCCCAATAGGTAGTCAGCTAAACACTTGTTAATCCCCGCGCTCTGACAAGCGCGGCCCGCGGAATTAGGCCAACCACTGCTACAAATAGCTGGTGCGCATGAAACGGTAATCATTGCTTTCCACTCTATTATTAGATTAACTTCACAGGGAACGCCGTTCTCCTCCTTCTCTCTGTGAGCCGATGCATAAATGACACATTTTACCCTCCGATGGATCTAGCGGGAGAGCGCCGGCGACACGGCCCTTAGACCCGGCACTCCCCAGACACATTACTCTTGATTGCTGAAGACGTTTGCGGCCGCTTGGAGACAGTTGGGATGTCAAAGCGCTGGAGAAAAGTCGACAAAGCGCTTGATCTCTATTAGAGGAGTCCTAGAAATGGGGAAGGGGGGCACATTTATCCTTCGAATTCCCTTGAATTCCCTGGAATCGCCCCCCCCCCCGGGATTACATTTTAATGACGTTACATTGGGATGTCAAAGCGCTGGAGAAAAGTCGACAAAGCGCTTGATCTCTCGTAGAGTCGTAGAAATGGGGGGCCCCATTTATCCTTCGAATTCCCTGGAACTGTCCCCCCCGGGATTACATTTTAATGACATTACATTGGGATGTCAAAGCGCTGAAGAAAAGTTGACAAAGCGCTTGATCTCTATTAAAGGAGTCGTAGAAAAAGGGGGGGGGCCCCATTTATCCTTCAAATTCCTTCAAATTCCCTGGAAGAGCCCCCCCGGGATTACATTTAATGACATTACATTGGGATGTCAAAGCGCTGGAGAAAAGTTGACAAAGCGCTTGATCTCTCGTAGAGTCGTAGAAATGGGGGCCCCATTTATCCTTCGAATTCCCAGGAAAAGTCGACAAAACGCTTGATCTCTATTGGAGGAGTCCTAGAAATGGGGGGGGGGCACATTTATCCTTCGAATTCCTTCGAATTCCCTGGAAACCCCCCCCCCCCCCCCCCAGGATTACATTTAATGACATTACATTGGGATGTCAAAGCGCTGGAGAAAAGTCGACAATGCGCTTGATCTCTATTAGAGGAGTCCTAGAAATGGGGGGGGGCACATTTATCCTTCGAATTCCTTCGAATTCCCTGGAACCGCCCCCCCCCCCCCCCCGGGATTACATTTAATGACATTACATTGGGATGTCAAAGCGCTGGAGAAAAGTCGACAATGCGCTTGATCTCTATTAGAGGAGTCCTAGAAATGGGGGGGGGGCACATTTATCCTTCAAATTCCTTTGAATTCCCTGGAACCACCCCCCCCGGGATTACATTTTAATGACATTACATTGGGATGTCAAAGCGCTGGAGAAAAGCTGACAAAGCGCTTGATCTCTATTAAAGGAGTCGTAGAAATGGGGGGCACCATTTATCCTTCGAATTCCCTGGAACTGTCCCCCCCCGGGATTACATTTTAATGTAACGGAAGCCGCCCTTTCGTTACATATGGTTTATGATAAAACTAAAGCAAAGTTCTCAAGAAAATTGTATAATGTATGGCCAGCCTTATTTTCAATAAAATGTAATCCCGGGGGGGGGGACAGTTCCAGGGAATTCGAAGGATAAATGGGGCCCCCCATTTCTACGACTCCTTTAATAGAGATATGTAACGGAAGGGCTTTGTCAACTTTTCTCCAGCGCTTTGACATCCCAATGTAATGTCATTAAAATGTAATCCGGGGGGGGGGGGGGGGGGGGGCAGTTCCAGTGAATTCGAAGGATAAATGGGGCCCCCCACAGTGGCTTAGTGGTTAGCACTTCTGCCTTGCAGTAATTGGGTCATGGGTTCGATTCCCGACCATGGCGCCTCCTGCATGGAGATTACATGTTCTCCCTGTGTTCGCTTGGGTTTCTTCCGGCTGCTCCGGTTTCCTCCCACACTCCAAAGACATGCTGGTAGGTTAATTGGCTCCTGTCTAAATTGTCCTAGTTTCATCCCTGGCCATGTGGGATCTCCTCCATGGTGGGGATTGAGGAAAGACCTGGCAACCTACCCTGTAAAAATAATTGCTATGAGAATTCATGGAAGAAGTCGCTTACGAGTGACGGTCCGTGCAATCACCAAGGGTCGGATACGACTGAATAGATAGATAGATGATAGATAGATAGATGATAGATAGATAGATAATAGATAGATAGATAATAGATAGATAGATAATAGATAGATAGATAGATAGATAGATAGATAGATAGATAGATAATAGATAGATAGATAGATAATAGATAGATAATAGATAGATGATAGATAATAGATAGATAGATAATAGATAGATGATAGATAGATAGATAGATAGATAATAGATAGATAATAGATAGATAGATAGATAGATAGATAGATAGATAATAGATAGATAGATAATAGATAGATAGATAGATAATAGATAGATAGATAATAGATAGATAGATAATAGATAGATAATAGATAATAGATAGATAGATAATAGATAGATAGATAATAGATATATAGATAATAGATAATAGATAGATAGATAGATAGATAGATAGATAGATAATAGATAGATAATAGATAATAGATAGATAGATAATAGATAATAGATAGATAGATAATAGATAGATAGATAATAGATAGATAGATAATAGATAGATAGATAGATAATAGATAGATAGATAGATAGATAGATAGATACGTTGTACAATTTTCTTGAGAATTTTACTTTAGATTTACCATAAACTGTGTGTAATGGAGCCGACCCAGACTGCGCTCGAGTACCGCTTCCCCGTCCGAACACCGACAACAGACACCACAGCTGATCATACAAGACTAGACGACACCGATCTTGAAGTAAATCAGGAGGTAGACTAGTTTACTTGAACACGGATACAAGATATATACACTCAGGGGACAGTCCCCCCTCCCTGCATAATGACACAGGGCGGGGCAATCTACGTTTAGTAACAAGAGACACACAGGTATTCATACTTCACACCAGCAGACAGTCCCATCAGGAGGGAGGGCTGCTGGAGACCCCCCCCAGGGGCGGACTAACCATTCAAGGCCCGGGTCAGTAGGGGGCCCCATGAGATGCCCCAGGTACCTTTCATTGGCTTTTTCATAGGCTTTTTTTGGGTGTGGACGAGGACACGGGCCCCATGATCCCCTATTGCCCGGGGGCCCCGTGAGTTGTCAGCCCGCCCTTGCCCCCCCCACTAAGCTAATACACATAAACACATACATCCTATAATAGTTTGCTCCCAAGCTAGACAGACAATAGAACAATGGGATGCAGCCACATGACATTAACCACTTCCAGTCCGGACACTTCCCCCCCCCCCCCCTTCCAGTCCGGACACTTTTTCCCCCCCTTCCAGTCCGGACAATTTCCCCCCCCTTCCAGTCCGGGACACTTTCCCCCCCTTCCAGTCCGGACACTTTCCCCCCCCTTCCAGTCCGGACAATTTCCCCCCCTTCCAGTCCGGACACTTTACCCCCCTTCCAGTCCGGACAATTTCCCCCCCTTCCAGTCCGGACACTTTCCACCCCCTTCCAGTCCGGACACTTTCCACCCCCTTCCAGTCCGGACACTTTCACCCCCCTTCCAGTCCGGACGCTTTCCACCCCCTTCCAGTCCGGACGCTTTCCACCCCCTTCCAGTCCGGACGCCACCCCCCCCCCCCCCCCTTCCAGTCCGGACGCTTCCCCCACTTTTTTCCCCCCCCCCCCCCTTCCAGTCCGGACGCTTCCCCCCCCCCCCCTTCCAGTCCGGACGCTTTCCCCCCCCCCCTTCCAGTCCGGACGCTTTCCCCCCCCCCCTTCCAGTCCGGACGCTTTCCCCCCCCCCCCCCCTTCCAGTCCGGACGCTTTCCCCCCCCCCCTTCCAGTCCGGACGCTTTCCCCCCCCCTTCCAGTCCGGACGCTTTCCCCCCCCCTTCCAGTCCGGACGCTTTCCCCCCCCCTTCCAGTCCGGACGCTTTCACCCCCCCAGGCAAATTTTCAGCTTTCAGCGCTATCACACTTTGAATGACAATTGTTTAGCATTTTTTGAGACAGATAAAACTTTATTTTGGTTGTATTTATTCACCGCTGGGAGTTTTTATTTTTTTTTTGCTATATAAATGAATATGTCCAAAAATTATAAAAAAAAAAAAGTGTTTCTTATAAAATTTTGCAAATTAATAATATTTCATCATAAATCTTGGCCAAAATTGATTCCGTTATCTTTTTAGTAAAAAAAGAAAAAAATAACCCAAATTAGTTTATAACCAAAAATTATAATTTTTAAACTTTTTTTTTTTCACACTTTTATTTTAATTTTTTTTATATTATTTATGTTTATTTTTTTTTACTTACTGTCAACCTAGCAGTGTGGGGTCACCATGGTGACACTGTACTACTTGTGGGGGGTGATGGAGATTTTTTTTTTTTTTTTATACTGATTGCTTTTACACCCATAAAGGCTGTAAAAGCAATCATTTCTCCTTCTCTCTGGCTGCATTCTTGTAGCCATTGAGAACTACTGTGTGAGCTGTGATTGGTCACAGTTTTTCACATGGTACAAGGCTGTTGTGAATGGACCTGTACCATGTGACCTCTGTGATCATTCACAGATTTCACACATAGTAAGCAATGATGTCAGAAGTGACATCTTGCTTACTACTCTGCATGTGATCAGCCAATCAGTGATCACATGATCGGGACCTCACACAGAGGTCCCGTACGGCGATAGGTGTTCCACTGTGTCCGGAGGACACAGCGGGCACCGGATCGCGGTGCTGCGCACTCCCGGGGAGCGTGCACAAGCAGGGGGCAGGGAGGCCGTTTATATACAATGGCCGGACGGGAGGTGGTTAAACTATCAACAACCGCCCCACCCCACCTATCTCCTAGACATGTCTACACAGTCTGAGACAAAGCCCCCCCAATGTTAGGACAGATCACCCTGTACCCCTAACAGGCACAGGGTGACTTACACATAAAAAGGATATGGGGAGCTGAGACAGGGGTCTCCCCACCTCTCCAAAGGGGGCTGTGCTCCATGGGCCCCCCACCCAAAGTGACTCCTGTCACACCATATAATACGAGGTCAAACCGAAGCAACCGCTAGTCAGAAACTTGGGACACACTACATGAAACTGCCCATCTTAGTATAAATTACTGCTACTACTGACTGCTGGGGTCTGCAAAGGGCTACACAACTCTACCAAAGCATCAGCTACTCCAACGTTCCCCAAACTGTGGCCCATGGGCCAGATGCGGCCCTCTGCTACCCAAAAGTGGGGCATATTTTTTGCCACTGACAACAATGATGGGCCACTATTTTTCCCTATCACCAACACCAATGATGGGGCACTATTCCCCCCACTGACACCAATGATGGGGCACTATTCCCCCCACTGACACCATGATGGGGCACTATTCCTCCCACTGACACCAATGATGGGGCACTATTCCTCCCACTGATACCAATGATGGGGCACTATTCCCCCCACTGACACCAATGATGGGGCACTATTCCTCCCACTGACACCAATGATGGGGCACTATTCCTCCCACTGACACCAATGAAGGGGCACTATTCCTCCCACTGACACCAATGATGGGGCACTATTCCTCCCACTGACACCAATGATGGGGCACTATTCCTCCCACTGACACCAATGATGGGGCACTATTCCTCCCACTGACACCACTGATGGGGCACTATTCCTCCCACTGACACCAATGATGGAGCACTATTCCTCCCACTGACACCAATGATGGGGCACTATTCCTGCCACTGACACCAATGATGGGGCACTATTCCTCCCACTGACACCAATGATGGGGCACTATTCCTCCCACTGACACCAATGATGGGACACTATTCCTCCCACTGACACCAATGATGGTGTACTATTCCTCCCACTGATACCAATGATGAGACACTATTCCTCCCACTGACACCAATGATGGTGCACTATTCCTCCCACTGACACCAATAATGGAACACTATTCCTCCCACTGACACCAATGATGGTGCACTATTCCTCCCACTGACACGAATGATGGTGCACTATTCCTCCCACTGACACGAATGATGGTGCACTATTCCTCCCACTGACACCAATGATGGTGCACTATTCCTCCCACTGACACCAATGATGGTGCACTTTTCCTCCCTCTGACACCAATGATGGGACACTATTCCTCCCACTGACACCAATGATGGGACACGATTCCTCCCACTGACACCAATGATGGGGCACTATTCCTCCCACTGACACCAATGATGGGACACTATTCCTCCCACTGACACCAATGATGGGGCACTATTCCTCCCACTGACACCAATGATGGGGCACTATTCCTCCCACTGACACCAATGATGGGGCACTATTCCTCCCACTGACACCAATGATGGGGCACTATTCCTCCCACGGACACCAATGATGGGGCACTATTCCTCCCACGGACACCAATGATGGGGCACTATTCCTCCCACTGACACCAATGATGGGGCACTATTCCTCCCACTGACACCAATGATGGTGCACTATTCCTCCCACTGACACCAATGATGGGGCACTATTCCTCCCACTGACACCAATGATGGGGCACTATTCCTCCCACTGACACCAATGATGGGGCACTATTCCTCCCACTGACACCAATGATGGGGTACAATTCCTCCCACTGACACTCCAATGATGGGTCACTATTCCTCCCACTGACACCAATGATGGGTCACTATTCCTCCCACTGACACCAATGATGGGTCACTATTCCTTCCAATGACACCAATGATGGGGCACTTTTCCTCCCACTGACACCAATGATGGGGCACTATTCCTCCCACTGACACCAGTGAAGGGCCACTAATCCTCATACTGACACAAGTGATGGGACTCCCACTGGCACTATTCCTCCTATTGACAACAACAATGGGGCACTACTCCTTTTACTGACCAAAGGAGCTATGTACATTTTTTTTTGCTCCCAGCAACCATCAAGCCTGAGGCATACCTTACTCACACTGGGATATTTTCTGACCCCACCAGGCACAATCTGACACCCCTAAAGTCCAAAGGACTGTAAACTGGCCCTCTGTTTAGAAAGTTTGGAGACCCCTGAACTACTCTTTAGGTGAAAGTATTATTTGACTGCAGTAGTAGTTGATGTGTGGAATAGACTTGATGGACCTCTTGGTCTGTTGTCTGCTATCACTCTATATTTCTATGGCTACTGGAGTTTGCAAAGGGCCACAAAGCAATTACTTAAGGGCCACGTGTTGGGCACCAGGGGCCTATATGCCCGTTCCTTCTGGAAAGGAACTTTGGAAGAGTCCTAATTGACATTCATAACTTTGACACTTTTTATATATTTAATAAAGTTACATATTTTGAGATATTTTCGTATTGATGCTTCACATATGTATGTTGTTGTGATTAAATTATAATCGTAATAAGGATCAGAAATTCTTTTTTTGTTTTTGCATGCTGTAATAACATTGAAAATTATATTGGAAAAAAATTGTGTGTAATCCTCAACACCCCTCAAAAAGAGGTTGAAAATTACCTAATCAATGAATGTATATATATATATATATATATATATATATGTGTGTGTGTATATATTTATTTTCTTTTTATATGTTTGACCATCTGAGGAGGCTGTCACATTCTTCCATGTGGCAGCCTCCTCTGGATGCTACTTTTGAGTAACCACCTTCCTGACTCTCCAGGCCCTGACACAGGCCAGTTCAGGTTCCTTGGCCATGTAAAGCAATCAAACCCTAAAGAGCTGGGAGATGATGTCTCCATGCAATGTCCATCCGTCAGAAGTTTCCTGTAAGCCCTCGCGGACATTCTTCCGTGTGACAGCCTCCTCTGAAGGTTCTACTTTTGAGTAACCACCTTCCTGACTCTCCAGGCCGTGACACACACCAGTTCAGGTTATTTGGCCTTGTAAAGCTATCACAGGTACCATAAAGAGCCAAGAGATGATGTCTCCATTCAGTGTCCATTTGGCTGAAGCTTCCTGTAAGCCCTCATGGACAGTCTTCCATGTGACAGCCTCTTCTGAAGGTTCTACTTTTGAGTAACCTCCTTCCTGACTCTCCAGGCCCTGATACAGGCCAGTTCAGGTTCCTTGGCCTTGTAAAGCTATCACAGGTACCATAAAGAGCCAAGAGATGATGTCTCCATTCTATATCCTTTTAGCAGAAGCTTCCTGTAAGCCCTCGCGGACATTCTTCCATGTGACAGCCTCCTCTGAAGGTTCTACTTTTGAGTAACCTCCTTCCTGACTCTCCAGGCCCTGACACAGGCCAGTTCAGGTTCCTTGGCCTTGTAAAGCTATCACAGGTACCATAAAGAGCCAAGAGATGATGTCTCCATTCAGTGTCCATTTGGCTGAAGCTTCCTGTAAGCCCTCATGGACAGTCTTCCATGTGACAGCCTCCTCTGAAGGTGCTACTTTTGATTAACCACCTTCCTGACTCTCCAGGCCCTGACACAGGCCAGTTCAGGTTCCTTGGCCTTGTAAAGCTATCATAGGTACCATAAAGAGCCAAGAGATGATGTCTCCATTTAGTGTCCATTTGGCTGAAGCTTCCTGTAAGCCCTCATGGAAGTCTTCTATGTGACAGCCTCTTCTCAGGAATCTTCCTTTGAGTAACCACCTTCCTGACTCTCCAGGCCTTGACACAGACCAGTTCGGGTTACTTGAGCCTTGGTTCTGGCTTCCTTCCAAAGTAAAGGAACTGGGAAGCAAGGACTGCGACACACTTTTTTTTTTTTTTTTTTTTCCCCAGGCAGCCAACCTGGAAGGCAAGACTGGACCTAGCTAAACATATCCTCAGAAAACAAAGCCTGGGAAGCCAGGACTTTTCTGGATGCTCTCCAAATATGTATTCTCTACCCCAGCCCACATCACTGGCATAGACCCCTCAGTGGTTGGCCAGGGCAGAATAAATATTTATAACCAAATACTTTCTATCTTCTCACGCTATCTACTGGGGAACACTCCCCAGCAGCAGGCAGAAACAAGCGATTTTCTAGAATTTAGAAGAAACCAAACAATCCTAGATAATATGAAAAAATCCCAGGCTGGCTACAACCTACCATAGCTGCAAGCACTAAACTTAGACTATTGACCATCCAGCATAAGACGGGGTCCCGACAATTGTACCTATGATCACGTGTTTTCTATAATGGTACATATACAGCCAGTTTAAGCCTCATCCATAATTCTCCTGTCCAATAAAAATGCCTTGGTGGCCAATACATTTTGAGTTAGGTATTGAGGAGTGCCTATATCAAAGTTCATATCACTTAGAGGTCTTTTCTCAACACATTTTGGTTAAGAGCTTTAAATACCACCAGCACATTGCAAGACCTCACCCTTCCTCAGGGCTTGAGCAGAACTTAATGTTGTTAGATTTACGATGAGATGCAATAGGAGGCCTGTGTTAGGGCTTGATAAAGACTGTCAAATTTTGATGGCACTGAGAACTGCCGTGTCATTTTCAGTGGTCAGTCCATTGGCTATAGCAGTAGAGAGGCTCCCACCGACCAGCTGGATAGGCATACAAGCAGGTCACCCTGGCGGATGATGTGGACTCACCAGAGGGGCAAGGTCTAAGTACTAACTGGTCTTCACCAGAGCTCCTGATGGTGGAGATGGGTCTGCTGCATGTTAGTACCAGGTTGTGGTACTCAGGATTGTCCTACCAGGAAGTGAGCAAGCTGGGGTCCAGTAGCAGATATAGCAGGTAGGGATCAAGCAGAAGCATGGTCAGTAAACAAGCCAAAGGTTGGTAATAAGTGGTTGCAGGTTGGGATCAAGCAGAAGCATAGTCAGTAAACAAGCCAAAGGTCGATAACAAGTGGTTGCAGGTAGGGATCAAGCAGAAGCGTAGTCTAGGAACAAGCCAAAGGTTGGTAATGAGCGGTTGCAGGTTGGGATCAAGGAGAAGCACAGTCAGTAAACAAGGCAAAGGTTGGTAATGAGTGGACACGGGTTGGGATCAAGTAGAAGCACAGTCGAGGAACAAGCCAAAGGTCAGTAAGAAGTGGTTGCAGGTTGGGATCAAGCAGAAGCGTAGTCGAGGAACAAGCCAAAGGTTGGTAACAAGTGGTTTCAGGTTGGGATCAAGCAGAAGCGTAGTCGAGGAACAAGCCAAAGGTTGGTAATGAGTGGTTACTCGCTTCTCCTTGATCCCAACCTGCAACCACTTGTTACCAACCTTTGGCTTTTTCCTCGACTATGCTTCTACTTGATCTCAACCCATGTCCACTCATTACCGACCTTTAGCTTGTTTACTGACTGCGCTTCTCCTTTATCCCAACCTGAAAACAAGCTAAAGGTCGGTAATGAGTGGACACAGGTTGGGATCAAGTAGAAACACAGTCGAGGAACAAGCCAAAGGTCAGTAATGAGTGGTTGCAGGTTGGATCAAGCAGAAGCACAGTCAGTAAACAAGCCAAAGGTCAGTAACGAGTGGTTACAGATTGGGATCATGGAGAAGCGTAGTTGAGGGACAAGCCAAAGTTTGGTAACAAGTGGTCACAGGTTGGGATCAAGCAGAAGCGTAGTCGAGGAACAAGCTGAAGGTCGGTAATGAATGGACACAGGTTGGGATTTAGCAGAAGAGTAGTTGAGGAACAATACAAAGGTCGGTAATGAGTGATTGCAAATTGGGATCATGGAGAAGCGTAGTCGAGGAACAAGAAAAAGGTCGGTAACAAGTGGTCGCAGGTTGGGATCAAGCAGAAGCAGTCTGTAAACAAGTCAAAGGTCAGTAACAAGTGGTTGCAGGTTGGGATCAAGCAGAAGCGTGGTCAGTAAACAAGCCAAAGGTCAGTAAAGAGTGGTCGCAGATTAGGATCATGGAGAAGCGTAGTCGAGGGACAGGCCAAAGGTCGGTAAAAAGTGGTCGCAGGTTGAGATGAAGCAGAAGAGTAGTCGAGGAACAAGCTAAAGGTCGGTAATGGGTGGACACAGGTTGGGATCAAGCAGAAGAGTGGTCGAGGAACAAGTCAAAGGTCGGTAATGAATGGACAAAGGGTTAGGATCAAGCAGAAAAGTAGTCGAGGAACAAGCTAAAGGTCGGTAATGAGTGGACACAGGTTGGGATCAAGCAGAAGAGTAGTTGAGGAACAATACAAAGGTTGGTAATAAGTGGTCACTGTTTGGGATCAAGCAGAAGGGTAGTTGAGGAACAAGCCAAACATCTGTAATGAATGGACACAGGTTGGGATCAAGCAGAAGAGTAGTTGAGGAACAAGTCAAAGGTCGGTAATGAGTGGTCACTGTTTGGGATCAAGCAGAAGGGTAGTTGAGGAACAAGCCAAAGGTCGGTAATGAATGGACACAGGTTGAGATCAAGCAGAAGCATCGTTGAGGAACAAGTCAAAGGTCGGCAACAAGTGGTAGCAAAGATAGGACAGCAGCAGGAGTGAAAAGAGCAAGATATTGGCAGGAGAGGGCAGAATAATCTGGCAAACAGGAAGTGGAGAGACATGGGGAAGTTCATGGGAGGAGCAAAGACTTCAAGGTTGACCAGAAACAAGACATAACGCAAGACTGTGTAAGGTGCAATCAGGCAGGAAGCTGTCCAGCATCTTGGTGGCTCATCGAAAAGAGTTACTGCCAGACATAGCAGAGGTCACAAGTTCAGGTCCACACCAGGGGCGGACTGACAAAGCATGGGGCCCCCAGGCAATAGGGAATCATGGGGCCCCTGTGTCCTTGCCCACACTCAAATCACACCCAAAAAAGCCTATCAAAGGTACCAGGGACATCTCATGGGGCTCCCTACTGACCCCGGGCCCTCAGGCAGTGCTCGAGTTCCCCAATGGTCAGTCTGCCCCTGGTCCAGACCCTGACATGCCAGCAGAGTTTGGTGGCCAATAAGAGTGTGTTAACAGACAGTTTGGCCAGGGCTTACCTCCAAGGAGGGGAGGGGCTTTGACACCCAAGTCAGGGAAAGTCGTGTCCTTCGTGACAAACTGAAACCAGAAACAGATGTACAGATGGTGATTTGTTTCCTAGCTGGTAAAAAGTAACAGAAATGCGTTGCTGTGTCTGCTCCCAGATGGGACGTTCACGTTTACAGTGTACAGTGGTTGTCAGGTTCACTTTAGGTTGTCGGTGATCGTTGTCTCCTCTTCTCATCAAGTGAACCTGTCCTTCCTTTCACGCAGCGAGTCGCTCTTCTCTAATCCCTGCCAGTTAATTGATTCGGAAGGTTCTGTTGAGGAACGCCGAGCTCGCAGCTCCAGCTACGCCGTGATGTACTTAGAAATACATTTCCGCCTTGCGTCTCAGATGTCTCACTTTGCCCCGAGGATGCTGGGATGAGATCTGCATTTCACATTCAGCACAGACGCGGCGCTCGCATGTGGTCCGGGTGTCGGCTACACCTGTAGAGTCAGATCCGCCATCATCCAAGTCGAGTCAGCAAATCAGGATCAGGAGGGAACCGATTTATCACGTGGAGTAACCCAACTCTGGGATGGATGCAAAAACAAATACGTCTCTGATACGCCGAACCAAAACGCGTGACGCCAACTCTGCGCGTCACATACATGACACATGTAACTGACACACATTGCCAATCCCCTCCCTCCTAGATTGTAAGCTCCAAGGATCAGGGCCCTCCTAACCCTCTTGTGTTGTTGCTGTACTGTCTCCCGTTATATTGTAAAGCGCTGAGCAAACCGTTGGCGCCATAAATCCTGTATAATAATAATCCCATATGTGTGAGGTGTGTGTATATGCAGCAGAGGAGCTTACACTCTAGTATCCCCTCCCCCACAGTCCCATCAGTCTCTGACTGTGGGGGGCTTTAGAGTGTAAGCTCCTCTGGTACAGAGACTGATCTGACTGTGGGGGAGGGGACATTAGAGTGTAAGCTTCTCTGGTACAGAGACTGATGGGACTGTGGGGGAGGGGACAGTAGAGTGTAAGCTCCTCTGGTACAGATTGATGGAACTGGGGGGGGGGCGACATTAGAGTGTAAGCTCCTCTGGTACAGAGACTGATGTGACTGTGGGGAGGAGACATTAGAGTGTAAGCTCCTCTGGTACAGAGACTGATGTGACTGTGGGGGAGGAGACAGTAGAATGTAAGCTTCTCTGGTACAGAGACTGATGTGACTGTGGGGGAGGGGACATTGGAGTGTAAGCTCCTCTGGTACGGACTGATGGCACTGTGGGGGAGGGGACATTAGAGTGTAAGCTCCTCTGGTACAGATTGATGGAACTGGAGGGGGGGACATTAGAATGTAAGCTCCTCTGGTACAGAGACTGATGTGACTGTGGGGGAGGGGACATTGGAGTGTAAGCTCCTCTGGTACAGACTGATGTGACTGTGGGGGAGGGGACAGTAGAATGTAAGCTCCTCTGGTACAGACTGATGTGACTGTGGGGGAGGGGACAGTAGAATATAAGCTCCTCTGGTACAGATACTGATGTGACTGTGGGGGAGGAGACATTAGAGTGTAAGCTCCTCTGTACAGAGAACACTCAGACAGTTACATCAGTTTTGTATCTGCTTAGTTAGAGTAGATTTTGTGATATTTTTTTTTTAGCAAAACTGCAGTATTTTTTGCACAAAAAAAAGAAGCTTTTAAAAAAAAAGTTTATTACTTGCTCTAGAAAAAAATATCTATAATTTGCACCGTTCCGTATAATTCTGAATTTTCATTTTAGTATAAAATAAAAAAACTTTATGTTCCATGTTAGCATATTTTTCGTCTCATATTTCGATATAAACTTTCGTTTTTTATTGCTCGCTTTCACTTTAAGAAGAAGAATTACCGTTGGAAAGAGCGCCATAAAAATGTAATTTAGAAAAACAGTCATTTTTTTCCCTTTTTTAGTATTTTAGATCTATTATTTTTAAAATTAGTTTTGTATTAAAACAGTCATAAAACGGGAGCCCATTGTCACTGGAATGTGTCTTCGGATAATATCTGTTCTTCTGGTTTTATTTTTTTTTTTTTTTTCGCTTGAATAATAAAATCATAAATTGGAAAGAGAAATTAATTGGAAACGCTGAAATTGAATGTTATTTTATGATTTGTTTTTGTAATTTAAAACTGTCAATTTTTCCCCAAAGAGGCGAAACGGTAATCTGGCTTTTCCCGTTTTACTGATTTTTGATGTTAATGAAGAGCAAAATCATTTTTATAGATAAAAGAAAGTCACTTTAAATAGGCCTCTCTCCTAACGAGGGAAATTTATTTGAACCCGTATTCATTCTGGTGGGGGGGGAGGGTGTGAATTCCCCAATTTTGTAAAATATGCAGCTTCATTATCTCCTGTAAACTGAGGAGCCAAGCAAGGTGTCAGTCACCATCCATTCCCTGCCTTCATCCGCTGTTCTCTGCAGGACGGCGCCATCTTTGTTCAGGCATCATCCAGGGTTACTGTCTACTTCCTGGGCTCAGATGTCCGCTAAGAGATGACACAATCGTATAAATTCTTGTACCTGTACAGTTCTTGGCGATGTTCTCAAATGTCTGACACAGATCCAGGGGCGGATTGACAACTCACGGGGCCCCCCGGGCAATAGGGGATCATGGGGCCCCTGTGCCCTCACCCACACTCAAAGCCACACCCAAAAAAGCCTATGAAAGGTACCATTGGCATCTCATGGGGCCCCCTACTGCCCCTGGGCCCTCAGGCAGCGCCCAAGTGCCCGAGTGGTCAGTCCGCCCCTGCACAGATCAGCCCCCTGCTGCAGCCTCTCACCTTGAAATTTGTTACAAAGTTACAACAGGGGTCCCTAATGAAAGATTTTTTCCTCACTTTCTGTTCTGATTTTCAGTGCTTTCCACCCAGGTAAAAATATTTATTTTTTATTTTTGGCATGATTTTTTTTTTTTTTTTCATTGTTTTTATAATTGAAACTATAGTTATAGTAAAACATTGTTTTAAAGAGTTGAATTTATAAAAAATTTGCAACATGAGATGGATGTGTGGAAGTCAATAAAGGGTAACGGGTCCCGTATAGATATAAATAAATAATTGGGCAGGCTAGCCGGACCATTTTGGTCTTTTTTTTGCCATCTTTCTCTGACTGCAGGGGATTGCAAAGGGCCACAGTAAGTGTGCAGTACAAAGGGCCACAGTAAGTATGCAGTACAAAGGGCCACAGTAAGTGTGCAGTACAAAGGGCCACAGTAAGTGTGCAGTACAAAGGGCCACAGTAAGTGTGCAGTACAAAGGGCCACAGTAAGTGTGCAGTACAAAGGGCCACAGTAAGTGTGCAGTACAAAGGGCCACAGTAAGTGTGCAGTACAAAGGGCCACAGTAAGGGCTCGTTCACACTTGACTGTTTTACCAACTCTTGCCAAACGCCCCTATAGCATTTGGCAAGCGTTGGGCTGGCGTCTGCTGAGAGTTTTTCAACGCTTGGCAAACGCTCCGCAAACACCGCATGCGCGGTTCAGCGGCGGTTGCTAGGTGTTTGCCGAGCGTTAAAAACGCCCCACAAATGCCTATAATGAAGTTTGGATGGTGTTGCCGCTCCGCAAATGCCCTGGCACCATAGACTAGAATAGGAGGCTTCAACGCCTCCTGACTCGACCAGAGGCGTCCATTTTGCCGCACCGCGACGTTACCACTCCCGTTAGAACAGCACCATGTGCTGCAATGGGCAGAATTGTCCGAGGCGTTTGGGAAGTGGTAAAAACGCTTCCCAAACGCCTTTCTGCCTGTTGAAAACAAGGCTAGTGTGAACGTAGCCTAAGTGTGCAGTACAAAGGGCTGCAGGTTGAGCACCGGGGCCCTGGATACTGAAACTTTGGTCCTAATTCACATACATAACTTTTTTTTTCATAATTTTTATTAGTTAATAATTAACATTTATTGGTATATTTTATAACAATTTCCACATTTGTAAATATGTTTTATTTATGGTGCTAAACATGTGTATGTTTTGATATGGGCAAGCATCAAAATTCTGATTTTTTTTTTTTTTTTTTTTTTTTTTGCATGCTCTAAAAATAGTCATAGCATGCATGCTGCAACCACATTGAAAATGATACTATGTGATTTGCGTGTGTGTGTGTATGTATATATATATATATATATATCTACATACATGCACACATGTTTTTTAAATGTATTTTTTAAATAGTTTTTTATTGAATTGAATCAAAATACAGATCATCTGTCCGGCATTAAGGTATCATTGGAAGAATCAGACTAGAATACATTTTTATAGAATATATAATACATTTTTTTGTAATAAAATATTTTTATTTTTATATTTATCAAGTAATGAAAATGATACAAAGATCTTTGTATTAATTTCATTATTTGATAAATATATAAGTAAGAAAAATAATTTATTAAAAAAAAAATTGTTATATATTCTTTAAAAAATGTATTCTAGTCCGATTAAAAAAAATTTGATGTGTGTCGTTGAGTGTGTATGTATATGTGTGTGTATGTATGTATATGTGTGTGTATGTATGTATATGTGTGTGTATGTATGTATATGTGTGTGTATGTATGTATATGTGTGTGTATGTATGTATATGTGTGTGTATGTATGTATATATGTGTGTGTGTGTGTGTATGTGTATATATATATATATATATATATGTAATTTAAATATTTATCAGTGGAAATGGTGCAAAGATTTAGATTGTATTTATTTATATATATATATATATATATATATATATATATATTATATATATCAGACTAGAATACATTTTTCTCTTGTGAATACATTTTTATGGAATATAAAATATATTTTTTTGAATAAAATATTTTTATATTTAGCCAGTAATGAAAATGATACAAAGATCTTTGTATTATTTTCATTATTTGATAAATATATAAATAAAAATAAAAATATTTTATTAAAAAAAGGTGTGTATGTGTGTATATGTATGTGTATGTGTGTGTGTGTGTGTGTGTGTATATATATATAATATTTTTTTTAAATACAATATAATTTTTATTAATATATAATTTGTTTACATAATTTAAATCATATTTTTAAATTAATTCATTACTCATATTGGATCAAAATACAGATAATGTGTCCAGCATTAGGCTGTCATTGGAAGAGTCGGACTAGAATATATCTTTATCTCTCTACAATTTATAACATTTCGGGTCCCCAGTTGCGCACATCTAGATCCAGATGTCTCTTCTAAAAAGATTTTTTTTTCAAAAATCGCAATTTGTCACAGCAGCAGATAATTTTTTCTCTTTCAGGCGTTTTCTTATTATTTTATTCCCTTGGAAGAAAAAAAAAAAGCCCGGCCCGGGGCTAGATTGTACGCACAACTTGTTGCCTAAGAACTGGAAAAGCTAATGTATTTAATTAAGCAGGTGGACCGGCATCGATGCTCGACTATTACATTTTTTAGGGCTCAAGAACGCGGGACGTTTGAAAAACACTTTGGAACGATGGAAACTGACTGTTGGAAAACATAGGTTAAAAAAACGCCAGTTTAGCCGTGTTTATGTGCATTTATGCGCGTTTGCGTTTAGAAGCGGTTTTTAAAGCTAACCTCAGGAGACCTTCCCAAATTCCCAGAATGCACTGAAAAATAGTAAAAAATTAACTATTTCAGACATTTTGAGAGGAATAGAGAGAGCAGAAGCAGAGAGAGTAGTATGCGATGAGATAACCGGTCTTTTCTGGTTGTATTCACTATGAATCCCATCATGAGAATAATGCGGCGCGTTCTACCATTGTTTCCGTCACGTGACACCTGGAACTGACTGCGCTGGTGTACCGGGTCCATTTGAATACATGGAAAACGCTTTGCATGCATTTCGGATGAAGGAAAAAGGCTCTGGGCAGCTTTTGGATATGGACCAGTTAAAAAGACACTTCTGACTGCAAACGCTTAGACCTGATGTACACTGCAGCTGAGAAACGCACATTCAGGAGCTGTTCAGCGTTTTTTTCAGCAGCCCCTGAACTCTCCCTAATGTTCCCCTATGTGTCCATGTACACATCATCCTTTACAGTCGTTTACAGGGAGTTGAGTTTACAGTCATTTTTTTAATGCAGAAAACTTGCGTTCAGCAGTAGATTTTTATCCGCGTTTCAAACGCAAGACTCTTGTAAACGCGGCTAAACGCGTTTATAGGTGTTTGCGTTTTGAAATTTTTTTTTTAACTCTCCCATTTCCAGATGCTGTTCAGAGCCTTTTTTTGATCATGAAAAATGCATGCAAAGCGTTTTCCCGGTACCCAAATGGACCCGGTACACCATGCTTTGAGGTTTTGCATGAAAAAAAGAATGTTGGACACTGCTGCAATAATTTCTGCTTTGCATGCGTTTTTCATGATGAAAAAAGGCTCTGGACAGCATCTGGAAATGGAAGAGTTAAAAAAATAAATAAACCGCAAACGCCTATAAACGTGGTTAGCCGTGTTTACACGCATTTCCGTGCGTTTTGATTTTGAAACGCTGATAAAATCTACTCCTGAACGCAAGTTTGGTGCATTCAAAAAAAGACTGTAAACTCAACTACCTGTAAACGTCTGTAAAGGATGACGTGTACACGGACACATTAGAAAACATTAGGGAGGGTTCAGGGGCTGCTGAAAAAACGCAGAAAAGCTCCTGAACGTCCGTTCATCAGCTGCAGTGTACATGAGCCCTAAAACAAAAAAACAAAGACTTTAGCAGGCCATAGACGGGTTGAAAACCGGCCATTTAAAAAAATAAATAAATAAATCGGTGATTTAATCGGCCGATGTTACCACCAACGGTAAAAAAAATCAGCCGATTTTCGTCCCGTCTACGGCCGGCATTTTTAATTCTATCACTTGCAGAGAGCTCCGCTATTATATTTGACATGAATAAAGTCTTGCGGTTGCAACAATGTATCCATTTAGGATACAGATGTTTTTATTCGGATACAAATAGATACAATGTTGCAACCGCAAGACTTTTCATATAAAATATAATAGCGGACTGGAAATCTTCTTTTGCTTCCTCTTCTTTCTTCTTCTTCTTCTTCTTTTTCCTTTCTTCTTCTTCTTCTTCCTTTTTTCTTCTTCTTCCTTTTTTCTTCTTCTTCCTTTTTCTTCTTCTTTTTCCCTTCTTTTTCCCTTCTTCTTCCTTTCTTCTTTTTCTTCTTTTTCTTCTTTCTCTTCTTCTTCTTCTTCTTCCTTTCTTCTTTTTCTTCCTCTTCCTTTCTTCTTTTTCTTCTTCTTCTTCTTCCTTTCTTCTTCTTCTTCCTTTCTTCTTCTTCTTCTTTCTTTCTTCTTCTTCTTCTTCCTTTCTTCTTCTTCTTCTTCCTTTCTTCTTCTTCTTCTTCCTTTCTTCTTCTTCTTCTTCTTCTTCTTCCTTTCTTCTTCTTCCTTTCTTCTTCTTCCTTTCTTCTTCCTTTCTTCTTCTTCCTTTCTTCTTCCTCTTCTTCTTCTTTTCTTCCTTCTTCCTTTTTCCTTCTTTTTCTTCTTTTCTTCCTCTTCTTCTTTTTCTTCCTCTTCCTTCTTTTTCTTCCTTCTTCCTTCTTTTTCTTCTTTCTTCCTTCTTTTTCTTCCTCTTCCTTCTTTTTCTTCCTTCTTCCTTCTTTTTCTTCCTTCTTCCTTCTTTTTCTTCCTTCTTCCTTCTTTTTCTTCCTTCTTCCTTCTTCCTTCTTCCTTCTTCCTTCTTCTTCTTCCAGGTCACAGATTTTTTGATCGGTAAAACGATCGGCCGATTTGCCCATCGTTGCCAGGAAAATCGGCCAATCTTCAAAATCGGCCGCAAATTTTCCAACTTTACCGATAAAAGAAAATGTGCCAAAACCCCAAAAAATGGCTGACCAATTACCCCACTAACTGTGCAAAAAAACGGTTTTTTTTCAGCCAAAAAATTGGCCGATTTTTTTACCCATCTATGGCCTGCATTTGCTTTCCTCCCGTTCCTCAGGACAGATCTTTTCCCTGTCCATCCCGTGAGCTCGCAATTCTCTATATTGTCGCTTTCCAGTAAAACAATTTTTTTTCTTTATTTTAAATGGATATGTAATCCCTGGTTAATAACTATCATTCCCCCCCCCCCCTCCAAACCCACCGGCACAGGTGAAGGGGGGGGCGTCCGCCCCGGCGCCCCCTGGCGGCTTTTTGAATTTCTCTCCTGCCTTTTGGAAGCGGCGGGATTACCTGACTGATTGTTCCATCCTAAAAAAAAAAAAAAAAAAGCCATAATGTAATCTCAGACCTAATACTCCAACAACCCTCCGCTAATTAAAACCGCAATTATATTTTTTACTCAAACAAAACGACTTAATAAACATTATCGCAAACTGTTTACCCTTCCCCAAAAAACAATTTATGCTCACTAATACAATTTCCCATTAAAACGGCTGCCAGGTAAATTAAAAAGTCTCGAAATAGTAAGTAAGTGGGAAATTAATTCAACAGTTTAATCTGCAGCTAATAACAGTCGCCGTCTCAAAAAAAGATTGCTACAGTGGGGAGTTAATTAACAGCTTATTCCCTATTTGATAAGACTAATCCACTCTGATTCCGGCTTCATTTTACCTCCATGTAATATAAAACCACAAGCTGTTCCTGGGCTGCGTTCGCATTCCTTCTTGTCCTGTGGCCATGCGAGCCGTAAAAATTCCACCGCCAAGCCGGGCATTACCAGGAGCCCGCCGCAGAGCTCCCATTAAAATTGATGCAACCAATACAGTCCTGTAATGACGCCGGGCTGCGGTGATTCCTCGGGGGCTGGACTGTGTGATTAGGCCGGAAATTAAAGGTGTAACAATCATTTGTATCTTTTTAAAGGAAATGTGTGGTACTTATCATTTATTTCTAAAAAAAAAACAAAACAAAAATACAACTTCCAGTTTATACCTTCTGGTATTAGGCAGATACAGTGGGGATGGAAAGTTTGGGCACCCCAGCTAAAAATTTGTATTAATGTGCATAAAGAAGCCGAGGAAAGATGGAAAAATCTCCAAAAGGCATCAAATTACAGATTAGACATTCTTATAATATGTCAACAAAAGTTAGATTTTATTTCCATCATTTACACTTTTAAAATAACAGAAAACAAAAAAAATGGCGTCTGCAAAAGTTTGGGCCCCCTGCAGAATTTATAGCATGCACTGCCCCCTTTGCCAAGCTGAGACCTGCCAGTGTCATGGATTGTTCTCAATCATCGTCTGGGAAGACCAGGTGATGTCAATCTCAAAGGTTTTAAATGCCCAGACTCATCTGACCTTGCCCCAACAATCAGCACCATGGGTTCTTCTAAGCAGTTGTCTAGAAAACTGAAACTGAAAATAGTTGACGCTCACAAAGCTGGAGAAGGCTATAAGAAGATAGCAAAGCGTTTTCAGATGTCAATATCCTGTGTTCGGAATGTAATTAAGAAATGGCAGTCATCAGGAACAGTGGAAGTTAAAGCAAGATCTGGAAGACCAAGAAAAATATCAGACAGAACAGCTCGCAGGATTGTGAGAAAACAATTCAAAACCCACGTTTGACTGCACGATCCCTCCAGAAAGATCTGGCAGACACTGGAGTTGTGGTCACTATTCCACTATAAAGAGATACTTGTACAAATATGGTCTTCATGGAAGAGTCATCAGAAGAAAACCTCTTCTACGTCCTCACCACAAAAATCATCGTCTGAACTTTGCAAATGAACATATAGACAAGCCTGATGCATTTTGGAAACAAGTTCTGTGGACCGATGAGGTTAAAATTGAACTTTTTGGCCGGAATGAGCAAAGGTACGTTTGGAGAAGAAGGGGCACAGAATTGAATGAAAAGAACCTCTGTCCAACTGTGAAGCATGGGGTTGGATCAATCATGCTTTGGGGTTGTGTTGCAGCCAGTGGCACAGGGAACATCTCACGAGTAGAAGGAAAAATGGATTCAATAAAATTTCAGCAAATTTTGGATGGTAACTTGATGCCATCTGTGAAAAAGCTGAAGTTAAAGAGAGGATGGCTTCTACAAATGGATAATGATCCTAAACACACCTCGAAATCCACGGGGGATTACATCAAGAGGCGTAAACTGAAGGTTTTGCCATGGCCTTCACAATCTCCTGACCTCAACATCATTGAAAATCTATGGATAGACCTTAAAAGAGCCGTGCGTGACAGACAGCCCAGAAATCTCAAAGAACTGGAAGACTTTTGTAAGGAAGAATGGGCAAAGATACCTCAAACAAGAATTGAAAGACTCTTGGCTGGCTACAAAAAGCGTTTACAAGCTGTGATACTTGCCAAAGGGGGCAGTACAAGATATTAACTCTGCAGGGGGCCCAAACTTTTGCAGACGCCATTTTTTTGTTTTCTGTTATTTTGAAAGTGTAAATGATGGAAATAAAATCTAACTTTTGTTGACATATTATAAGAATGTCTAATCTGCAATTTGATGCCTTTTGGAGATTTTTCCATCTTTCCTTGGCTTCTTTATGCACATTAATACAAATTTTTAGCTGGGGTGCCCAAACTTTCCATCCCCACTGTATATTTCATATGAATATTTTACAGTTCCAGTAGGGTGGTTCTTTTTTCACATTATTAACCAGGTTTTTCTTAGCTGCTTTGCTGCATAAACAACAACAATAAAACACTTGTTTACAAAATGTATATGTTCAGGCTGAGGTTTGCCCGTACAACAAAGGAGCCAGAATTTCCATTTAGAGAGAGACGGCCTGAAAGGAAACAGCTTCTGTTGCATTCCACATTTAGAACACCCAGCATTGCCGCAAATAGGGTGCAACTTACACAATTTTGAACTGTCAAATCGCATTGGTGTGAACCAAAGCTAAATGATACTAAAGTTGGTGTTTTTTTTTTTTTAAGCACTTCCCATTGGCTGCACGCATATAGGTGGAGTCTCGGCGGGTAGCCTTTACCACCGAGAGGCCACTTATATGCAGTCCTAGATAAACACATTACTGTGCGCAATCCATGCGCACCTCCCGGCATAGTAGCCTCCGGTGGGTACCGGAAAGCTCCCGATCCATATTTGCGATCAGGAGCTTTCTGATCATGTGATCGCTGCCCGTTACAGCAGTCACATAATCGGAATGCCCACCTCCAACCTCTTAAAGGGCCGGGCAGGAAGGGGTAATAAAATAAAGGCTCCTTCCTCCTTCAGGTGCCTCACGCAGCAAGCTGGGTGCTAGGGAGACCACCAATGTGTGCCCGGTCACAAGCCCGACTCTGTGCATCTATAGACACACAAGACATCGGTAAGCCACGCCCACGCTCCCTCAAATGAGTTAACAACAAAAGTAGCCTATGGCTCCGCTGCCCTCAGTTTTCTCCTATGAGTGGAGCGGTGCTGAAGCATGAGACCATGCTGCAGAGGTGACATGGAGCCAGGTGTTTAGGGATGGGGGGGTGGTAATTCAATGAAGACTTACCATCTTATTGGGAATTAGCAGTTCACAAAATAGTCTTCACTTCTGTTATGTAGCCTCTGACCTGTATATCTGCAGTGTGAGATCATCTAAGGGACTGCCACCTCGGACTGCTGGTCTCGCCAAATTTGGAGTAAGATTTGGTGATGCCACTGCTATGCTATTCACTGTTCTTGCTGGAGGGGAAGCTGTCCCTGATGACCTGCTGTGCAAGGATCTCCCTGCATCAGCTCCATCCATTCTTTTTTGTGCTGAAGACTGCGCTGGACTGACTGGATTAGTGATTGGTCGTAGGTGGGTGGTTGCGTGGGTAGGTAGGGAGATGCCCAATGGTGAATACTGGCGGTAGACTCTTAGGGTGTGGGCTGCTGCCTTTCTGGTACGGCCTTAAGGTCGTCTCCCCACGTAGACTTGGAATATTAGAAAAGGAGCAACCGATGTCCAGAAAAATGCACTTTTGATGGTAGATTAGGAGGCATTTATCGAGAGTAACGACGAGTAAATCACTCCAGCGTGTTTCAGGAGAGACGACTCTCCCTTCTTCCAGGCTGTTGCTGCATGCTATTAAATGGGAAAAATTCCCATGCCGGTTATATATTTTTCAGGTTTCGGAGGAAAAGCTGACAGAATGACCACTGTCATTCCAGGGGAAGCAATCTTCCATCCATTCTTTGATACCTCTACCTCTGTCATTACCCCTCCAGTCGTTGGGGGGGGGGGGGGGGCAGCTCTGACCTGAGGAGACAGTCCTGCTCTTTTACCAAGATGGACACCTGCACTCAAAGACAGCAGAACAAGGCATAGCAAGTGCGTAATGGGGGAAATGATCAACTGCAGGGACACCACAGGAGATACTAGGGACTGTTCCACTCTGTTGACTTTAAAATATGTTCCAGTCTTCAGTCCTCCTCCAGTGTTCATGATCAGATGCCCCTGTACCCTAATTTTCCTACTCATAGCAAAGAGGAAGGACCTTTCCTCTTCAGTAGTTCTCTTCTTGGTTCACCATGTTGGATATTCATAGATGACCTGTTACGCAGCATTGCACTGCATAGGGATGAGTTGGAGGAAGTAGAAATTCAAATGTTAGTTGGAGGCGGGATAAGTTTCCCAGAAGAGATGTGTTTTCCGGAATCGACTAAAGGTGGGCAGAGTAGGAGATAGCCAGACAGACCAAGATAGGGAGTTCCAGAGGATGGGAGAGGCTCTGGAGAGGTCCTAAAGGTGAACATGGGAAGAGTTGATGAGGGAGCTAGAGAGGTCTCGAGAAGAACACAGAGGATGGTTTTGGTGATATTTTGAGAAAAGGTTGGTGATGTAGCTCTAGACAGAGTTGTGGAGAAGTCTTGGGGGCAAGCAAGGGCAGTGAGGAGGGAGCTAGAGCAGAGGAGGTCTTGGGTGGAACAGAGTGGACAGTTTGGATGATATCTTGGGACAGGGTTTTTGATATAGTCCAGGGAAGAGCTTTGGAGATCTCCTAGGTTTGAGCATGGAAGGAGGTGATGAGGGAGCTAGAGATGTAGCTTGGGGCAGAGTTGTGGAGAAGTCCTGGAGGCTAGCATAGGAGGATGTGACAAGGGAGTTGGAAAGGAAGAGGTTTTGGGAGGAGCAGAGAGGACAGTTTGGATGATATTTTGGGACAGGTTTGGTGATGTAGTTCAGGGAAGAGATGTGGAAATTTCCAGGGGGAGGGAGTGGAAGAAGGTGATGAGGGAGCTAGAAAGCAGGAGGTCTTGGGAAGAGTGGAGAGGACAATTTGATTGATATTTTGAGACAAGGTTGCTGATGCAGCTCAGAGGAGAGTTGTGGAGAAGTCCTAGAGGTGAGCATGGGAGGAGATGAGGATGGGGTTAGAAAAGAAGAGGTCGTGGAAGGTGCATAGAAGACAGTTTGGGTCATATTTTGAGACTAGGTTGGTGCTGTAGCTCAGAATAGAGTTGTGGAGAAGTTCTGTAGGCAAGCATGGGAGGTGATGAGGAAGCTGGAGAAGAGCTGGTCTTGGGAGGAGCAGACTGGACAGTTTGGATGGTATTTTGGGACAGGGTTGGTGATGTAGCTGGGAGGAGTCTTCTGGAGATCTCCTGGGGGCAAGTTTGGAAACAGGCGATGAGGGTTAACGAAAGCAGAAGATCTTGGAGGGAGCAGAGAGGACAGTTTGGATGATATTTTGAGCTGTGTTCGGTGATGCAGCTTGGGGAAGAGTTAGCTCTGGGAAGAGTTGTAGAGAAGTCCTGCTGGGAAGTAGGGGAGGAGGTGATGATGGCGTTAGAAAGGAAGAGGTTTTGGGAGGAGCAGAGAGGACCATTTGGATGATATCTTGGGACAGGTTTGGTGATGTAGTTTGGTGAAGAGTTGTGGAAATTTCCTGGGGGAGAGAGTGGAAGAAGGTGATGAGGGAGCTAGAAAGCAGGAGGTCTTGGGAAGAGTGGAGAGGACACTGAATGATGTTTTGAGACAAGGATGCTGATGTAGTTTAGGGCAGAGTTGTGTAGAAGTCCTAGAGGTGAGCATGGGAGAAGATGAGGTGGGAGTTGGAAAAGATGGTATTTTGGGACAGGGTTGGTGATGCAGCTGGGAGCACAGGTTCTGGAGATCTCCTGGGGCAAGTTTTGAAACAGGCGATGAGGGTTAACAAAAGCAGGAGATATTGGAGGGAGCAGGGAGGACAGTTTGGATGATATTTTGAGATGTGTTTGGTGATGTAGCTCGGGAAAGAGTTGTAGAGAAGTCCTGGTGGCAAGCAGGGGAGGAGGTGATGAGGACGTTAGAAAGGAAGAGGTCTTGGAAGGAACAGAGAGGAAAGTATGGGCGATATTTTGAGATGAGGTTGATCATGTAGCTCTGGGAAGAGCTGTGGGCGATTTTTTGGTTGGTATTTTTTATTTTATTTGTTGGGTGACTGGAAGCCAGTGGAGGATACTGAGTGGTTGGTAAGGTGGATGAATCTGGCAGAAGCATTTCTGATAAGACTGAAAGGGCGATGGTCTGTGAAGAGGTAGGCCAACGAGAAGGGGTTTGCAGTAGGCCAACGAGAAGGGGTTTGCAGTAGGCCAACGAGAAGGGGGACGCAGTAGGCCAACGAGAAGGGGGTCGCAGTAGTCGAGATGCAAGATGACAAAGGAGAGGGTGAGTACTTTATGGTATCATTCGTTAAGTAGGGACAGATTTTGGAAATGTTAAGTAGGTGAAGGCAGCAAGATTAGGATGGTGATCAGATAATGACTCCACGACTCGCTGAGATCTTCATCTCAGTAGGCCAACGAGAAGGGGGTCTCAGTAGGCCAACGAGAAGGGGGTCGCAGTAGGCCAACGAGAAGGGGGTTGCAGTAGGCCAACGAGAAGGGGGTCGCAGTAGGCCAACGAGAAGGGGGTCGCAGTAGGCCAACGGGAAGGGGGTCGCAGTAGGCCAACGGGAAGGGGGTCTCAGTAGGCCAACGGGAAGGGGGTCTCAGTAGGCCAACGGGAAGGGGGTCTCAGTAGGCCAACGAGAAGGGGGTCTCAGTAGGCCAACGAGAAGGGGGTCTCAGTAGGCCAACGAGAAGGGGGTCTCAGTAGGCCAACGAGAAGGGGGTCTCAGTAGGCCAACGAGAAGGGGGTCTCAGTAGGCCAACGAGAAGGGGGTCTCAGTAGGCCAACGAGAAGGGGGTCTCAGTAGGCCAACGAGAAGGGGGTCTCAGTAGGCCAACGAGAAGGGGGTCTCAGTAGTTCAACGAGAAGGGGGACGCAGTAGTTCAACGAGAGGGGGGTTGCAGTAGGCCAACAAGAAGGGGGTCGCAGTAGTCGAGATGCAAGATTACAAAGGAGAAAGTGAGTACTTTATGGTATCATTCTTTAAGTAGGGACAGATTTTGGAAATGTTAAGTAGGTGAAGGCAGCAAGATTTGGACGGTGATCAGATAATGACTCCACAACATCGCTGAGATCTTCATCCTTCACTCCTATTTGGCTGAAAAATGTCTCCTCTTGACCATATCTGCATGCTTTACGTATCGCGCTCCAACATACAATGTGCTGATAATTCTCCAAGGAGAGTAGGCCAACAAGAGGGGGGTCTCAGTAGGCCAACGAGAAGGGGGTCTCAGTAGGCCAACGAGAGGGGGGTCTCAGTAGGCCAACGAGAGGGGGGTCTCAGTAGGCCGACGAGAGGGGGGTCTCAGTAGGCCGACGAGAGGGGGGTCTCAGTAGGCCGACGAGAGGGGGGTCTCAGTAGGCCGATGAGAGGGGGGTCTCAGTAGGCCGACGAGAGGGGTGTCTCAGTAGGCCGACGAGAAGGGGGTCGCAGTAGGCCAACGAGAAGGGGGTCGCAGTAGTCGAGATGCAAGATCACAAAGGAGAGAGTGAGTACTTTATGGTATCATTCGTTAAGTAGGGACAGATTTTGGAAATGTTAAGTAGAGGAAGGCAGCAAGATTTGGACGGTGATCAGATAATGACTCCATGACTCGCTGAGATCTTCATCCTACACTCCTATTGTTTGGCTGAAAAATGTCTCCTCTTGACCATATCTGCATGCTTTACGTATCGCACTCCAACACACAACGCGCTGATAATTCTCTGAAAATTCTGAGTTCTAATGAATAACAGTAGCTTTGAGGACGGGTTCTGGAGATCTCCTGGGGCAAGTTTGGAAACAGGTGATGAGGGTTAACGAAAGCAGGAGATCTTGGAGGGAGCAGGGAGGACAGTTTGGATGATATTTTGAGATGTGTTTGGTGATGTAGCTCTGGAAAGAGTTGTAGAGAAGTCCTGGTGGCAAGCAGGGGAGGAGGTGATGAGGACGTTAGAAAGGAAGAGGTCTTGGAAGGAACAGAGAGGAAAGTATGGGCGATATTTTGAGATGAGGTTGATCATGTAGCTCTGGGAAGAGCTGTGGGCGATTTTTTTTTGGTTGGTATTTTTTATTTTAATTGTTGGGTGACTGGAAACCAATGGAGGATGCTGAGTGGTTGGTAAGGTGGATGAATCTGGCAGGAGCATTCCTGATAAGTCTGAAAGGGAGATAGTCTGTGATGAGGTAGGCCAACGAGAAGGGGGTCTCAGTAGGCCAACGAGAAGGGGGTCTCAGTAGGCCAACGAGAAGGGGGTCTCAGTAGGCCAACGAGAAGGGGGACTCAGTAGGCCAACGAGAAGGGGGTCGCAGTAGTCGAGATGCAAGAGTGAGTGAGTACTTTATGGTATCATTTGTTAAGTAGGGACAGATTTTGGAAATGTTAAGTAGGTGAAGGCAGCAAGATTTGGACGGTGATCAGATAATGACTCCATGACTCGCTGAGATCTTCATCCTTCACTCCTATTGTTTGGCTGAAAAATGTCTCCTCTTGACCATATCTGCATGCTTTACGTATCACGCTCCAACACACAACGCGCTGATAATTCTCAGAAAATTCCCGAGTTCTAATGAATAACATTTTGCCTCCAGAATCCTCTCTCTGCTTTTATCCGCCACTCTTAGATGTCTCATTATATAATTTTCAGTGGCCAGGCTAAAAGATCGGCGCGTTGAAATGGCACTTTATGTAATGGGGAGGCGCGATAATGAATTTTTCGACTTGAATGAATGTTTCTTTTTTAGCTCGGCAGAAGAAAGGAGCGCCGCTGACGGCCTCCCAACTCCCCCACCAACTAATCAACATTTTGGGCTGAATGCTTCTCTTTAATTCCTTTCAAGCCGCGCAGAAAAGCGTCCGCAATTTTCTCATGAAACTTTCTTTCTTTTTTTTTTCTTTTTTTTTTCTTTGTGTCAATAACATGAAAAAAAGGGAAGACACAAAGTCAATTGAGTGGTATTTATACTCTAATGAGGATAGCATTTTAAAAGGCAAATGGCTTTAATTGCTGTGTGCTCGGCAGCCATTCATTTGCATAACTGTTTAAAGTCTCCGCTGCGTTCCTTATCGGTTGTCGGGCAAAAACATTAGAAATTGTTTATGGAGAGGAATCCAGGCCACTGCTTGTCAGTCTGACCGGGGGAGGGGGGGTTGGAAGGCAACTCTGATCCTACCCATCGTTGCTAAGGAGAGGCTGAACTAAAGGGCCTATTTGGGGAGCCACTAAAGGTCCTCCAGCATTGTTGCCCGTCTGCTTGAGGGATTGTGTTCAAAGGTTCATGTCTTCAAAAAAAGGTGTTCCTTTTCCCTACATGTAGGCCCCCTACTATGTTTAAGGGGAACTCCATCATTTCATACCCACCACCTGCCACTCTATGGTCCCCAAGGCTGGAAGGCAACTTTGAAGGGTCCTACCCATCGTTGCTAAGGAGAGACTGACTAAAGGGCCTATTTGGGGAGCCACTAAAGGTCCTCCAGCATTGTTGCCCGTCTGCTTGAGGGATTGTGTTCATAAGTTCTGGTCTTCAAAAAAGATGTTCCCTTTCCCTACATGTAGGCCCCCTGCTATGTTTAAGGGGAACTCCATTTTTCAAACCCACCACCTGCCACTCTGCGTTTCCCAAGGTTGGAAGGCAACTTTGAATGATCCTACCCATCGTTGCTAAGGAGAGACAGACTAAAGGGCCTATTTGGGGAGCCACTAAAGGTCCTACAGCATTGTTGCCCGTCTGCTTGAGGGATTGTGTTCATAAGTTCTGGTCTTCAAAAAAAGGTGTTCCCTTTCCCTACATGTAGGCCCCCTGCTATGTTTTTAAATGGGAACTCCATAATTTCAGACCCACCAACCTGCCACTCTGCGGTCCCCAAGGCTGGAAGGCAACTTTGAACGGTCCTACCCATCGTTGCTAAGGAGAGGCTGACTAAAGGGCTTATTTGGGGAGCTACTAAAGGTCCTCCAGCATTGTTGCTTGCGGGGTTGTGTTCATAGGTTCAGGTCTACAAAAAAAGATGTTCCCTTTCCCTACATGTAGGCCCCCTGCTATGGTTAAGGGGGAACTCCATCATTTCATACCTGCCACTCTATGGTCCCCAAGGCTGGAAGGCAACTTTGAAGGATCCTACTCATCGTTGCTAAGGAGAGGCTGACTAAAGGGCCTATTTGGGGATCCCACTAAAGGTCCTACAGCATTCTTGCCTGTCTGCTTGAGGGATTGGGTTCAAAGGTTCATGTCTTCAAAAAAAGGTGTTCCCTTTCCCTACATGTAGGCCCCCTGCTATGTTTAAGGGGGAACTCAATCATTTCATACCCACCACCTGCCACTCTACGGTCCCCAAGGCTGGAAGGCAACTTTGAAGGATCCTATCCATCGTTGCTAAGGAGAGGCTGAACTAAAGGACCTATTTAGGGAGCCACTAAAGGCCCTCAAGCAAAATTTTAAAAATATAGTAATAGTAATATTTTATGGATTATTATTATTATTATTAAAAATATAAAATTAACACTATAATAATTTATGTATTGTTTAATATTAATAATGCATTTTAAAATAAAAAATATTGTAATATTTTATGGATTACTATTAGTATTAAAAATATAAAATGAACAATATAGTAATATTTTATGTATTATTGTTGATTATTATTATTATTAATAATGCATTTTTTTAAATAAAAATATAGTAATAATAGTAATATTTTATGGATTATTATAAAAAAAATTAAATTAACAATATAATAATATTTTATGTATTGTTTAATAATATTAATGCATTTTAAAATAAAAATATAGTAATATTTTATGGATTTTTATTAGTAGTATTAAACACATAAAATGAACAATATAGTAATATTTTATGTATCATTGTTTAGAATTAATGCATTTTTAAATAAAAATATAGTAATCATATGTTATTTATTATTATTATATAAAATTAACAGTATAATAATATTTTATGTATTGTTTATTAATAATGCATTTTAAAATAAAAATATAGTAATATTTTATAGATTATTATTATTAGTATTAAAAATATAAATGAACAATATAGTTACAAATATTTTAAGTATTGATGATGATGATGATGATTATTATTAATAATGCATTTTTTAAATAAAAATATAGTAATATGTATATGTTATTGTTTTTTATTATAATAATAATCATTCTATTATAATAATATATAAATATAAAACATTACTAATAATATTATTTGTTTTGTTTTTAATATTATTATTTTTATTATTTGTAATCTTTGTCTTGGACAGGAGAATAGAATGAATTATAGAATGTATGGACTTGTGAAGGTGAGATTTATGTTGGAGTGTAGGAGAGCTGACTCCCCAGTGGAATGTTTGGACCCGGTTCCCCACTGATCTCTGTTTGCTGCGCTGCCCCCCCGTGTAGGTGACATCTGGTAGCGGGTCTGGCGGCGGCGGTGGTCAGGAGTCGTTAGCCTCTCCCCTGGCAATGGCGAGGAAGTGATGGAGGAGAATGGTTCGGCCCGGAATCTTCATGATGGATTTGTCTGTATGGATGCGGATGATTGGCTGAGTAATGTTGTGTTCGGACAGGAAGATTACATCACACGGCGTGCCGCGCTCTGCGCCAATGTTAGAAATGAATTGTCTTTGTGGCCGGTGAGGAAAGCTCACTTCTCTGTGATTTGTTCCGGAATGTAATCGGGTTGTAGATGAAGAATCGGATCCCCTTCCAGGGATTCCTCCCCCAGAGATCACAGGAATCCCCCGACAATCCCTTCATCTGCTTCTCTCTCCAGGTGGACGGCGCCATCTTTGTTCCGGCATCATCCAGGAGTCATTTCCTTAGTCTCCCCTCCCCCAGTGATCAGACTGTACATTGTAACTTTGTAGAAGGAGGAGGAGGCATTTCCTCAGTCTCCCCTCCCCCAGTGATCAAACTGTACATTGTAACTTTGTAGGAGGAGGAGGAGGCATTTCCTCAGTCTCCCCTTCCCCAGTGATCAGACTGTACATTGTAACTTTGTAGAAGGAGGAGGAGGCATTTCCTCAGTCTCCTCCCCCAGTGATCAGACTGTACATTGTAACTTTGTAGAAGGAGGAGGAGGCGTTTCCTCAGTCTCCCCTCCCCCAGTGATCAGACTGTACATTCTACCCCAGTAGCAATTTACAGGGAGAAAGGCTGCAGCAGTTCCACACATTTATAGAAAAAAAATGTAGGCCCACTTTTTTCATTTTTTCCTTCACCTAAAAAAAAATAATTACAAATTACATACAATACAAACTAAATGATATCATACAGAATATAGACTAACAAATAAATAAATATATAAAAAAAAAATATATAAAAATATATTTTAAAAATATAAACTAAACCTATTTTACAAATTATATAAACTAAAATATATAACACATAATATTAAAACATATAAAAAAAAAAGGTAAAAAACTACAACACATAATATAAACGAAATATATACACAGTATCTCCCAGACGTGAGTCTTCCGCTCACATTTGTGTTAATATTCTGTGTGGCCGCCATTATTTTCCAGCACTGCCTTAATCCTCTTGGGTATGGAGGTCACCAGAGCTTCACAGGTTGCCGCTGGAGTCCTCTTCCCCTCCTCCATGACGTCATCACGGAGCTGGTGGATGTTAGAGACCTTGCGCTCCTCCACCTTTCGTTTGAGGACGCCCCACAGATGCTCAATAGGGTTCAGGTCTGGAGACATGCTTGGCCAGTCCATCACCTTCACCCTCAGCTTCTTCAGCAAGGCAGTGGTGGTCTTGGAGGTGTGTTTGGGGTCGTTATGTTGGAATACTGCCCTGCGGCCCAGTCTCCGGGGGGAGGGGATCATGCTCTGCTTCAGTATGTCACAGTACATGTTGGCATTCATGGTTCCCTCAATGAACTGTAGCCCCCCAGTGCTGGCAGCACTCATACAGCCCCAGACCATGACACTCCCCACCACCATGGGGCCCCAGACCATGACACTCCCACCACCATGGGGCCCCAGACCATGACACTATCACCACCATGGGGCCCCAGACCATGACACTATCACCACCATGGGGCCCCAGACCATGACACTCCCACTTGACGTCACAGCCCTTGACGCGTTTCGTCATTGACTTAATCATAAGGGATACGGACGCCAAGCTAGACAGTTCTATTTATAGTGCTCCTCCCTATAGCGTCCGAACAACAGCCGCCATATTAGAGAGGGGAATGGTGCCCTCACATTCCAGTCCTGTGTACCGGGATATTACAATACTACATACGGGATTTCAAATGCGGAACTATTACATCTACTAATATTTGTGACGTCAAGACGCATACAGGAACCGGAAGTCGGCCGGCGGCCATTTTGCAAAAGGGAAAAAGAGGATAAAGACTGTGTGTTGGTCCCTGGATGTTCCCTGGATGGTAGCTTGGCGGTTTTTACGGTATTTAAAGCGGTTTTGAATCATTTGAAATGTGAGCAGTTTTAATCAAGTTTCTCTGTACATTACTTTGGCGGTATTACACTATTTGTCCCTCATATGCTTTCTATGTATATGGTGCCAATGATATGGAGATATGGAAAATCCTGCTGGAATAGTGCCCTGAATACAGTGGAATCGGGGGGAGCACTATAGGAGGGTCCCATCCATAGGATAAATATTGAAAGCAGGTTTATGGAGGAGTGTTGGTGAGGGTAGATATTCCTTACTACAATAGAAGTGGCACGGTGTGGATTTGTTTTTGGAGCGCTGGAAGAGTGATTCACAGTACACAGTGTTTTGCACTAATTTATATTTTATATATTATATATTTTTTTAATTAAGTTGATTCACTTGGTTCACTTTTTACACTAATTACTTAAAAAATAAATTATATCTTTATTTGGATAATCACCAGAATGTTGTCACGAATATTTCATTATATTATAAAGATAATACACTATGCGATATTTTCTTTTTGTTTGAGGTTTATCGTGAGAATGGAAGGATTGGAAGGATTTCTCAGTTTTATTTTTTATATTTATATTTTTTTGGAATTTTTTTGGATTTATATTAATTTTGCTTGGACTTTTTTTGGGACTTTTTTTTTTACTTTCTTTTAACTTTTTTTGAATTTTTTTTTTGGAATATTGATATATAGTTGCTTTATGGGGTGAATTGTACAAGTATTTATCTATTTATGTAATTTTGGCACATTTTCATATTGCTATTTCATATCTTCAAGGGTGAAGGTTCTATTTGTGCTACGGGGAATTCAGTTTTGTTGTATATTGGTTTCTCTAATTTGTCACTTATTATACTTGAAGTGGTAGTTATAGATATACACTTGTCTTTGTACTCCTCACCTGGTTGCCGCCACACACGGCTGACACCATCTGAACCCAATCAGTTGATGTTGGTGTCATCAGACCACAGGAGACGGTTCCAGTCATCCATGTCCTCAGTCTGCTTGTCTTCAGCAAACTGTTTGCGGGATTTCTTGGTCATCATCTTTAGAAGAGGCTTCCTTCTGGGATGACAGCCATGCAGACCAATGTGATGCAGTGTGCGGCGTATGGTCTGAGCGCTGACAGGCTGACCCCCCCACCCCTTCACCCTCTGCAGCAATGCTGGCACCACTGACAGGCTGACCCCCCCCCCCCCACCCCTTCACCCTCTGCAGCAATGCTGGCCCCACTGACAGGCTGACCCCCCACCCCTACACCCTCTGCAGCAATGCTGGCCCCACTGACAGGCTGACCCCCCACCCCTACACCCTCTGCAGCAATGCTGGCCCCACTGACAGGCTGACCCCCCACCCCTTCACCCTCTGCAGCAATGCTGGCCCCACTGACAGGCTGACCCCCCCACCCCTTCACCCTCTGCAGCAATGCTGGCACCACTGACAGGCTGACCCCCCCACCCCTACACCCTCTGCAGCAATGCTGGCCCCACTGACAGGCTGACCCCCCACCCCTACACCCTCTGCAGCAATGCTGGGCCCCACTGACAGGCTGACCCCCCCCACCCCTTCACCCTCTGCAGCAATGCTGGCCCCACTGACAGGCTGACCCCCCCCACCCCTACACCCTCTGCAGCAATGCTGGCCCCACTGACAGGCTGACCCCCCCACCCCTACACCCTCTGCAGCAATGCTGGCCCCACTGACAGGCTGACCCCCCCCACCCCTTCACCCTCAGCAGCAATGCTGGCCCCACTGACAGGCTGACCCCCCCACCCCTTCACCCTCTGCAGCAATGCTGACACCACTGACAGGCTGACCCCCCCACCCCTACACCCTCTGCAGCAATGCTGGCCCCACTGACAGGCTGACCCCCCCACCCCTTCACCCTCTGCAGCAATGCTGGCCCCACTGACAGGCTGACCCCCCCCCCACCCCTTCACCCTCTGCAGCAATGCTGGCCCCACTGACAGGCTGACCCCCCACCCCTTCACCCTCTGCAGCAATGCTGGCAGCACTCATACGTCTATTTCCCAAAGACAACCTCTGGATATGACGCTGAGCACGTGCACTCAACTTCTTTGGTCGCCCATGGCGAGGCCTGTTCTGAGGGGAACCCGTCCTGTTACCCCGCTGTATGGTCTTGGCCACCGTGCTGCAGATCAGTTTCAGGGTCTCGGCAATCTTCTTATAGCCTCGGCCATCTTTATGTAGAGCAACAATTCTTTCCTTCAGATCCTCAAAGAGTTCTTTGCCATGAGGTGCCATGTTGAACTTCCAGTGACCAGTATGAGGGAGTGAGAGCGATAACACCAAATGTAACCCCCCCCGCTCCCCATTCACACCTGAGACCTTGTGACACCAACGAGTCACATGACCCCGGGGAGGGAAAATGGCTGATTGGGCCCAATTTGGACCTTGTCACTTAGGGGCGGAGTCACTTTTGTTGCCGGCGGTTTAGACACGAATGGCGGAGTGTTGAGTTATTTTGAGGGGACAGCAAATTTCCATGTTATACAAACTGTACACTGACTACGTCACATTGTAGCAACGTGTCATTTCTTCAGTGTTGTCACATGAAAAGAGAGAATCAAATATTGACACAAATGTGAGGGGGAGACATTGTATACAGTCCGGGGGAGGGGGGACTCACTTCTGGGAGATACTGTATATATATATATATACATTGTATACAGTCCGGGGGAGGGGGGACTCACTTCTGTGAGATATTGTGTATATATATACACATTGTATACAGTCCGGGGGAGGGGGACTCACTTCTGGGGGATACTGTGTGTATATATATATACACATCATATCACACCTATATACTACTTAGGACCGCCCCCTCCCCCAGACCAACCTCCACCTGTCAAGGCATTTTGACATTTGCATAACTCCTCCCACTGCTTGCCCCAGGACTGAGGGGTCTGAACAGGAGTACTGAGGCAAGGGGGGTGATGTTTTCAGGAAGCTATGTACAGCCCCCTGCCAGCCCCTCTCACCAGTCATGATCTGCTCCATTGCATAGAGATGCAAAGAGACCCAGTAGTGACATCACCAGATCGGAAAAAAAAAATAAGGTTTGTAATGAAAATAGAAACATTTTTTGTTAGGTTGATGGGGGGGGGGGGGGGGGGGGGGGGCAGGGAAGGCGGAATGTAAGTCGATGCAGCGGGGGGGAGGGGGATCTGGACGTGTCCCGGAGAGCCGCCGTTGCAGCACTTTACCCGTCTCGATTGTCCGAATGAAATGAGAGGAGACAGCGGCCTACGGAGTGTGCAGGATTGTGCGCCGTCCCGTGCTCGCTCGGCGGAATGATTCCCATTAATGCTCCTGTGGAGCCCCTTGTGCCTGCGCTCGGGGAGCTCCGAATTTCCGCCTTTTTGTGATGTTTGTCGTGCGAAGATTTATTTATTTATTTATTTTTTATTTGTTTATTTTTTTTAATTTGTTTATTTTTTTTAATTTGTTTTTTTTTTTATTTAATTTTTTTTAAAATTTATTTTCTATTTGTTTTTTTAATTGTTCATTTTTTATTTTATTTTTTTTTTGTTTTTTTTCCTTCCGGAAGATGCACTTACCCTGATGGATGTGATGAAAGTAAGCGGCGACGGGGACTCGATGTTCCGCCGCTCCAGCCGGCTCCGTATTTACATATCGCCTTTTGTACTCGCCCGCATGCGTCTGGGCGATTTTGTGTCATCTCAGCGGCCGGCTGGTCCCGGACGTCTCCCCTTCTACAGCATCAACTGCCTTTTTAAATACATAAATGAGTGGCGGTTACCCAGGAATAATCAATGGACGGCCTCGCTGGAACATCTGTGGACTTTTAACACTTCCCGGTCCCTGCGGCGGCTTCCTCCGGTAAAGTGGAACTCCGGGTGGCTGTAAAAGAGACAAATCAATGCGGCTCTGTAATGGGTCGGTCAATAAATGTCATCTGTGTACAGCACAGCTCAGACTGGGGGGAGGGAGAAGCGGCAGAAGAAGCCGGAGCATGCTTATAGCAGGAGAGAGCAGAGTGACTGAGATGACCTCATCATTCTGATGGTTTTCCTTTCACTGTCCAATGACAGGCTGGGGGGGGGGGGAGCACGATCTGTAAGGGATACTTAAAAAGGGACCCCCCCCCCCCCCCCAAAAAAAAGATAACTTTTTTTTTTTTTTTAAGAGACCTGTGCATACGTCTGCCCACGTGCATGCTCCAAGACGTATGTAGCTGTGGCCGGCCCGCCCCCCCCCCCCCCCCCCCCCCTCATGTGTCCCGCCATATATGAAACTTCTGCTCATGCGCAACTAGGCCCGGACTTTAGGACCCGGGAGAGCTTTTCCCACACATGGGCAGATGTGACGCAGATTTCCGCCAAGTCAGGCGGGGCACATGCGCAGGATTTTCAAATATGGTGGCACAGGCGAGGAAGGGGAGCAGGAGCCATCTTTACAAGGACTGAAGTCCCACCTGTACTGCAGCAGAGGTCCCCCCCCCCACCCCACTCCTCTGCCTGTGCTGTGTGGCAGAGCTGTGAAAACCTCAGGGCTGGATGGACAAAAATACAAGTCCATTGGCAGGCAAAACAGCTCCCATGTATGCATTTCATCTGTGGATTCATCTGACTGGAGATCTAAATGTAACCCCCCCCCCAACCATCCATCCGTGTCTCTATACTTTGAACCCCCCCGGCATTTCTAGCCCCCAGCCATCTTGAGTAAGGGCAGATGATTCAAGTTCCATTGACTTCCTGGAATCTATCTGCCCTACATTCAGGCATGCATGCAGGCAGGAGGGTGGGCTTAGCTGAGAAAGCTCCTCCTCCCCTCCTGAGGACTCCTGGGATGTATGACATCATTTTGGCCTAGGCAAGAAACCAGGAAGTGACTGAAGAAGTGTAAAAAAAAAAAAAAAGGTTTAAAAGAAGTAAATATAAACCTTCCTATCTACACTATATTACCCCAAGTATTGGACCCCGCCCTTTCCACGCACATGACCTTTAATGGCCCCCCAGGTTTAGTCCTTAGGGCTCAATATTGAGTTGGCCCCGCCCTTTCCACACACATGACCTTTAATGGCCCCCCAGTCTTAGTCCGTAGGGTTCAATATTCAGTTGGCCCCGCCTTTTCCACACACATGACCTTTAATGGCCCCCCAGTCTTAGTCCGTAGGGTTCAATATTGAGTTGGCCCCGCCCTTTCCACGCACATGACCTTTAATGACCTCCCAGTCTTAGTCCGTAGGGTTCAATATTGAGTTGGCCCCGCCCTTTCCACGCACATGACCTTTAATGGCCCCCCAGTCTTAGTCCGGAGGGTTCAATATTGAGTTGGCCCCGCCCTTTCCACGCACATGACCTTTAATGGCCCCCCAGTCTTAGTCCGGAGGGTTCAATATTGGGTTGGCCCCGCCCTTTGCAGCTATAACAGCTTCAACTCTTCTGGGAAGGCCCCCCACAAGGTTTAGGAGGGTGTCTATGGGAAGGTTGGACCATTCTTCCAGAAGCACATTTGTCAGGTCAGGCACTGATGTCGGGGGAGGAGGCCTGGCTCGCAGTCTCCGCTCTAATTCATCCCAAAGGTGTTCTATGGGGTTGAGGTCAGGACTCTGTGCAGGCCAGTCAAGTTCCTCCACCCCAAACTGGCTCCTCCATGTCTTTATGGACCTTGCTTTGTGCACTGGTGGGCAGTCATGTTGGAACAGGAAGGGGCCATCCCCAAACTCCTCCCACAAAGTTGGGAGCATGAAATTATCCAAAATGTCACCTTAAGAGTTCCCTTCACTGGAACTAGGGGGCCAAGCCCAACCCCTGAAAAACAACCCCACACCATAATCCCCCTCCACCAAACTTTACACTTTTTACAATGCAGTCAGGCAAGTACCGTTCTCCTGGCAACTGCAAAACCCAGACATGTCCATCGGATTGCCAGACAGAGAAAAGTGATTGGTCCCTCCAGAGAACACGTCTCCTCTGCTCTAGAGTCCAGTGGCGGCGTGCTTTACACCACAGCATCCGACGCTTTGCATTGCACTTGGTGATGGAAGGCTTGGATGCAGCTGCTCGGCCATGGAAACCCATTCCATGAAGCTCTCTACGCACTGTTGTTGGGCTCATCTGAAGGCCACACCAAGTTTGGAGGTCTTTAGCTATTGACTCTGCAGACAGTTGGTGACTTCTGCGCACTGTGCGCTTCAGCATGCGCTGACCCCGCCCTGTCATGTGACGTGGCCTACCACTTGGTGGCTGAGTGGCTGTTGTTCCCAGTTGCTTCCACTTTGTTATAATCCCACTAACAGTTGAGCGTGGAATATTTAGTAGCCAGGAAATGTCACGGATGGACTTATTGCCCAGGTGGCCACCTATCACGGGACCACGCTTGGAGTCACTGAGCTCCTGAGAGCGACCCATTCTTTCACCAATGTTTGTAGAAGCGTCTGCATGCCTAGGGGCTTGATTGTATATTGTAAACATATGATTGCTTCTACCAGGGGCGGACTGACAACTCATGGGGCCCCCGGGCAATAGAGGATCATGGGGCCCCTGTGTCCTTGCCCAAATTCAAAAAAGTCTATGAAAAAGGTACCAGGGGCATCTCATGGGGCCCCCTACTGACCCCGGGCCCTCAGGCAGTGCCCGAGTTTCCAAATGGTCAGTCCGCCGCTGTTTATCCACTGAATCAATTTTATTCAGTAAAAATAGTTGCTTATAACAGTGAAATTCACTCAGTGCTTACTATTGTGGTTAGCTGTGATTGGCCCTCTCTTTATCATGTGATTACTGTGACCAATCACAGAGATCAGCCATCCGTTGTGTACAGTTGTCATGTGATCTGCTGTGATTGGTCATCTGATGTGTCTGGTAGACGCAGTGGGTGACAGATTGCGCCGCAGCGCCTTCCAGGGACGACGTCATGTGACTACAGACAAATGACGGCCAGGCGGGACACGCGCCGATCTGACAACATATGGCGTCCTCCCCAGAACGCGCTGCGGAACCTCCCAGACTTTATCTAACCCCAAGAACAAAAATGGAACATACTATCACCTGACCAGTCCTTCGATAGGGGGGCTGCATTTGTTTTCTTTTTTTCATGATTATTTTCCCCTTTTGTTTCACCTGGTGATCCTGCCAGAAACACTTTTCCTCTCCTAGGTTGCCATCGTTCTCTTACTATACTGGCTCTATGGAAGAGCAGTGTGGATTGCTCTTCAGAGACCACAACTAGTGTGAACGAGAGCCCATTTGGTGCGGCGCAACAGAAATCACCGCAAACGCAACCCTGCGAACTACGCCGTAAGCTGTAATGGACATTACTTGGCAGGCTTATAAAAAATGCTTATTCTTGATGAGGAAAGGGGAGAAGAGAAAGAAAAAGGTCACATTTTCCACTGCCGATTACTCAGCAATGACGAAACTAAAACGAATCTGCTGGATCTGCAGCGCAGCCCTCGTCAGCCGGCGATCTCTAGCATACGGTGAATTATCCATCGCCTAATATCTTGCTATTCTATCTACCTCCCCCCCCCCCCACCCCCACCCACCCCCCCAAGCATCGTTCAGGAAAACTTGAAGCAAACAAAGTCTGTTGCCTCAGAGAAGTGTTTGCGGTGGAGGTGACAGATGGCGCGATCCCTCGGTGCTCCTGACCGCGGCGAAGAGCAGAAGTATTAATAATTTAACGAGGACGCCATCAATTTCGCCATCCAGCAGCTGAGGCAGAACTGTCCCTCCGTAATGGAGATTAAACTGGAAAATCTCGTCTTTTATGGATCTCCCGAGTTCTCCGACCGAAAACACAGCTTGCCGCGACGCTTTACTGCCGTGAGATGAGCGCAGCGCCGGCGATTAGACCCCCCCTTCTCATGTGGGTGTACCGCATCGCGAGGGAGCGCCCCCAATAAACAGAAATCACAGGCAGAGCCCGGCGCCGCGCTTCCTTCCGCTGATGATTGCCGCCATTTTTTGATATAGTAAATGCGGGGTCCGGGGAGAGCGGATATAGTGAATGCGGGGTCCGGGGAGAGCGGATATAGTGAATGCGGGGTCCGGGGAGAGCGGATATAGTGAATGCGGGGTCCGGGGAGAGCGGATATAGTGAATGCGGGGTCCGGGGAGAGCGGATATAGTGAATGCGGGGTCCGGGGAGAGCGGATATAGTGAATGTGATGTCCGGGGAGAGCGGATATAGTGAATGCGGGGTCCGGGGAGAGCGGATATGGTGAATGCGGGGTCCGGGGAGAGCGGATATGGTGAGTGCGGGGTCCGGGGAGAACGGATATGGTGAGTGCGGGGTCCGGGGAGAGCGGATATGGTGAGTGCGGGGGCCGGGGAGAGCGGATATAGTGAATGCGGGGTCCGGGGAGAGCGGATATGGTGAATGCGGGGTCCGGGGAGAGCGGATATGGTGAGTGCGGGGTCCCGGGGAGAGCGGATATGGTGAGTGCGGGGTCCGGGGAGAGCGGATATGGTGAGTGCGGGGTCCGGGGAGAGCGGATATGGTGAATGCGGGGTCTGGGGAGAGCGGATATAGTGAATGCGGGGTCCGGGGAGAGCGGATATAGTGAATGCGGGGTCCGGGGAGAGCGGATATAGTGAATGCGGGGTCCGGGGAGAGCGGATATAGTGAATGCGGGGTCCGGGGAGAGCGGATATAGTGAATGCGGGGTCCGGGGAGAGCGGATATAGTGAATGCGGGGTCCGGGGAGAGCGGATATAGTGAATGCGGGGTCCGGGGAGAGCGGATATAGTGAATGCGGGGTCCGGGGAGAGCGGATATAGTGAATGCGGGGTCCGGGGAGAGCGGATATGGTGAATGCGGGGTCCGGGGAGAGCGGATATAGTGAATGCGGGGTCCGGGGGGGAGAGCGGATATAGTGAATGCGGGGTCCGGGGAGAGCGGATATAGTGAATGCGGGGTCCGGGGAGAGCGGATATGGTGAATGCGGGGTCCGGGGAGAGCGGATATGGTGAATGCGGGGTCCGGGGAGAGCGGATATGGTGAATGCGGGGTCCGGGGAGAGCGGATATGGTGAATGCGGGGTCCGGGGAGAGCGGATATAGTGAATGCGGGGTCCGGGGAGAGCGGATATAGTGAATGCGGGGTCCGGGGAGAGCGGATATAGTGAATGCGGGGTCCGGGGAGAGCGGATATAGTGAATGTGATGTCCGGGGAGAGCGGATATAGTGAATGCGGGGTCCGGGGAGAGCGGATATGGTGAATGCGGGGCCCGGGGAGAGCGGATATGGTGAATGCGGGGTCCGGGGAGAGCGGATATGGTGAATGCGGGGGCCGGGGAGAGCAGATATAGTGAATGCGGGGGCATAGCCACGCCCCATGCAATGGATTTTCATCCCTCTGTAGAGCAGGCGGCCTACTTGGGGGTGACAACTCTGCTCTGAGTTCACAGGAAGCCGTGATGTGCAGCAGTCACGTTGCAACAGGTAGAGCTAAGTTTTTGCTGACATGAGGGAAGAAAAACACAGGATGGGTGAACAAATCCGGAGTCCTAAAGAAGAAATTGGGTGACTTGGACCACCAGATTCCACCCATAACTGAGATTTCATTTTAGCGGGATTCTTAGGGCCTTGTGTGAATCGGCATCCATTGTTGGAGGGTCCAGAGAGACATATGTAAACCCAATCACGAAAACATCATATAATCTCTAACATGTTCTTGTCGTTTCACATAATATCTAGCTGTCAGGAATGGACTCACCACTGGTGGTGCTGTGGCTCACTTGCTCTGTGGGCTGCAGTACCAGCTCCTACCAGAGGGTGCTCTCAGCAGCCAGGGTCTCACTCCTGCAATCAAGCCATCACCTGAGGCTGATTGCAGGAGGTCTATTTAAGCAGGACCAGGCCTGCAATCAGTGCCTTGGTGTTTGTTTCCCATGAGCCCCTGTACCTGGTATCCTGTGAATCTTCTGTTGCTGACCTCTGCATTGTTCCTGACCCTGCTGACCGTCTCCTGTTTAACCCCTGGCTTGCCTGACCATCCTTCTGCCTGATCCTCTGTACCGCGCTGCCACGTGAGTTACTGAACCCGGTTTGTGACCCTGATTATTCTCTGCCTGCTCCTGCGGTACCTCGCTGCCCGCACGTTGCTGACCTGGCCTGCCTGACTACGCCTTACGCTACCCAGACGATCCATCCATCCCACATGGATCTGTCCCTGTTACCAGGTCTGCCAGCCTCTTCACGTCATTCTCCTTTCCCCACGCACCTCTGACGACGTTCTCTACCATTGCCGGACGCACTCAGGGGTCGTGACCTGGTCTCAGTCTGCTCCAAGTCCATCCCCACCATCAGGGGCCCTGGTGAATAAGCAGATTAGGACTTAGACCCCGCGCCCTGAGGAACCCCATGCTGTGGGCTGCCGCCAGGCGGTGCTTAACAGTACCAAACGGCCTGCCTGACCATTCCACCTCTCCGGCCCTGACTACACCTGTGTTCCCACACATTTCTGGTCATACCCGGATCCCTAACACTAGCGATCCTGCCATGGAGGTGATTGTTCAGGCACTCCCTGTTATAAGGTGACAACACCCTGTCCCTGAACCTCAATTGTTCTTCTACAGTGTCACCCTGTCACATGGTCATCCTATGGAGGTGACAAGTGGCCATTTATACCAGGGGCGTAGATAAGGGGGGGGATAGGGGAGTCCAAATCCCCTTTCAACTTTGGCAATGCAATGATTGCTCCTTTAAGGGGTGACTCTGGTGTAAAGGAGCCCTGAGGTGTCTGGTAATGAATTGTTACCCTTATGGCCTTCATAGCTCACAAAACGCCCTCTGAAAACTGACCCCCTGCAGTAGGGGAGCCGTAAGGGTGTCGGGGAAGGGACTGCATAATATCTAGCGATCCCGCCATGGAGGTGATTGTTCAGGCACTTCCCCCCCCTTCCAGTCCGGACGCTTTTCCCCCCTTCCAGTCCGGACGCTTCCCCCCCTTCCAGTCCGGACGCTTCCCCCCCTTCCAGTCTGGACGCTTCCCCCCCTTCCAGTCTGGACGCTTCCCCCCCTTCCAGTCTGGACGCTTCCCCCCCTTCCAGTCTGGACGCTTCCCCCCCCCCTTCCAGTCTGGACGCTTCCCCCCCTTCCAGTCTGGACGCTTCCCCCCCCTTCCAGTCTGGACGCTTCCCCCCCCTTCCAGTGCGGACGCTTCCCCCCCCTTCCAGTGCGGACGCTTCCCCCCCCTTCCAGTGCGGACGCTTCCCCCCCCTTCCAGTGCGGACGCTTTCCCCCCCTTCCAGTGCGGACGCTTTCCCCCCCTTCCAGTGCGGACGCTTACCCCCCCCCCAGGCCAATTTTCAGCTTTCAGCGCTATCACACTTTGACAATTGCGCGGTCATGCAACACTGTACCCATATGAATTTTTTAGCATTTTTTTGAGACGGATAAAGCTTTATTTTGGTGATATTTATTCACCGCTGGGTTGTGTTTTTTTTTTTTGCTATGTAAATGAAAAAGTCCAAAAAATTTTTAAAAAATTGGCCAATCAGTGATCACATGATCGAGACCTCACACAGAGGTTCCGTACGACGATTGGTGATCCGCAGGACACAGCGGGCACCGGATCGCGGTGCTGCACGCTCCCAGGGAGCGTGCACAAGCGGGGTGGGGAGGCCGTTTGTAAACTGCCACCCACCCCTGCACTGCCACCGTCCGGCCGTTTATATACATGGGCCGGACGAGAAGTGGTTAAGGGGTGACTGGTGTCAAGGAGCCCTGAGTTGTCTGGTGGTGGACTGACAACTCATGGGGCCCCCAGGCAATAGGGGATCATGGGGCCCCTGTGTCCTCTCCCCCACTCAAAAAAGCCTATGAAAAAGGTACCAGGGGCATCTCATGGGGCCCCCTACTGACCCCAGGCCCTCGGGCAGTGCCCGAGTTTCCAAATGGTCAGTCCGCCCCTGGTCATCCTTATGGCCTTCATAGCTCACAAAACGCCCTCTGAAAACTGACCCCCTGCAGTAGGGGAGCCATAAGGGTGTCAGGTAAGGGACTGCTTGTTGAAAAAAAGGAAGTAAAACCTATAACTTGTTACATTTAGTATTCCAAAGACTCCATTACTGCTGGACTCCCATGAGCCCGCGGCTCTACTTACGGCCTTTAATAATGCCCACGGCCTTTTCCATACATTCCTTCTAGCCGTCGTTCCGACGGGCTGAAATATGTCGCCGGGGAAGGGGTTGGGACCTCGTTTGTGATGAAGCTTCGTTTCCTTTTAGGTGTTTTTAGCTCTGGCGTTATAAATTGATGGCGTTCGGAGTGTTTTTTTTTTTTTTTTTTTTTTGCGGTGAATGATGAGAGCATTTAGCTCATTTGTATTGTTTTTGGAAGAGTTTACAGCATTCTCCAGAAAGGTTACATCCCCTCCCCCCTCCCAATCCACTGATTACCGCGCGCACCGTGCCAATTTTGAATGAACGCTGATGAATGGCGCGTGCGGATCTCACACATGGTGGACGTCCAAGACGTGTTTTGTCACCGCCATCAATAACATTTATTAAAATGGCGAAAGGGTCGTATTATTGAGATCGGACGTGATGACAAATGAGGCTTCCCATGGAAGGGGAGCCGTCCGCCCTAATGGAGTCTTATCGACTTTGTGCTAAAGACGTTGGCAACGCTTCGGGTCCGTTCAGCCATCAATGGAGATCACTAGAGCGAGACACCGATCATTTGTTATTGGCTCTTGGTAAGCCCGCCATGGAGATCACATGGCCACCTTGGTAGTATTGGGTTGGTCATGTCCAGCTTCTGGTTTGGTGACAATGCTTACATGGATAAGTAGGGAGGGGGCATCTTTCCAGCGGGGCCACAGGTAATGCAACCCCAGAGAAGTGATCTACATCAACGTACCCCCCACAGTAGCACCATTAAATCCCCCTGTGGCAGAAATGTTTATTCCACAGTGCCACTGTTATTTCCTCCCAGCACCACTGTTACATTCCTCCAGTGTCACCAATATATTGCCCTTCCAACAGTACCACCATTATATCCACCCAGTGCCAACAATATATGTCCCATCCAGGGCCACCATTATGTCCTCCCAGTGTCACCAATATATTCCTCCTCCAACAGTACCACCATTATGTCCTCTCAGTGCTAACAATATATACCCACACACACACAGTACCACCACTATATCCGCCATGTGCCAGCATATGATATCACAATACATAAGGGGGGATATGATCTCCATGTATAATACATAAGGGGGGATATGATCACCATGTATAATACATAAGGGGGGATATGATCTCCATGTATAATACATAAGGGGGGGATATGATCTCCATGTATAATACATAAGGGGGGATATGATCTCCATGTATAATACATAAGGTGGATATGATCTCCATGTATAATACATAAGGGGGGATATGATCTCCATGTATAATACATAAGGGGGGGATATGATCTCCATGTATAATACATAAGGGGGGATATGATCTCCATGTATAATACATAAGGGGGATATGATCTGCATGTATAATACATAAGGGGGGATATGATCTCCATGTATAATACATAAGGGGGATATGATCTGCATGTATAATACATAAGGGGGGATATGATCTCTATGTATAATACATAAGGGGGGATATGATCTCCATGTATAATACATAAGGGGGGGATATGATCTCCATGTATAATACATAAGGGGGATACGATCTCCATGTATAATACATAAGGGGGGGATATGATCACCATGTATAATACATAAGGGGGGGATATGATCACCATGTATAATACATAAGGGGGGGATATGATCTCCATGTATAATACATAAGGGGGGGATATGATCTCCATGTATAATACATAAGGGGGGATATGATCTCCATGTATAAAACATAAGGGGGATATGATCACCATGTATAATACATAAGGGGGATATGATCTCCATGTATAATACATAAGGGGGGGATATGATCTCCATGTATAATACATAAGGGGGGATATGATCTCCATATATAATACATAAGGGGGGGATATGATCTCCATGTATAATACATAAGGGGGGGATATGATCTCCATGTATAATACATAAGGGGGGATATGATCTCCATGTATAAATACATCAGTGGTTCATATAGTGAACTCGGTGTAGTTATTCCCCCTGAGGTCATCAGAGGACAAGGGGGCGCTCTTTACGTCTGGAGGAAAAGAAATGTCATCTCCAAACACGGAAAGGTTTCTTCACAGTAAGAGCTGTGAGAATGTGGAATAGACTCCCTCCAGAATTGGTTGTGGCCAGCTCAGTGGATTGCTGTAGGAAAGTCCTGGTTTCTTTCTTGGATACACAATATAACTGGATATAACATTTATAGGGAACGTTGATCCAGGGAATATCCGATTGCCTCTCGGGGGATCAGGAAGGAATTTTTTCCCCTGCAGGAGCAAATTGGATCATGCTTTGCTGGGTTTTTTTTTTCCTTCCTCTGGATCAACTGTGGGTGTAGGATTATAACTTTTTTTTTTTTTTAATGGTTGAACTGGATGGACTTTCTCAGCCAGACTAACTATGTAAGTTTTCCAACCCAACCAGTGGATCTTACAGTTGATGGCAGGTGATTTACTTCCATTTAATAATCTCTACGAAGCAGCAGTTCGATTCGGAGAAAAGACTGGCTATCTCATCTGAGCTGATAAGAAATTTATTTACTGAAAACACATAAAGATCTAAATGAGGCCGTAATAAAGCCAACATAACGGAACTGGTTCTTACACGGTTTGAGCAGATTGCTGTCACAGCTGATGTCTCAGTGTGTGCGGCTGAAATGACTTCATTTACTGTAACCTACTAAATTGAACTCACATAGGAAGAGGTTGTTAATATCTGTTTTACAGCCTCCGCTCAGTTGTGGCTCAGTGGCTCCAACAGTTGAGTACAAGCTCCAGGGGCTCCAGAAATCCTCATCTCAGGACCAGGGGGCTCCTGCAACTCATCTCAGGGTCAAGGGGCTCCAGAGATACTCCTCTCTGAGCCAGTGGGTTCCAGAAGCACTAATTTCCAGTAGGATGCAGAGAACCTCAACTTTGGGTGGGTTAGAAATCGAGGATGCTAAGGAATCCCTTTGTTTCGACGGTGTCTAAAAACACCACTGGGTCCAGAAACCCTAAGCAAGGTTCCAGGAATCTCAATAAACCCTTAACTCTGAATCTGGGGGCTCCCGCAACCATAATATCTGGTCCCAGTGGGGCTCCAGAGACATTCCTCTCTGAGGCAGTGGGTTCCAGAAGCACTAATCTCCCGTAGGATGCAGAAAACCTCAACTTTTGGGTGGGTTAGAAATCCAGGATGCTAAGGAATCCCTTTGTTTCGACGGTGTCTAAAAACACTCAACACTGGGTCCATAAACCCTAAGCAAGGTTCCTGGAATCTCAATAAACCCTTAACTCTGAATCTGGGGGCTCCCGCAACCATAATATCTGGTCCCAGTGGGGCTCCAGAGACATTCCTCTCTGAGGCAGTGGGTTCCAGAAGCACTAATCTCCAGTAGGATGCAGAAACCTCAACGTTTGGGTAGGTTAAAAATTCAGGATGCTAAGGAATCCCTATGTTTTGGTGGGGTCCAGAAACACTCCGCACTGAGGCCAGTAATTCTAAGCTACCTTACTATAAGGGTCCAGGTGTCTCCAGTAGGATATGAAACCTCTTAGCTTCAGGTTCAGAATGGTTCAGAAATACCTTAGCTCTGGATCAAAGGGTCTGGAGAATCCTTTAGATCCAGGAGACTTTGGAAACTCTTAACAGTAGGTCTTGAAACCCTAAGTTAAGGGTCCAGGGGTTTCAAGGAGCCCTTAGCTTCAGATCCAGAATTGTCCAGAATCTCTCAGCTCTAAGTCAAGTGAGCTACAGAATCCCTTTGTTGCAGAAGGATCTACAAATCTTCAGCACTGTGTCCAGAACCTAAGTTAATGGTCTATAGGTTTTAATGAACCCTTACCTCTGGGTCCAGGGAGATACAGAAACCCTCAGCACTAAACATATTTAGAAAACCTTAAACTGTGTCTTTAGGGGACTCAAACCTTTATCTTTGGGTCAAGGATGCCCCAGAATCCAGAAACCATGCACTCCAGCTCCAGAGGGCTACAGAAACCCTTAGCATTAGGTCTCAAATTTTTTCTCTTTGGGTTCAGTGGTGTCAAGAATCCCTTAGTTCTTAGCCCAGAGCACTACAGTAACCCTCAGCTATAAAAGGTCAGGGAGCTCCTGAAACCTTCAGCCCCAGCAAGACAGCTCTTTAAGAAATTATTAGCTCAGGTCTCCAAATTGTCCTAAAGTAAACCTCTGACACAAATGTGAGTAATTTCCGATAGGAATCTGGTGAAGTGGTGATTACTATCAGTGGGCTCAGATGTTAAAAGGATCAGTAGCTGCGGAGATGTAAGTTTTATGTAAATGTTGTTATTGCTTGTAAATGTCCAGCTTGTCTGCTGCACATCCAATTGGTCAGTGAGGCCACCCAGCGCATTAAAGGACCAATAGAGAGGTCCAGACTACAGCAGGGGTGGAGAAAATTTCAACTATTACAGGAAAAGCAGAGATTTCAACATAGCCTGAGCTACTCCTAAATCTAGCATGTGGCTTTCACTGAAGATTTGCTGCGTCCTGAAGTATGAAAAGAAATCCCATGGTCATACTTCAGCTGATTGAAAGGAACACCAACCTTTAGACTTGACTTGATACAAAAATAGTCAACTAGGTATGCTTAGTACACTTCTGAAATATTGTCAGTTCAGTTTGCTAGGATAAAATCATCTTAGATTGCAACAATATAACACAATGTCACTAAAATTGGGTATCCACACCAAAGTTTCCCAATCACGGTGGCATCCGGGTTCCCCCAGTTTTCCACAAGCATGGGACCCAATTTGCCCTGGATCAATGTCATGGATTGGCTTGGTGCCACCTAAACAGCCACCAGCACCATAATAACTTGTGATGCTTGAGGGCCAGGGCCATGGCAGGGCATGACTTGACTTGAATCCAGGATAGGCAGCATGCTGGGCCACTTTCAGCATTTAGGAGAATATAAATGTCCATCTCCTCCAGACCTCCTCTACTTCCTGCTCTCTGCTTGAACCAAAAGGTAGGGCACTGATGAGAAAAGAAGTCATTGGGAATGAGAATTTATGTTTAGAGCAGAGTGTGACGAACCGTCCCTTTGTGATAATATTTTGTCCTTTCTGTTCTGGTTTTATCCCCTTAAGTGGTCTTCCCATTCTCCCCTTGTTAAGTGGTCTTCCCGTTCTCCCCTTGTTAAGTGGTCTTCCCGTTCTCCCCTTGTTAAGTGGTCTTCCCATTCTCCCCTTGTTAAGTGGTCTTCCCGTTCTCCCCTTGTTAAGTGGTCTTCCCGTTCTCCCCTTGTTAAGTGGTCTTCCCATTCTCCCCTTGTTAAGTGGTCTCCCCTTGGTAAGTGGTCTTCCCGTTCTCCCCTTGTTAAGTGGTCTCCCCTTGGTAAGTGGTCTTCCCGTTCTCCCCTTGGTAAAGCTGTATATGTTTAGCAGCTGTTATGTAGACAGGCATTCTACACTGTTTGTTTAGGGAAATGTGACCTTGTACTCTTTCACTTCTATAGAGTTCATACTGTATTGTTGGGTTGTAGGGTTTTGTTGTGGGTGGGGAAAACCCGGTGCCAGGCTGTCTGGTGGGGGTGAAGCTGTATATACTGAACTGTGTTCAGTAAAGATTGTATCATTTCATCCTACCATCCTACACGAAGTTCCGACTCATGGTTTGGGATATCAGGGAAGGATTGGTTTTGAGCTCTAATACCTGCCTTGGCAGAGCACTGGAAGACTTGCAGGACAAGGGGACCATTGGCTGAGATACATCGCTCCGCATGAGGAAGCCCAGGTGGAACGGTTCTGCCACACAGAGTCTAGAGGGAACTCCTGTATAGGGAGCCTATGATATGAAGGGCTGACTCTGACATGATAGGGGCCTCTGGCATGATGGGGGAATCCATATCCCAGGCTCAGGTTTCCCATTGTTGAGTAACATTAAGTTTTTTACATTTTTTATTGGGGTGCTTTGAGATTTTGTAGACTTTTAAAGAATACCATGACCGAAAACAAGTTGAGAAACTCTGATCCACACCATCTTTGTAATGATCCAGGGAGAAACAGGAAAACTAAACATCTACAAAGTTGTTTCAATGTTTCCAGTCCATCACCATTTTAGAAGTTCAAAAAACCCTCAGCCTTGCAAGCTATCAATAAAAGAGTGGAGCAATCTTTTCAGATTAAAAAAAAGAGAGCAGAGCATACCAGCATAATGAAGAACTTTCTTTAATCCTCAAATAAAAAATTAAGATTCCACTCGTAATTAAATCAGTGTTTCACTGGCATTTAACACTGATCCTCAATTCCACTGCTTATGGCCACCAGTGTCACAATCAAGCGTTAGACCAGACATATGGGATGTTCCAACCCCTCCTATATCAGTAGTCAGTGTCTGGTTTGGGCTGGAGACCACCGTGGACTAACTGGATCAGTCCCTAGTCATAGGTAGCTCCATGGGCAGTGAGGAAGGAATCAAATCCAGTTGCTTGAGCCCAGCAGTGGTGGTGGACCCTCTTGGGGGCTTGGATTGCCACCTCTCTGGTATGATCAAATGGTGTCAGTGAGAAGACTTTGGTAAGGAGGAAGGAGACCAAAAGCCAAGTCTTCACCTTCACTCAATGGATACTCCATAATGCTGAACAAATAATTGGGAGGTTCAATTAGGAGAGAGCGGCACTTTCAAGATGGCCTTGTAGGAAGTTCAAAGACATGAACTTTATGGGTGAGGAGGAAGGAGCGCCTGGTATCCAGAAAATTGCAGCTTTCGATGTAGGGTTCACAAAACGTTTATTGAAAATGGAAACGTCCATCAAGCCAATGCGTTTCAGGGGAATGGACACCCCTTTTTTTTTCAGGGCTGTTGGTGTGTACTTATGGGAGGTGGTGGTTCCCACAGCGATTTCTAAATTTCAAGCTTCAGATTGAAAGGGTGCCGGATGGTGATGATGCCTCTATCTCTGCTGCTGCATCATCACCAGCCGGCACTCTGTCAAATGAAGTCTGAAATTTAGAAATCGCTCTGGGAACCACCCCCACACATAAGTATGCACTATCTGCCCTGTAGAAGGGGGAATCCATTTGCGTTGGCTCGATGTAATGGTTTGCATTTTCAATAACCATTTGGTGAACCCTACATCAAGAGTTGCATTTTTCTGGACATTGGGTGCTTCTTTCTCCTCACCCATGTCTACTGTCTGAGAACCTCCCACAAAACCATCATGAAGGTGTTGCCAGTTATTTGTTCTACATTAGAGATGTCAAATTGGTGGCCCTCCAGATGTTGCCAAACTACAAGTCCCATCCTGCCTCTGCCTTTCATTGTCATGCTTGTAACTATTAATCTCGGGACTTGTAGTTTGGCAACAGCTGGAAGGCCACCAGTTTGACCTCCATGTTCTACATTATGGAGAATCCATTGGGGAAAGGTGAAGACCTGTCTTTTGGTTGCTGCAATTGAGTGGAACTGTGAATGCTGTTGAGGTATCTCAACATTAGGAGAATGTGTCCAATCAATGTATACCCTTATCCTTTTTTTTAAACCCTCAAAAAGTCACTAGTTTCTCCCTAGAAAGTGCTACAATACATATACAACCTTTTTGTGAATTACAAAAATAAAAAAAAATAAATATAAATAAATAAATTTTTAAACATATAATGTGCAACAAAGTCCTACTCATCAAAAATTGTCCAAAAGAAAAGTCCAAAATAGTGTCCACAAATATCCCAAATATATTCACTCTTTTCATCCACTGAAAGAATTGGCTGCTGTTTCATCCAAAACGCACCTCAAAGTAAAAAATATAAAAATATCTAGTGCATTACCTCAATAATAATAATAATAATGATAATCACCCCGTGCAACCAAAATACACTTCAAGAAACTTTTTTGTGCAAAAAAAAAAAAATATATATAATTTTTTATATATATTTTCTTATAGTGCATATAATCACACACATCAAACTGTGAGCACTCTGTGATCACTGCAATTCAGTGTCTACCATCAACCAACACACAGTAGTACTAAGTACTATTACCCTCTATGAATGTTTAAATGCTCAGACAATCCTATGGAAAAGTATTCCTCCACATTATCTTCCAAGAAAATTTTTCCAAGAAATTTTTCCAGGTCCTCAGATAAGAAGGGTCTCAAGACTAGTATTCCAAGCATAGGGATAACATTTTATTCATAACTTACATTAAAATTTAAAACCATCAGCTCCAGACATGGTTTCCAGCTTTTCCAACCAAACACCATAGAAAACAATGTGTTGAAAACCAACAAAATGGCCGCCGCGACACTTCCGGTCTACGTACGTGCGTCCTGACGTCACTCCCTTAACGCGTTTCGTCACTTCCGGACTTCGTCTTTTTTTTTTTTTTTTTTTGCACAAAAAAGTTTCTTGAAGTGTATTTTGGTTGCACGGGGTGATTATCGTTATTATTATTATTATTATTGAGGTAATGCACTAGATATTTTTTATATTTTTTACTTTGAGGTGCGTTTTGGATGAAACAGCAGCCAATTCTTTCAGTGGATGAAAAGAGTGAATATATTTGGGATATTCGTGGACACTGTTTTGGACTTTTCTTTTGGACAATTTTTGATGAGTAGGACTTTGTTGCACATTATATGTTTAAAAATTTATTTATTTATATTTATTTTTATTTATTTTTGTAATTCACAAAAAGGTTGTATATGTATTAGGAGAATGTGATTTCAATGATCAGGAACTGCCCAAAACTGAAGCATACATTTTGAATTGGGCCGGCTTTAAAGTACAAAAACCATCCAGCAAATTGCATCTCATTATCAGCCAAACTTTCGTCCATGTGTGGAATTCATCCGGCGACCTGCCATTACCAAGCCTCCCATCTAAACATGGGAAACCTGTGAATCACCGGTCTGTGTACAGATTACAGAGCTATTAAAGCGAATATAAAAAAAAAACCACGGAGCCAATTCATGTTAGTCATGATATCACGTAGAAGCGAAGTATTAAATACAAAACCTAAACAATGCCAAATGGATTTGGCCGAGATCAAAAGCTGAATCCATCGCTCGTCTTTCATCTCCAGCGTTCCCGTTCTGAGGACTGTGACCCCAGTCGAACATCTATTAAAGTTTCCTTTTGATCTTAACCTTGCATTTTTTTCTGTAAAAAGGGGCAATCTGCAAAAAAAAAAAAAAAAAAAAAAAACATAGATAATTACGACATTGTGCTTCTAAGTACTTTCATCAGTTTGTGAGTAAATAGGCTTGTTTAAAAATTGGACAAGGCTGAAGAAAAGAATAGAATTTTTTTTCTGTTGGAATGAAAAATATGTTTGTTGGGGAACCGGCCTGGGAAGACCTTTATAAAATTTATCTCAGCATGAAGCTTTAATATCGTGTGGCCATCTCGCTTTCTGGGGCCATGGCATGCGCGCCAACTGCCCGGGATTCCTGCATCTTGGCCCGTCTGTCCTGTCGCTGTCCTGGGATCACAGCATTGGCCTTATCTGAGTTACTGCACACGCTCGGTAATTAAAAAGTGCATTAATTGTAGGGATTGGAGTCATGAGTGGGTGGTTCTTGTTCATGTTTAGAGGCGGGGTCTGGAAGAACCAGCTAGTAGAATAGGCATGATGAGTGATCCCTATATATTTAGAGGCCATAGCCACATGACTAGCAGTCTCCAGAACTATCACAGGACAAGCACTATCCAGCACCCTTAAAAGAGAAGCACTATCCAGCACCATCATAGTAAAAGCAGTCACCAGCATTCAGAGGTCAAGCTGCCAGAACTAACACATGACTAGCAATTTCCAGAACTATTACAGGTGAAGCAGTATCCATCACTGTCATAGGACAAGCACTATCTGGTACCATCATAGGACAAGCACTATCCGGCACCATCATAAGACAAGCACTCTCCAGCACCATCACAGGACAAACACTATCCGGCACCGTCACAGGACAAGCACTCTCCGGCACCGTCACAGGACAAAGGGCCATACTACACATACATGTGGCCATACTACACATACATGTGGCCATACTACACATACATGAGGCCATACTACACATACATGAGGCCATACTAACACATACATGCGGCCATACTACACATACATGAGGCCATACTACACATACATGCGGCCATACTAGACATGCCTGCGGCCGTACTACATATATATGCTGACTACTACACATACATGTGGCCAAACTACACTTAGATGCATCCGTACTACACATACATGCAGCCATACTACACATACATGTGGTCGTACTACACATATCTGCGGCCATACTACACATGCCTGCGGCCATACTACACATGCCTGCGGCCATACTACACATGCCTGCGGCCATACTACACATGCCTGCGGCCATACTACACATACATGCAGCCATACTACACATGCCTGCTGCCATACTACACATGCCTGCGGCCGTATTACATATATATGCTGCCTACTACACATACATGCGGCCAAACTACACTTAGATGCATCCGTACTACACATACATGCAGCCATATTACACAAACATGCGGCCGTACTACACATATCTGCGGTCATACTACACATACATGTGGTTGTACTACACAAACATGCGGCCGTACTACACATACATGTGGCTGTATTACACAAACATGTGGCCATACTACACATACATGCATCCGTACTACACATACATGCGGCCATGCTATACATACATGCAGCTGTATTACACATACATGCAGTCAGACTACACGCAGGTGCGGCCATACTACATGCGGTCATCCTCATTATTATTGATATTCCTTCCTCCTTAGTTCATCGGTGGTTTCATTTCCTAACACAAATCACGAAATGATATCATTCAATAAACACGCGGTTGTATTTTCGGAGACCCCCCCCCCCCCGACCCGTGACCCCCGCCCTCCCCAGATGTCTCCTCACTTTTGTTTAGCCAATCATAAGTGACCCCTAACTCGGGCCCTATCTCTTACAAGTGGGCCCCTTCTCCTGGCTCGGATCGTTGAATCGATGTTTCCGGATTGGCTCCGTTTCAATGATTTAATTCAGACTGTTATTAGTTGCAATGTGTTGCCTGTAAATGTAATGAAGTGTTTTGTCCTGATATGGAGCTGCGTCAGTTCAGCAGCGTTCAGCGAGTCGCCATTTCATTAGATTAATTGCAGAGCTGCGTTCTCCGTCTGTTAATTTAGCTGTTCGCCGTTCTGACAGCGAGGCTTTCACAGTAATAGCGCGAGACGGGACGGTGCGATCAATTACATCTATTGTAGCTTTGTTCCATCGCTTATTGTTCCTCTCAACTGTCACTTCTCCTTTCTCCGGAGAAAATTCTACAAATCAACTCCAATCCGATAGAGGAAAACGCAGCGTTAGATCACAGAGCTACAACAGTGCTGGGTGGGGGGGGGGGGGGGGGGGCATTAGAGTGTAAGCTCCTCTGGTACAGAGACTGATGGGACTGTGGGGGAGTGGGGGCATTAGAGTGTAAGCTCCTCTGGTACAGAGACTGATGTTAGTGTGGGGGGGGGGGGGGGGCATTAGAGTGTAAGCTCCTCTGGTATAGAGACTGATGTTAGTGTGGGGGAGGGGACATTAGAGTGTAAGCTCCTCTGGTACAGAGACTGATGTGACTGTGGGGGGGGGGGGGGGACATTAGAGTGTAAGCTCCTCTGGTACAGAGACTGATGTTAGTGTGGGGGAGGGGACATTAGAGTGTAAGCTCCTCTGGTACAGAGACTGATGTGACTGTGGGGGAGGGGACAGAGTGTAAGCTCCTCTGGTACAGAGACTGATGTGACTGGGGGGGAGGGGACAGAGTGTAAGCTCCTCTGGTACAGAGACTGATGTGACTGGGGGGGGAGGGGACAGAGTGTAAGCTCCTCTGGTACAGAGACTGATCGGACTGGCTCAGTGTTCTTTGTACAGCGCTGCAGTATATGTCAGAGCTATAAAAATGCATAATAATAATAGTGTATGACTGGGGGGGAGGGGGCATTAGAGTGTAAGCTCCTCTGGTGCAGAGACTGATGTGACTGGGGGGGGGGGGGGGGGGGGGGGGGCATTAGAGTGTAAGCTCCTCTGGTACAGAGACCGATGTGACTGTGGGGGAGGGTGCATTAGAGTGTAAGCTCCTCTGGTACAGAGACTGATGTGACTGTGGGGGGGGGGGGCATTAGAGCGTAAGCTCCTCTGGTACAGAGACTGATGTGACTGTGGGGGGGGCATTAGAGCGTAAGCTCCTGTGGTACAGAGACTGATGTGACTGTGTGGGGGGGGGGGCATTAGAGTGTAAGCTCCTGTGGTACAGAGACTGATGTGACTGTGGGGGGGGGCATTAGAGTGTAAGCTCCTGTGGTACAGAGACTGATGTGACTGTGGGGGAGGGGACATTAGAGTGTAAGCTCCTCTGGTACAGAGACTGATGTGACTGTGGGGGAGGGGGGTATTAGAGTGTAAGCTCCTCTGGTACAGAGACTGATGTACAGCGCTGGGAAAGCTGTCAGTGGCATATCAGTAAGGATATGAAATGCTCTGTAATGTGGAATGTTCGATGTAGTTCGATCCGATCGATCGCTCTCCCTGCTGTATTATATATATTATATTACTAACAATAATGATTATAATGACTTCATATATAAAATATTATCATTTTCTAATATATATATAATGTGATGTAAGGTGTAGAGATTGTTCTGTATTTGTCCCGGGATCCCCCCCCGTAGGTCGGTGGTGGGGTTGGCGCTCCTCTCCTCTCCTCGGATCGTATAATGAGGGACGTTTTGCTGTTTCAGGTCTCACGGCGGCCGCCATGGCAGAAGCGATGAAGCTGCAGAAGATGAAGCTGATGGCGATGAACAGTCTTCACGGAAACGGCAGTCAGAATGGAACGGAGTCGGAGAATGAAGAACTCAATTCCAACGCAGGTACGAGACCGAAGGAAACCTCTGCCATGTGTGGAGCTTACAAACCTTTCTTGATTTCAGAGCGCAAAGACAAATAATGAGGGAAACCGGACTTATGATGGAAAAATATCGCCGGGGATATGTTTAGGTGGATCGCTTTTCAGTGGCAATTATTGGGCCTGTTTTAACCCTGAAAATCCTGACCCGCTACTCCGCAAAGTGCATGCATTGTAGGCAGTCGCAGACGGGACGGTCGCAGGGCGCCCCCGTTTGCTAGAATTGGTTGCGTTCGGCTGCAGTACTTCCCACCGAATGCGACGTGCGGTTTAATTTTCGCCATAAAGCAAAGCATCATGGCGGCATCGTGTGTACAGTCCCCGAGTGGATTCATGTCCTTTTCACACCATGGAATATATACTGGAAACATTGTTGCAGATACTTATCCAATGAGACTGTGCTATGTTCAGTGTCCTCACCTCTCCTCCCTGGTCATCCTTGTTGTCTTAACCCTTCCCAGGGGGTCAAGGGTTGAAAGGATTTTGAGCTGCTCTCGGGGCGTTTTGTTTCACGTAGGGCAGCCTGCGCACATTTGTGCACAAAAAAAAACGCATTTCCGCTTCACTCAGGTGTGAATGGGATGTGCTTGGAAAGGACGTGTTTTCTGTGCGGGTTGCAATGTGTTCGGAAATGTGCTGATGTGATTGCAGCCTAACTGTTAACACCCCAATCATGGTGTTTTGATGCGCATTTGTCACATGACAAAACGCGCTTCAATTTCACCAAAAAAACGCACGCTGAAAAAAAAGCATGTGAGCCGCCACAACTGAACATTTTTTCGAGCTGCTCTGGGGCATTTGTTGCACGTAGGGTAACTGTTAGCACCCCAATCATGGTGTTTTGACCAAAACACACACTGAAAAAAAAACACGCGAGTCCCCACAACTGAAATTTTTTTCGAGCTTCTCTGTGGCGTTTGTTTCAATGTAGGGCAGCCCGTGCACATTTGCGCACAAAAAACAAAAACCGCATTTCTGCTACACTCAAGTGTGAATGGGATGTGCTTGGAAGAGGGTTCCAAGCACATCCCAGTCACACCTGAGTGTACCGGAAATGCGTTTTTTGTTTGTGCGCAAACGTGCACGAGCTGTCCTATGTGCAACAAATGGCCCAGAGTAGTTGGAAAACCTTTTCAGTTGTGACGGCTCACGTTTTTCTTTTTCAAACTACTCTGAGGCGTTAGTTTCACGTAGGGTAGCCCATGCACATTTGCGCACAAACAAAAAACGCATTTCCACTACACTCAGGTATGAATGGGATGTGCTTGTTAAGGGTTTTTTTTTTTTTTTGTGCGCAAATGTGCACAGGCTGCCCTGCATTGAAACAAAAGCCCCAGAGCAGCTTGAAAAAATTTTGCATTTTGGTGAAATCGTAGAGAGTTTTGTCGTGCAACAAATGCGCATCAAAACACCATGATTGGGGTGTTAACAGGCTGCAATCACATCAGCGCATTTCTGAACACCTTGCAACCCGCACAGAAAACACGCCCTTTCCAAGCTACACTGAGTGTAGCGAAAATGCGTTTTTTGTGCGCAAATATGCACGGGCTGCCCTACGTGAAACAAACGCCCCAGAGTAGTTTAAAAAAAAAAAAAAAAGAACCGCCACAACTGAAAAGGTTTTCGAACTACTCTGGGGCTGTTTGTTTCACGTAGGACAGCCCGTGCACGTTTGCGCACAAAAAAACGCATTTCCGCTACACTCAGGTATGAATGAGATGTGTTCGGAAGGGTGTGTTTTCTGTGCGGGTTGCAATGTTTTCAGAAATGTGCTGATTGCAGCCTGTTAGCACCCCAATCATGATGTTTTGATGCGCATTTGTCGCATGATGAAACTCGCTACGATTTCACCAAAACACCAAAAATAAACATGTGAGCCGCCACAACTGAACATTTTTTCGAGCTGCTCTGGGGCATTTGTTTCAATGTAGGGGAGCCTGTGCACATTTGCGCACAAAAAAAAAAACCCTTTCCAAGCACATCCCATTCACACCTGAGTGTAGCGGAAATGCGTTTTTTTTGTGCGCAAACATCACCAGGCTGCCCTACGTGAAACAAACGCCCCACAGTAGTTTGAAAAAAAAATGTGAGCCGCCACAACGGCAAAGGTTTTCGAACTACTCTGAGGCGTCTATTTCACGTACGGTACCCGTGCACGTTTACGCACAAAAAAACGCATTTCCGCTACACTCAGGTGTGAATGGGATGTGCTTGGAACCCCCTTCCAAGCACATCCCATTCACACCTGAGTGTAGCGGAAATGCGTTTTTTTTTTTTTTTTTTTTTTTTTTTTTTTTTTTGTGCGCAAACATGACCAGGCTGCCCTACGTGAAACGCACACCCCAGAGCAGCTTTGAAAAAACCTTTTGCAGTTGTGGAGGCTCACGTTTTTTTTTTTTTTTTTTTCAGCGTGCGTTTTGGTGAAATCGTAGCAAGTTTTGTTGTGCGACAAATGCGCTTCAAAACACCATGATTGGGGTGTGAACAGATAGGCTGCTATTGCATCAGCGCATTTCCGAACACCTTGCAACCCGCACAGAAGACGCTTTTCTGCATGTTTTGCAAAATGTGTTGCAAGTGCGCATCACCCTTGCACTGCCATCGTGGTGATGTGGGTTGCCGCGCGGTTGGGAAATGCTGCGAATGCTGCCTAATGCCGCGTACTCACGATAAAAATGGCGGACGAATGGTCATCCATTTTTTGGGGGGGGGTTTTTTTTGCATGCTTGTCTCCATATTGACAATAAAAAGGGGACTAAACTTACGGAAATTCTCGTATGAAAGAAAAAGATTTAAAAAGTGAAGCAATGTATTGTATTTGTATTGTATTTGTATTATATTTCAGGACGACTACTGTACTGATTAAACGCAAATCGTGCGATCTCGTATCGTACGCAAAATGTTTTCGCTCTTCCCCTTTGGATATCGTCGCATCATAATTGTCCCCAGACAAAAGCACAGTTTTCTGCAGTTAGGAATGAACACAGTGAGTGAACAGAACTGATCATTCTTTGTGTTCATTCTGGGAAGGAAGGGACTGGTAAATGTGATATATTTACCGGAATCTTCCCCAACTCTCCATCCTGAGGGATCCTATTGTGTGATGGCAGCTGTGGGAAGGAAAGGAGGGAAGCCGGAAGCACTGCAGGGGTGAGGGCACATGGAGGGCCAGGGCAGCAGGGGGGAAAACGTATTGTAAACGTATTGGGAAAGTCGTACAGTATGGTATCGCACGCAAAATGTTTTCTCTCTTGCCCCTTCGGATATCATCGCCTGAATTGTCCTCAGACAAAAGCACAGTTTTCTGCAGTTAAGAATGAACACGAGTGAATAGAACTGATCATTCTTTGTGTTCATTCAGGGAAGGGAGGGGCTGGTAAATGGGGAAGGTTCTGGTAAATATATGAATGAACACGGTGAGTGACCAGTACTGATCACTCATTGTGTTCATTCAGGGACGGAAGGGAGTGGTAAATGTGATATATTTACCAGAACCTTCCCCCACTCTCCATCCCGAGGGATCCTATTGTGTGATGGCAGCTGTGGGAAGGAGAGGAGGGAAGCCGGCAGCACTGCGGGGGTGAGGGCAATTGTATTGTACATGGGGAGGGCAATGGGTGGGTGGGGGGGCTATTACTGGAATCGATCCCCTGTCTGGTTCTCTCTGCAGCAGCTAAAAGCCAGCAGGAGGGAGAGAAGAAGCAATCTTTCAGCTGCTGCAGAGAGAGCCATACAGGGGATCGGTTCCAGTAATTGACCCCCCCCCCCTCCACCACCACCATGCTGATCACCCTCCCTGCCCACATCTGATTATCCCAGCTGCCTGGGCCCCCACAGTGCCGGCTTCCCTCCTCTGCTTCCCACACCGCAGCGGCTGCAGAAAGAACCATACAGGGGATCGGTTGCAGTAATTGACCCCCCCCCCCCTCCACCACCACCATGCTGATTACCCTCCCTGCCCATATACGATTCACCCAGCTGCCTGGGCCCCCACAGTGCCAGATTCCCTCCTCTGCTTCCCACCCACAGCTGCTGCAGAGAGAACCATACAGGGAATCAGTTCCAATAATTGACCCCCCCCCCCCTACCACCCCACCATGCTGATTACCCTCCCTGCCCACATCTGATTAACCCAGCTGCCTGGGCCCCCACAGTGCCGGCTTCCCTCCTTTGCTTCCCACCCGCAGCTGCTGCAGAAAGAACCATACAGGGGATCAGTTCCAATAATTTTACCCCCCCCCCCTACCACCACCATGCTGACCACCCTCCCTGCCCATGTACGTTTCACCCAGCTGCCTGGGCCCCCACATGCCGGCTTCCCTTCTCTGCTTCATACCTGCAGCTACTGCAGAGAGAACCATACAGGAGATCAGTTCCAGTAATTACCCCCCTCCCCCCTCCACTCCACCCTCCACTACCACCACCATGCTGATCACCCTCCCTGCCCACACCTGATTAACTCAGCTGCCTGGGCCCCCTGCTAACCTGGGCCCCATACAGGCAGTGGTGTATTTAGGTATTGTGCTGCCCTAGGCAACACAAACATTGTTCCAACCCCCCCCCCCATATAGAGACCCTGACACTGACCAACACCCCCCACTCCCCCACAAAGAGAGCCTGAAATTGACCAACAACACCCCGGCCCCCCTCCCCCCCACACAAGAGAGCCTTCTACTACCACCACCCCCATACACTGGCAACATAACCCCCACCCCGGCAAGAGAGAAGACCCTCACCTTCACAGCTCCGGACATCCCCGTGAACAAGAGTCAGACTCTGCATACACCATCAAGCAGCCCGCAGCCCCTCTCTGACCCCACCTGGTCCCCATGCTGGCTCTGTCCCTTCTTCCATTCCTTCTTTCAGGGGATTGCGCTTGGGGGGTCCCCCCCCCTGAAAAATGCTGCTGCCCCCCTGAAAAATGCCTCCCTAGGCAAATGCCTTGTTTGCCTTGTGGTAAATACGCCCCTGCATACAGGAGGACTGGTGGTACCCCTTTATCCGAGGCCCTGAATGGTGGGAATGATCCTATACTTACCTTTTGTAGAATAACTTGTAAAAATGGCATCACTGATAGTTCGCTATCCCCGGAGTTCCCCTAGGACTGGCGGTCTGACTGTCATTTTTGGTTGATCACATGACCAATGGTGGCCATACCCTCACCATTCGTTACATATTTATGTTGTTTCTATTGTGAAATCCTGAGAGTTATCCTACAGATTGTCCCATTGTCTTCCGAAGACTTCCACCTCTATAGTCAAACTCCACGAAGCGGGAATATCGTCTGTCTGTAAAATATATACATTCGTGTGTAGCAATGCTTTTCAGGAATGTCCCTCCAACTGTTCATGATTTGTACATCCGAGGTCAGAGGTCATCTTAAAAAAAAAATTGAATTTGAAAAGAGATATAAATCCTAAATGTCCCACAATGTGCAGGCTGTAGGGCAGCCTTACAGTGAAGATTTATCTAGAATCCAGCAGCCTTCTTCTCTGCGGCTTTAGTCAAATGACTTACCTGTAATGAGGTATGTCCCATGATGTGTAGGATGCTGGATTCTGTAGAACTCTAAAATGCAGGGTTGCCCTGTCCTCTTCCTGCTGCTGAACTTCTGGCACTGTGGGGGTTAACAGCTTCAGGTCTCTTGGCTCTACTGCACTAAAGATGATCCAATGGAGACACGCCCCCCCTCTTTCCATCTCCTCCTATGAAAAACATTCTTTTACTGATTTAGCATTCAGCAGCAGGAAGAGGACAGGGCAGCCCTGCAGTGAAGATTTTTACAGAATCCAGCAACCTGCTAATTTGCAGATTTAGTTACATTACTTACCTATAATGAGGTATGTCCCAGGGTGCTGGATTCTGTAGAAATCTTCACTGTGGAGCTGCCCTGTCCTCTTCCTGCTGCTGAATGTCTGGCACTGTGGGGGTTAACAGCTTTCGGTCGTTGGGCTCAGCTGCACTAAAGATAGATGATCCAATGGGGATGTGCCCCTCTTTCCTTCTTCTCCAATTAAAACAGTTATTTTACTGATTAAACATTCAGCAGCAGGAAGAGGACCAGGCAGCCCTGCAGTGAACATTTCTACAGAAGCAGCCTGCACATCCCAGGACAGACATCATTACAGGTAAATTATGTAACTAAATCTGCAAATTAGCAGGTTGCTGGATTCTGTAGAAATCTTCACTGCAGGGCTGCCCTGTCCGCTTCCTGCTGCTGAATGCTAAATCAGTAAAAGAATGTTTTTTCATAGGAGGAGATGGAAAGAGGGGAGCATGTCTCCACTGGATCATCTTTAGTGCAGCAGAGCCAAGAGACCTGAAGCTCTTAACCCCCACAGTGCCAGACGTGCAGCAGCAGGAAGAGGACAGGGCAGCCCTGCGGTGAAGATTTCTACAGAATCTAGAAGCCAACACATCGTGGGACATACCTCATCACAGGTAAGTGATGTAACTAAAGCTAGGTTCATTACTTACCTGTCACGAGGTATGTCCCATGATGTGCAGGCTCCTGGATTCTGTAGAAATCCTCACTGCAGGGCTGCCCTGTCCTCTTCCTGCTGCTGAATGCTAAATCAGTAAAAGATCATTTTTCATAGGAGAAGATGGAAAGAGGGGAGCATGTCTCCACTGGATCATCTTTAGTGCAGCAGAGCCAAGAGACCTGAAGCTGTTAACCCCCACAGTGTCAGAAGTGCAGCAGCAGGAAGAGGACAGGGCAGCCCTGCGGTGAAGATTTCTACAGAATCTAGAAGCCAACACATCGTGGGACATACCTCATCACAGGTAAGTGATGTAACTAAAGCTAGGTCCATTACTTACCTGTAACGAGGTATGTCCCATGATGTGCAGGCTCCTGGATTCTGTAGAAATCCTCACTGCAGGGCTGCCCTGTCCTCTTCCTGTCGCTGAATGCTAAATCAGTGAATGTTTTTCATTGGAGGAGATGGAAAGAGAGGGCATGTCTCCATTGGATCATCTTCAGTGCAGAATAGCCAAGAGACCTGAAGCTCTTAACCCCCCCCAGACGTGCAGCAGCAGGAAGAGGACCGGGCAGCCCTGCGGTGAAGATTTCTACACAATCTAGAAGCCAACCCATCGTGGGACATACCTCATTACAGGCAAGCGATGTAACTAAAGCCGTAGAGCAAAACAAAAAATGTTTCTTTTGGCTAAAATTGCAGCTTCACTCATCACTAGTGACAACACTCTGTTCTCGTCTCCCAGTTGCTCCCCTGAGTAGTCAGCCTGTCACCTGTGCTGCCAATTGACGTTTCAACACAAAGCAACACAGACATAGCCCTCCGTTGTCACCGTTGGGGAAACCCGCCGTGATAAATGCCATCCATGTAGAAAGGAAGTGTCTGCAAAGAGTACAGAGATGTAACAAAAGTATGAAGAAAGGTGAGAACAGGGAATTTATCTAAAAGACAAAAAGAGAAAAAAAGAAAACGAAAAAAAAAGAGAAAAAAAGAAAACGAAAAAAAAAGAAAAAAAAAACAGAAAAAAAGAAAAATAGAAAAAAGAAAATTAGAACAAACAGAAAAAAAGAGAAAAAAAGAAAAAAAAAGTGGCAGTTGTTTATATCACGTGGTGTACGGAGCTAACCAATTATCATCCATTTAGGATTTATATCTGCTTTATTAATCAAATTTTTAGGATGAGCCTCAGATGTATAAATTATGAACAGTTGGGACATTTCTGATGTCCCTTTGATATCCTGACGCTCTCATTGGCGCACCTGGCTGCCTGCGGTCATCTTAGCAACGCGCTTCTGTCGCATTTATTCCTCAAAAACGACTTTTAAGATGAAGTTCTAATAAACGGCACTTAGCGAGTGTAACGCTGAGAGGACGCCATTGTTTCTGAGCTGTCACAGCGGATTAAGGGACGCGTCCTCACCATTTTCATTGCGATTCGACGCCGTGACAGCTGATCCTGCCCTTCAGATCTTAATTGTTATTGTTTTAGAAGCAGTCGCTCAAAATGCTAAAATTTCTTTTTTTTTTTTTTTTTCTCTAAACATTGAGTCGGATCACGTTCAGTTATTCGCTCGCGTCGCCTCCGAAATGCTGAACACATCTGATGTGAAAACGATTATTATTTTTATACTTTAATTATCATGATAATCAAGGAGCTGAAAAAAAGACATAAAAATGTATCAAAAGCCAAAAAAATAATTGTAAGATTGTCGCTGAGCTGTCCTGAGATGCGGCGGCTGCACCAGGTTTCCTTTCGGGCTTTTTATTTCTATATTTTCCCACTTCCTGTCGTAGAAGGAAACTGTGTATAAGATGGGGAAGAATGATGGCGTAAGTAATGTACAAACTCTGAAGCCCCCCCCCCAGTCTACAATGTATAAAATGCAAATGTTATCAGTGGGAAACCTGGGCCTGGGACGATTCACACAACCATCATATCAAACCAACTTCATATCAGAAGCCCCTCATCAAATCTCAGAGGTTCCCCCATCATGAAAGAGTTCCCCCCATCGCATCTGAACTCCCCCCCATCGCATCTGAACTCCCCCCCCATCGCATTTGAACTCCCCCCCCCCATCGCATTTGAACTCCCCCCCCCATCGCATTTGAACTCCCCCCCCATCGCATTTGAACTCCCCCCCCCATCGCATTTGAACTCCCCCCCCATCGCATTTGAACTCCCCCCCCCATCGCATCTGTACTCCCCCCCCATCGCATCTGAACTCCCCCCCCATCCCATCCCCCCCCATCGCATCTGAACTCCCCCCCCATCGCATCTGAACTCCCCCCCCATCGCATCTGAACTCCCCCCCCATCGCATCTGAACTCCCCCCCCATCGCATCTGAACTCCCCCCCCATCGCATCTGAACTCCCCCCCCATCGCATCCGAACTCCCCCCCCATCGCATCCGAACTCCCCCCTCCCCCCCCCCATCGCATCCGAACTCCCCCCCCCCCCCCCATCGCATCCGAACTCCCCCCCCCCCCATCGCATCCGAACCCCCCCCCCCCCCATCGCATCCGAACTCCCCCCCCCCCCCCCCCCATCGCATCCGAACTCCCCCCCCCCCCCCCATCGCATCCGAACTCCCCCCCCCCATCGCATCCGAACTCCCCCCCCCCCATCGCATCCGAACTCCCTCCCCCCCCCCCCCCATCGCATCCGAACTCCCCCCCCCCATCGCATCCGAACTCCCCCCCCCCCCATCGCATCCGAACTCCCCCCCCCCCCCCCCCATCCGAACTCCCCCCCCCCCCCCATCGCATCCGAACTCCCCCCCCCCCATCGCATCCGAACCCCCCCCCCCCATCGCATCCGAACTCCCCCCCCCCATCGCATCCGAACTCCCCCCCCCCCCCCCCATCGCATCCGAACTCCCCCCCCCCCCCCCCCCCCATCGCATCCGAACTCCCCCCCCCCCCCCATCGCATCCGAACTCCCCCCCCCCCCCCCCCCCCATCGCATCCGAACTCCCCCCCCCCCCCCATCGCATCCGAACTCCCCCCCCCCCCCCCCCCCATCGCATCCGAACTCCCCCCCCCCCCCCCCCCATCGCATCCGAACTCCCCCCCCCCCATCGCATCCGAACTCCCCCCCCCCCATCGCATCCGAACTCCCCCCCCCTCACATCCGAACTCCCCCCCCTTCACATCCGAACTCCCCCCATCAAGTCAAAGGCCCCCCTTCATGTCAGAGGTCCTCTATCACATTAGAGGTCTCCTCATTACATCAGAGTGCCTCCATGTCACAGGCCCCCCATCACATCTGATGTCCCTCCCTCCTTCACATCAAAGGTCCCTCAATCACAGAGGTCCCCCCATCACATCAGAGGTCCCCCCATCACATCAAAGATCCCCCATCACATCAGAGGTCCTTCCATCACATCGGACGTCCCCCTCATTACATCAGTGGTTCTTCCATCACATGAGAGGCCCTCCACCATACTGAAGGTTTTGGCTCCAGCATTATGGCAGAGGATAGGTGATGGAAGAAGTCTGGTGGAGGTGCACTTCCCGTCTTCTGATCACTCTATATTTAGGATGTATCCGGTCTATAAACCAGAGGCTCTGATTGGACGGTTGGATAAATGGTTCTATATTTAGGATGTATCCGGTCTATAAACCAGAGGCTCTGATTGGACGGTTGGATAAACGGCTCTATATTTAGGGTGTATCCGGTCTATTAACCAGAGGCTCTGATTGGACGGTTGGATAAACGGCTCTATATTTAGGAATCCGGTCTATAAATCAGAGGCTCTGGATGTACAGTTGGATAAATGGCTCTATAGTTGAATGAATATATACAAAGAGGAAATAGCCTGCAGCATCATGTGACTGGCCTGAAGACTCTGGAAAAGGTAAGTATTAAAACAGACAGCATAAAATACTGACCAGATGGGGAAGGGTCAGGGGCAGACTGACCATTTGGAAACTCGGGCACTGCCCGAGGGCCCGGGGTCCGTAGGGGGCCCCATGAGATGCCCCTTGTACCTTTTTCATAGGCTTTTATGAGTTTAGGCAAGGACACAGGGGCCCCATGATCCCCTATTGCCCGGGGGAACCATGAGATGTCAGTTTCAAGAAAAAAGCCTACCTTGAGCTCCAGCCATTGACCCAACTCAAGATGCCACCATCATTTTGCTGCAAGCAGGAGGAAGCAATCTGGGGAAGGAGAGACTAAGAACCATGTTTTTTCTGCCAGTTGCAACCCATTAGTGGTCTATTGTGGGACACTTTCAGAATTATTTTTTTGTATTCAGGGGGGAAGAGACTTTCAGGTAGCCTCACATTATTCATGGAAGACAGAGCCACCGATAGGGGCGCATATAGGCAGCATTCCCATACCAGTTCCAGGCCCTATTGGGTCAGCAGAGGGGCCTCGGACTGGCAAGGGCTACCTGTGGTTGACCTCAGTGCAGCATCATTCCATACTCCCCACTGCCCACCCTCTGAGCCAGGGGCGGACTGACCATTTGGAAACTTGGGCACTACCCGAGGGCCCGGGGTCAGTAGGGGGTGCCATGAGATGCCCCTGGTACCTTTTTCATAGGCTTTTTTGAGTTTGGGCAAGGACACAGGGGCCCCATGATCCCCTATTGCCCGGGGGTCCCATGAGTTGTCAGTTTCAAGAAAAAAGCCTACCTTGAGCTCCAGCCATTGACCCAACTCAAGATGCCGCCATCATTTTGCTGCAAGCAGGAGGAAGCAATCTGGGGAAGGAGAGACTAAGAACCATGTTTTCTGCCAGTTGCAACCCATTATTGGTCTATTGTGGGACACTTTTTCAGAATTCTTTTTTTGTATTCAGGGGAAGAGACTTTCAGGTAGCCTTACATTATTCATGGAAGACAGAGCCACCGATAGGGGCGTACAGGCAGCATTCCCATACCAGTTCCAGGCCCTATTGGGTCAGCAGAGGGGCCTCGGTCTGGCAAGGGCTACCTGTGGTTGACCTCAGTGCAGCATCATTCCATACTCCCCACTGCCCACCCTCTGAGCCAGGGGAGGACTAACCATTTGGAAACTTGGGCACTGCTCGAGGGCCCAGGTTCAGTAGGAGGCGCCATGAGATGCCCCTGGTACCTTTTTCATAGGCTTTTTTGAGTTTGGGCAAGGACACAGGGGCCCCATGATCCCCTATTGCCCGGGGGCCCCGTGAGTTGTCAGTCCGCCCTTGGGAAGGATACATAAAATTTGGTCTTTAAAGCCCTGATTGATCTTCTAAATACTTTCTAGATGCATCAAACCAAAGGATGTTCCATGTCTTACAGTTCGTTTTCGTTGGAACGCACCCACAGTCAGGGAAAGAGGTCGCGTCCCTTGCCAGCATAATGCAAAGGACAGCCTTTGCTCTTTGTGTGGAAGCAGCGGTCTCTCTGCTGAGGTCCAACACGCCTCCTACTAAGAGGCTCTGGATGGACGGTTGGATAAATGGCTCTATATTTAGGATGTATCAGGTCTATAAACCAGAGGCTCTGATTGGACGGTTGGATAAATGGCTCTATATTTAGGATGTATCCGGCCTATAAACCAGAGGCTCTGATTGGACAGTTAGATAAATGGCTCTATATTTAGGACGTATCCGGTCTATAAACCAGAGGCTCTGATTGGACGGTTGGATAAATGGCTCTATATTTAGGACGTATCCGGTCTATAAACCAGAGGCTCTGATTGGACAGTTGGATAAATGGCTCTATATTTAGCATGTATCCGATCTATAAACCAGAGGCTCTGATTGGACGGTTGGATAAATGGCTCTATATTTAGGATGTATCCGGTCTATAAACCAGAGGCTCTGATTGGACGGTTGGATAAATGGCTCTATATTTAGGATGTATCCGGTCTATAAACCAGAGGCTCTGATTGGACGGTTGGATAAATGGCTCTATATTTAGGATGTACCTGGTCTATAAACCAGAGGCTCTGATTGGACGGTTGGATAAATGGCTCTATATTTAGGACGTATCCGATCTATAAACCAGAGGCTCTGATTGGACGGTTGGATAAATGGCTCTATATTTAGGATGTACCTGGTCTATAAACCAGAGGCTCTGATTGGACGGTTGGATAAATGGCTCTATATTTAGGACGTATCCGGCCTATAAACCAGAGGCTCTAGATGGACTAAGTCAGAGTTAGACTTTTCCAATCGGCGTATTTTGCTGGAACCCCACCCCCGACTCAGCTGAGGGAACGCCTGACCTCTGCAGAGAGGCCACTGCTCCCACACAGGGACCACGGCTCTTTTTCTGCATCCTGCTGGCAAGGTACAGGCTTTTCTAATCAGGTTGTGGCTGCTTTCAATTTAAAAAAAAAAAAAACCAGACAGTTGTTTTGATGCACCTGGAATGCGTTTAGCTGAAGGGTAAAGACCGCGCTTTATAAAAAATTCGCTCTCTTCCTTTTAAGTGGAGATCACCGGGTAAGTCCAGCCTAAAGTATCTTGTAAAGTATCCTGACACCGTTCCTCCTTTTGGTGTTTTTAATTTGTACTTTCCTCCTAAAAAAAAAAAAAAAAAAAAAAAAAAAAAAAAAAAAGCCTTCGGATTGCATCTGCTGTTTGTTGTCTCGGTATATTAGCCGCTTGGCCCGGAGCCAGGGTGGTAAAAAAACAATTCAAGGCGATGTGACTATTGCAAGGTGACCTTTGTTTTGTTCCAGAAATGTCGAGCTAAGCAGCAGGCCTTGTAAAGAATCCTCTATTTCCATTTTACAAGACTCCGCTGTATTAATCTATTATGCAAAGAGGCTCCCAGCTGCGGCCGCGTCCTATCGAGCCGCGCCGTATGTGCCACGGAGTATTTATAGAGCCCGTCCGAAAGAGGTAATCCTTTTTAATGTTGGGGCTGCAGCTGGATCTAAATGCATTCATTGGTGCTTTGCTTTAAATATATGGCTTGCATTAAGGCGCTCATTTTTCTTCTATCTCGCTTTCTTTTTTTTTTTTGCGAAGCATCAGTCAATCCATTTATATTGATTTTGTGGCTTTCAAGGCTCGAGCGCTTAGGCTGCCTCTCGCAATGGCCGTCATCGTCCAGAGAAGTAATCTGAGCAGATGATGTTCCCGGGAAGTGTAAAAATGGTTTTAAAATTCTGATTCGGAACGGAACGATGATACCTCGGGTCTCGCTGATTGACGGGTCGTGGGGTAGATCTTATCGCCCGCTTAGGGGAGGGCGGAGGAGCTGAATTACAGCTTAGTCTGCAGGCAATTAATAACATTTATAGTCAACAGAGTCTAACCAATGTGCCACGTACCCTTTATGAGCGGCTTTGAGATGATGAGGGAGGCCAGAGGCGTAACTAGAAACCATGAAGGGCACCCTTTACCGCCAGGGCCCTTTCCAGCAGTTTTGGGATCTTTTCCAGTGGCTCTAGGGCTCTTCAAAAAGACCCCAAGGTCCTTCCCATTGGCCCCAGGGCTCTTTCCAAACGTCTTATGGCTCTTTCCAAAGGTCTCCTGGCCATTTCCATTGGTTCTGTGGCCCTTTCCAACAGTTCTGTGTGTGGCCCTTTCCATTTGCTCTGTGGCCCTTTCCATTTGCTCTGTGGCCCTTTCCATTTGCTCTGTGGCCCTTTCCATTTGCTCTGTGGCCCTTTTCATTTGCTCTGTGGCCCTTTCCAACAGTTCTGTGGCCCTTTCCAACAGTTCTGTGGCCCTTTCCATTTGCTCTGTGGCCCTTTCCAACAGTTCTGTGGCCCTTTCCAACAGTTCTGTGGCCCTTTCCATTTGCTCTGTGGCCCTTTCCAACAGTTCTGTGGCCCTTTCCAACAGTTCTGTGGCCCTTTCCAACAGTTCTGTGGCCCTTTCCATTTGCTCTGTGGCCCTTTCCAACAGTTCCGTGGCCCTTTCCAACAGTTCCGTGGCCCTTTCCAACAGCCCCGGGGTCCTTTCCATCGGTTCCATGGCCCTTTCTTAAAGGTTCCGAGGCCATTTTCTTCAGTTTCCTGGCCTATTTCTAAGGTCCCAGGAGCCCTTCCCAATGTTTCTAGGGGCCCTTTTCATCGGTTCCATGGCACTTTCCAATGGTTCTGTGGTACTTTCTAAAGGTCCCGAGGCCCTTCTCTGCGGACCCAGAGCCCTATTCATCAGCCCCATGGCCCTTCCCTCCAAGCCCAGGACCCTTCCCACTGATCCCGGTGACCTTTACTCTAGTCGCTGAACCGCTTTACTTTTCTGAGACTTTGGTGCGATTCAAGTTCTATTAAATTGAAAAAGTCGCCAGCAAGGTGCAAGGAAATCGCAAGCAAGTTGCATAACTTTGGGGTAGCAGCAGTGTTAACTGAGCTCATGTGCAACGGTCTCCCGACAGTGGCAGAACACCAGGGCCCGGTCTCAAGTGAGACCTTTGCAACCTTGGTATCTCTGCCACTGGGGGTGGCCTCTTGCATAATTCCCATACATGCATCCCTGAAAGTTGAGATAGGGACTGCTAGGGCGATGGAAGGGTGCAAGTGCCAAGAGGATGGAACCACAGGCTTGGGAACCTTATACAGACCAGTAAAGAGCAGAGTCTGGTCACAAGCAGGGGCGGACTGACCATTCGAGCGCTTGGGCACTGCCCAAGTGCCCGGGGTCAGTAAGGGGCCCCATGAGATGCCCCTGGTACCTTTCATTGGCTTTTTCATAGGCTTTTTTGGGTGTGGGCAAGGACACAGGGGCCCCATGATCCCCTATTGCCCGGGGGCCCATGAGTTGTCAGTCCGCCCCTGGTCACAAGCCAAGTTCTGTAACAGACAGGATTAAGGCCAGAGATGATCAGAGGTTGGCAAAGTACAGGCAACGAGGTGCCGAATTGATAGGCATAATCTTGGCCAAGAGTCCAGGCTGAGGTTGGTTATCTAGATAGGCAGCAGACATAAACAGGTCAGAGTAATCCAGAGGCAGGTCACATGAAATCCGGGCCAATAACCGGGCCAGGCTGAATCAGGATCAAGGATAACGGAGACACAAGCTGAAAGATCATCCAACGATCTCCTGCAGGGCCCAGATTTAAATAGGCCATTGGGCATCTGTGGTGGACCTGCCCTTATGTCCATGTGTACGCCATTCTGTCCACATTTTATATTATTATTATTATTATACAGTATTTATAAAGCGCCAATAGTTGGCTCAGCGCTGTACATTACAAAGGGGGACAGAACATGTGACAGAACAATACCAATACAATGCAAAACATGAGGGGATCGAGGGCCCTGCTCTTTGAAGCTTACAATCTAGGAGGGAATAGTGGTACAGGAGGAGATAGCTGTGGGGGATGGAGTGGTAGGAAGAGTGGAGGAGGTTGGCAAGTTAGCAGGGGGTGGGGTAGGCTTCCCTGAAGAGATGGGTTTTCAGGGTGCGCCTAAAGGAGAGGAGAGTAGGTGATAATCTGATGGGTGACACCCTGGAGAAGTCCTGGAGGCGGGCGTGGGAGGAGGAGACCAGGGAACTAGAGAGAAGGAGGTCTTGTGAGGAGTGGAGTGTGCGTGTTGGGCGGTACTTGGATATTAGGTCGTTGATGTAGTTCGGGGCAGTATGGTGGACGGCTTTGTACGTCAATGTTAGGATTTTGAATTTGATCCGTTGCGCAATCGGAAGCCAGTGGAGGGATTGGCAGAGGGGGGTGGAGGACACTGAGTGGAGGCCAGTGGAGGGATTGGCAGAGAGGGGTGGAGGACACTGAGTGGATGCCAGTGGAGGGATTGGCAGAGGGGGGTGGAGGACACTGAGTGGAGGTCAGTGGAGGGATTGGCAGAGGGGGGTGGAGGACACTGAGTGGATGCCAGTGGAGGGATTGGCAGAGGGGGGTGGAGGACACTGAGTGGAGGCCAGTGGAGGGATTGGCAGAGAGGGGTGGAGGACACTGAGTGGAGGCCAGTGGAGGGATTGGCAGAGGGGGGTGGCGGAGATGGAGCTGTTGGAAAGGTGAATGAGTCTGGCTGCCGTATTCAGGAATGACTGAAGCGGGGATAGCCAGCGGCGAGGCAGGCCAGTGAGGAGGGAGTTGCAGTAGTCGAGTCGTGATATGATGAGGGAGTGGATGAGCTTTTTAGTGGTTTCTGGGGTTAGGAACGTGCGGATTTTGGCGATGTTGCGGAGGTGGAGTCTGCATGTTGCGGAGGTGGAGTCTGCATGTTGCGGAGGTGGAGTCTGCATGTTGCGGAGGTGGAGTCTGCATGTTGCGGAGGTGGAGTCTACACGAGTTTGTTAAAGATTGGACTTGGGGCTGGAAGGATAGGTTGGAGTCCAGAATGACACCAAGTACTCTGGCCTGCGGGGAGGGTTTGATGGTGGCGTTGTTGGATGTGATGGAGAAGTCAATGGGGGGTGGTGTCCGGGCTGGGGGCAAGACAAGAAACTCAGTTTTGGAGAGGTTCAGTTTAAGGAAGTGGAGCGACATCCAATCTGATATGTCGCTCAGTAGGTGTGTGATTCGGGCGGAGACTGAGGGGGTGAGGTGGGGGGTTGAGAGATAGATTTGTGTGTCGTCGGCATAGAGGTGGTAGTTGAAGCCGTGAGAGTGTATGAGTTGGCCAAGGGAGGAGGTGTAGATGGAGAAGAGAAGGGGCCCGAGGACAGAGCCTTGAGGGACCCCAACAGAGAGGGGGAGAGAGGGGGAGGTGGTAGCATTATAGGTAACGCTGAAGGAGCGTTGTGACAGGTAGGATGAGAGCCAGGAGAGGGCGGAGTCTCTGAGGCCGAGCTTGTTTAGGCTCCCATGCCTGAAAACACGTACTTTTGTGAGCCTTACGTCTGGCACGATCTCTCAGGCGTCTGATGTTCCTGACACAATGACAATCAGCTCTACTTTTATCCAGGTTGGTCCTCACGCTGGACTGCTGGTGGGAAATCATCTTCTCCTGACTTATGAAATATAAAGAAGAGCTGCCAGAGACATGAAATGTATATTATGAGGGTCTACCTTTTTGGATACAATGGGACTAGATTTCTTTTTTTCTGAATGTGTATCCTACACAGGGGCAGACTGACAATTCATGGGCCTCTGGGCAATAGGGGATCATGGGGCCCCTGTGTCCTTGCCCACACTTAACCTCCCTAGCGGTATTCCCGAGTGTAGCTCGGGGTAAAATGTCTGTACCAAAAGCGGTAACCCCCCCGGGCTACACTCGGGCTTACCATGCGGCGCTGCATAGGGATTCCCTGCAGCACTTACCTTGTCCTTCGCTCCCGCGATGTGTCCCCTGCAGCGTCCCCAGCCATCTCCTCCAGCTGATGCCGGCATTCGGCTCCTGTGTTCCAGTCCCTGTGACGTCGGGTCGTACGGCCGCCGGCGGCGGCGGCGGGAAATTTGAAAATTTAAAAATTTTAAAAAAATTTCATTTTTTTTCAAAACAATTTTACATAGTAAAACATTGCTGTTTCAACCCATTTCACATACATTTTGTCTCGAGTGCTTTGTCCGGCGCCCTGCCTGCATTTTTACCGTTCTTTCAGCCTGGAAACTGAGAAACGTCCATGGCGTCCAAAAAGCGTCCCTTTAGGTCAGACGCGGTTTTAGACCGGCTAGAGAACAGCGATAGTAAATCAGAACCACTTGCAGAATTGAGTGATAATGATTGGTGGGGGGAAATTCCTCATCAGACACTGAAAACGATTCTGCGACTTTGCTCAGCGATGTGCGAACTTGGCGCTATATTTCACATTTCAGTGTTTTTGGTTTGATTATATTATTGAATTAAATGTATTATTATTTTTTATGATTCTTTATTAAATTATAATTTATGATTTTGTGTTTCAAATTTTATCCTACCCGGGATGTTTACTAGACTCTTGTTCGGACAGATTTCAGTGAGTTATTCCTAAGAATTACAGGCCTGCAATAAAAAAAATACATATTTCCATGCAAAAAAACTGGTACCGCTTTCAGCACCAAAAATCTGAAATAATCATACCGCCAGGGAGGTTAAAGCACAGCCAAAAAAGCCTATAGAAAGGTACCAGGGGCATTTCATGGGGCCCCCCAGTGACCCCAGGCCCTCGGGCAGTGCCCGAGTGCTCGAATGGTCAGTCCGCCCCTGGTCCTACACATGGAGTTCTACATCTGACAGATACAATTTGAAGACTGTTGCCAGTTTTTGTCTAAAGATAACTGAGATAAGTTCAGTAATCCTATTGAACAAGTTAAAGTGGAAGGCGAGCCAAAACCTATCAAACCTTAACCTGCACCCACCCCCCATGGGACCACCCTGAGCCTTTTCTATCTATCCTGTAAAACAAAAGATGCCTTTACTTACCTAGAACGGAGCTGAAATCTCTAGCAGAAATGAGCTCAGAATGGGACTGGTCATAGGGAAACTGAACTATGGAGTGGAGATTAAAACAGAATAGAGATGGGGATTTTGAAAGGAGCTGGACTCTGGAGTGAAGCTGAAAACACAGTGAAACTGAGCTATGGATAGAAGAGCACAGACAAACATGAGAAGGGATCAGAAACAGGACTGCAGCAAGAAAGACTGATCGGTGGTCATGTGATCTCTCAGTTCCCGGTCTTGGAGCCATCGCTGAACACCTGCAGCATGAACATTTAAACCCCCCTAGGACCCCAGGTGTTCTTCCCAGACCAGAGGAGGGAGTTTTGTAACTAGACCCCAAAGGGGACCTCTGACGTCTAAACGCCCAGATCCACAGAGGAGGCGATTCCTACACCAGGCTGTATTCTACCCTACTAAAGAGGAGACCTCTGGCTGATTTACATGACAAATTAAGATTGCCTTAAGATTGCGCTTCTGGTGAGTGTGCAATCTTACTATTTATCGCATGTCACCGGAGCATTATCTGTTCACACTAGGATCGTAAAGTTACTCATCTGGATATAACCATTTGGAACTACTGATATTGTTACCATTTTTTTGGTATATAGTCCCTCATTTGGGATACATAATAACTTTCGCACTTTATTTGGACGTTTTTTCCTTTATAGATCATGTTTATTGGTGTAACCATTTAATTGTTTGTCATCCCTTCACCTTGGGTTGTCACCTTTTATTATACACTTATTTGCTGGTAGTGGTATATACGTCCTGGTTTCATACTGCTTTCACCATATCGCAGTTGTGTGTTTTATTGTTTACATATTGAATTTATTGATTTTAGCTGCACTTTCTGTCTTATGAGCTATGGACTGGAGTTGAAATTGGAATGGAGCTGAATTCTGGAATGGAGTTCAAATCTGAGTGGAGCTGAAGCTGGAAAAAATTGGAAAAAAGGCTTCACACTAGAGCGAGGCTGAAATCGGAAAAGAAGCTAGACACTGGCGCTAGGCTGAGATAGGAAAAGAAGCTGGACAATGGAGCGGAGCTGAAATTGGAAAAGAAGCTGGACACTGGAGCGGGGCTGAAATTGGAAAAGAAGCTGGATTCTGGAGCGGGGCTGAAATTGGAAAAGAAGCTGGATTCTAGAGCGGGGCTGAAATTGGAAAAGAAGCTGGATTCTAGAGCGGGGCTGAAATTGGAAAAAAAGCTGGACACTGGAGCGGGGCTGAAATTGGAAAAGGAGCTGGATTCTGGAGCGGGGCTGAAATTGGAAAAAAAGCTGGACACTGGAGCGGGGCTGAAATTGGAAAAGGAGCTGGATTCTGGAGTGGGGCTGAAATTTAAAAGAAGCTGGATTCTGGAGTGGGGCTGAAATTGGAAAAGAAGCTGGATTCTAGAGCGGGGCTGAAATTGGAAAAGGAGCTGGATTCTGGAGTGAGGCTGAAATTGGAAAAGAAGCTGGATTCTAGAGCGGGGCTGAAATTGGAAAAGAAGCTGGATTCTGGAGTGGGGCTGAAATAGGAAAAGACGCTGGACAATGAAATGGGCTGAAATTGGAAAAGAAGCTGGATTCTAGAGCGGGGCTGAAATTGGAAAAGAAGCTGGATTCTGGAGCGGGGCTGAAATTGGAAAAGGAGCTGGATTCTGGAGCCGGGCTGAAATTGGAAAAAAAAGCTGGACACTGGAGCGGGGCTGAAATTGGAAAAGAAGCTGGATTCTAGAGCGGGGCTGAAATTGGAAAAGAAGCTGGATTCTAGAGCGGGGCTGAAATTGGAAAGAAGCCGGACCCTGAAGCAGAGTTGACTTCAGAAAGACGCTGGACTTTGGAGCTTGTCTGGAATTGGAATGAAGCTAAAATCTGGAGTGTAGATGAAATGGGAAACCTGGACTCTGGTTCAGCGCTGAAATTTGAAAGAACCTGGACTCCGGAGCTTTGATAAATTCGGAATGAAACTGGACTCAAAGAGGGGGGGGGGGGGGTGTGTAGCTGGAATCAGAAAGTGGACTCTGGAACATAGCTAAAAAAAGTAAACTCTGGAGTGGAGTTGAAATCAGAACAGAGCCGAACTCTGCAAAGCTGCCGATCTACATTTGCTCCTGGTCCTTCTATGGGTAATCCAAGCTGGTATGCGAGTAATATTTAGCAGCAAACAAGTATTTTTCCAATGTCAGAATAGCTGGAATCGAGTAATAATCGGATCCATCTACCTTCTGCCTCTGACGTTGGTTGTATCATCTTAGTGCTCATTTCTCCTGACAAGTGAAGACGTTCTATTTCCACTTTTTTATGGTCTCGCTTTAACCATTTTCATGTGTTCAAAGCCCCAAAACGGGAAATATGAAGCCGATAAAGTTTTGTGAGATAGATTTATTGGCGCGGATGGAGCGTCATATTTTTAAAATGGAAGATAAAGTTGAAGCGGTATCTTTTATATCAAAAGTAAAAGTATCAAGAATAAGACGTGAATCTTCTGGATGCGGAGCTGGTCGTGGAGGAAAGTGGCTGGAGCCGAGCCGAGCGGCTTTGTAAATTTTTCTTTGTGTGAAGCTGAAGGTTTAAAGCAGAAAATTGAGAAATCAGAAATCTGCTTTTAAAAGGATCCTGACACCACACCATTCATTTTACTAAAAAATCTTCCCATACGTTTATATGAGCATTTAACGTGAGTTGTTTGCTTTGTTATATACTGTTTTGTACCTCAACCACATCCTTGTGTAGACATACCAGAGCCCGGAGACTGTTGCTGGATGCCGCCATCTTGGATGTGATTTCAGCGGCCCCAGCAGACTCTCTAAGCTCACTCAAGTGATGCCTTTTAGCAGCAATTCTCAGCTAGAGTTCCATAGAACCCCAGGGATCCTCCAGAGGTTGCTTGAGCTGTGGCTGTTTTACCCCCATCTGATGGTGCCTTCATAGTTCTAGAGTCAACACCATTAGGTAGAGCCAGGTGCATGACACCAATGATCTTTTTGACCATCTGTAAGAAGAGTTTTCTTCCCACTGACACCCAATTCAAGGGACATTCTTCCCACTGATCACCAATGAAAGGGATATTTTTCCCACTGACCCCAAATGTAAGGGACATTCTTCCCACTGACCCCCAATGTAAGGGGCATTCTTCCCACTGATCACCAATGTAAGGGACATTCTTCCCACTGATCACCAATGTAAGGGACATTCTTCCCACTGATCACCAATGTAAGGGACATTCTTCCCACTGATCACCAATGTAAGGGACATTCTTCCCACTGACCCCCAATTTAAGGGACATTCTTCCCACTGACCCCCAATGTAAGGGACATTCTTCCCACTGACCTCCAATGTAAGGGACATTCTTCCCACTGACCACCAATGTAAGGGACATTCTTCCCACTGATCCCCAATGTAAGGGACATTCTTCCCACTGACCCCCAATGTAAGGGACATTCTTCCCACTGACCCCCCAATGTAAGGGACATTCTTCCCACTGAACACCAATGCAAGGGACATTCTTCCCACTGAACACCAATGCAAGGGACATTCTTCCCACTGACCACCAATGTAAGGGACATTCTTCCCACTGACCCCCAATGTAAGGGACATTCTTCCCACTGACCCCCAATGTAAGGGACATTCTTCCCACTGACCCCCAATGTGTAAGGGACATTCTTCCCACTGGACACCAATGTAAGGGACATTCTTCCCGCTGATTACCAATGTAAGGAGCATTCTTCCCGCTGATCACCAATGTAAGAAGAGTTTCCTTCCCACCGACCCCCAATGTAAGGGACATTCTTCCCACTGACCCCCAATGTAAGGGACATTCTTCCCACTGACCGCCAATGTAAGGGACATTCTTCCCACTGACCGCCAATGTACGGGACTTTCTTCGCACTGATACAGGTGATGCACAGAGATGAAACAAATCCTCCTACATAAGTTGTACCTGTTTATCTATGGTCTAATCTTCTCTACAGCAGTTCAAAGTTTGTCTGAGCTTTCAGAAATCAGGGGGCGGGGAGCTGAAGTCAGTCTGCAGAGCTCATTGAGAGCATTGGAGGGAAGGGACACCCCCCCCCTTTCACACAGACTGTCAATCACAGGCTGTGTGCTGCAGCTCCCTCCCCTGTCACCTTTTTACCTTATGGTGTCAGGGGAACCTGTCAGAAGTGACTCACGCAGAAAGCAGAGGAAGGAGGCAGCAGACAGAAATAACACTTAGTGCTCTGGACTGACACAAATACACACTATAGAGGGATCTGCTATGTTCATATTTCATGTCTGAGGTTTACAACCACTTCAAGGAAAGCCATAAACTTTTTTTTTTTTTACCTGAAAAACTTTATTGAACTGCGACATGTTATCAGCCAGACTTCTGATCAACCATATCGCAATCAATTTTTGCAGTTTCTGTGATTCCACATAAAACTGTCCAATACCCATTTTAAGTTCATTTACCAAATGGGGCAAAATGGGCTCAAATATAATTAAGATAGTAATGTTCGGTGCCTTTTCCTTTTGATGCAGTTTTTTTTTTGTTCTTTTTTTTTTTATCCTGGTCCAGAGACTGTAAATACCTTTGTGAAAGCCCCCATGACTGCAGCCAAGAGGTGGGTTAAAAGTGGGGGACCCCCGTATTACTTTCCTAGTATGCAGGGTACCCCCTACTGACATGCAGCCACGGCCAATATTCTCCCAGTGATATGCAGTCAGTCTCCGTGCCTAGGGATGGCCAATGTTGGATTGCTCTTTATAGTCTTCTACCCCCATATGTTTATGCTCAACGTATGATTTCTTTTTTTTTGCTAGTGTACCTTTTCCTTTTAAGCGCTTCCTGTCGTCCTCCAGTGCTCACCGGCCACTTTAGTAGGTCCACCTGTTCAATTGCTTGGTAACACAAATTGCTAATCAGCCAATCGCATGGCAACAACTCAATGCGTTTAGGCATCTAGACGTGGTGAAGACGACTTGCTGAAGCTCAAATTGAGCATTGGGATTTTCCAGCACAACCATCTCTGGGGTTTACAGAGAATGGTCCGAAAAAGAGAAAATATCCAGTGAGCGGCAGTTTTGTGGAGGAAAATACTTTGTTCAGGTCAGAGGAGATTGGGCAGACTGGTTCCAGATGATAGAAAGCCAGTGACACCAACCCTTTGTTTAGAAAGTTTACAGACCCCCTGTTCTAGTGTGTAATTGCCTCAATTGAAAGAACCCCCCTCTCCCAAGCACACAGGCTGAGATTGATAACCTCAGCTGTGCTTGTTTGCCTATGATACTATGTAGAGAGGGGGGGTCAATTCCCCCCATTCACGTCTCAGATTACACTAAGCTCCCTGCTCTATGCTGTGCATTGCGTGATGTCAGATCCTTGCACCCTGCCTTCTGGAACTCAGAATTGCAGTGTCAGATATTCCCTCCACTCAGGTCTCAGATTACACTCCGCTCCCTGTTGTGTAGTGTGTGATGTCAGATCCTTGCCTTCTGGAGCTCAGAAATGTTGTGTCAGAAATCCCCTCCACATAGGTCTCAGATTACCCTGTGCTCCATGCTCTATTCTCTGCGATGTGTGTGATGTCAAAGCCCCACCCCCCGCCTTCTGGAGCTCAGCATTGCAGTGTCAGAAATTCCCTCCACTCAGGTCTCAGATTACATTCAGCTCCTTGCTCTATCTATGCTGTGCAATGTGTGATGTCAGATGCCCCCTAACCTTCCACCTTCTGGAGCTCAAATTTAGTGTCAGAAATCCCCTCCACTCAGGTCCCAGATTACACTCAGCTCCATGCTCTATGCTCTCTGCTGTGTGTGTGATATCAGATCTCCGCCCCCTGGCTTCTGGAGTTCAGAATTGCAGTGCCTGAAATTCCCTCCACTCAGGTATCTGATTGCATTCAGCTCCTTGCTCTTTGCTGTGCAGTGTGTAATGGCAGATGCCCCTTCCCACCCCCCCCCCCCCTTGTCTTCTGGAGCTCAAAACTGCAGTGTCAGAACTTCCCTCCACTCAGGTCTCCGATTATACTCAGTCCCCTGCTTTATACTGTGCAGTGCGTGATATCCGATCCCCGCCCCCTGCCTTCTGGAGCTCAGGATTGCAGTGTCAGAAATTCCCTCCACTCAGGTCTCAGATTACCCTCAGTTCCCTGCTCTATACTGTGTGGTGTGTGATGTCAGATCCCCGCTCCCTGCTGTGTAGAGATCAGAAATGCAGTGTCAGCTGTGAAGTTTGAATCTCTTTAGAGAAGAGATGAATGCAGATAAACAGGTACAACTTACGTAGGAGGATTTGTTGCGTCATCTCTGTGTATTACCTGAGCCCAGTCACTCCATTGGGTCTATGTCAGGGGAGTTTACAACCACTTTAAATAAAGTTTTTAAAGGGGAAAAAAAAGTAAACCTGTGTTGCATTGTTTATATTGTGTCGCGACGCGCCCCGACTCGTGCGCACAACACAACACGCGCCCGCCGGCGTGAACGAGCCCCTAATGTGGATTTGCTCTTTAGTCTCCCGGCAGGTTAATGATTGCATTTAGCGGAGAAATAACCCTGCATTTTGCCTCTGCCTCCGAATAACCAGTCCGCCTCCTTCCGCGGCAGCACGTTAAATCATTTTCCCGCCGTGCGGCGGGTAATTTAGCCCAGATTTAAGTATGTCTATTACAGGGTATTTATTTATAAGCAATAATAGGAAAACAAGCGTATAACTCAGCCCGTAATAACAGTGACATTTGCTTCAGGCCGGTATTTGACTTGACCTATTCCATTCACATCGGCACGACTCCCGCGAGCCGCGTTCGGCGGAAGAGAAGAAAAAAAAAAAAAAAAAAAAAAACAAAACAAAAGCAGTGTAAAAATTATTTTTTTTTTTGCATTCGTATTCATTGGTTTCTTCTCCCGGCACCCGAAAAAAAAAAAAAAAAGAAAAACAAAAGCAATCAGTGAATTGATAGACAAAAACAGATTGAATTAAAAGCGGCGATATTTATTTCCAGGGTTGCGTTTAATGGCTTAGATAATGCCTGGAACACAATCCCGCGCCGCGCTTTCACCATGAATAACATCGCCTCCGTGTTTCATTTCTCTCCGAATGAGAAACTTGGTGTTTTTATTGTTTTAGGAAATTAGGCCGCGTACTATTGCGCTGGCAGCGTTGTAATTCATCAGCAAAGGTTACGGCGGCGTGGAGTTTTGCTTGGAAAAGATTACCGCCTCGACGATTATAATTGTGCCTGTCAAATCGGGGACGCCGCGCGAAGCCGCGGATTCCAGAACTTCGTAAGGTGGGTCTGGAAGAGAATGAGCCATTCATCGAAGGAAGAAAAGATTGGACAATAGCAAAGCCAACACAATAGTCTACGCGTTTAAGGGGGGGGGGGCAGAAAAAAGGAGAAACGCGTGGGACGCCATTGACCCTTCGAAAACCACGCAATGCGGAGGTGACTCAACAAGGGTCTTGTAGCAAATATCTCTGTATTCTTGTTATAAAATAATTTAAAGGATCTCCCCCCCCCCCCCCCCCCACACCTAGTTTTGTTAAAATAAATACATAAAACGTTACAATGTATTATAACAAAACAAGTTGTATACAGACGATGTAGCGACGCCGCTCACCAAGTAGCCCAATCCTAGGTAGGAGTGAAGGGTGACGCAGAAGTGACTCAACAAGGGTCTTAGCAAATATTTCTGTATTCTTGTTAAAAACAATTTAAAGGATCCCCCCCCCACATAAAACGTTAGTCTACGCATTTGGGGGGGACCAGAAAAAAGGAGAAACACGCGGGACGCCATTGACCCTTTGAAAACCACGCAACACAGAGGTGACTCAACAAGGGTCTTGTAGCAAATATTTCTGTATTCTTGTTATAAAACAATTTAAAGGATCCCCCCCCCAACATAAAACGTTACAATGTATTATAAAAAAACAAGTTGTATACAGACAATGTAACGACGCCGCACACCAAGTAGCCCAATCCTAGGTAGGAGTGAAGAGTGACGCAGAAGTGACTCAACAAGTATCTTGTAGCAAATATTTCTGTATTCTTGTTATAAAACAATTTAAAGGATTCCCCCCAACATAAAACTTACAATGTTTCATAACAAAACAAGTTGTATATAGACAATGTAACGACGCCGCACACCAAGTATCCCAATCCTAGGTTGGAGTGAAGAGTGACCTCAGTTTTGGCTCCTCCCAGGTAATGCCCCGTAATGCGTTTCGCCCCATCCTCGGGGTTAAGCCATAGAGGCCGCTATGACTTAGGGCCCCGACGGCAGAGTGAACGCATCAGCAGGGCCTGGGAGGAGCCAAGGATGAGGCCGTTCTTCAGTCCTACCTAGGATCAGGATACTTGGTGTGCAGCATCGCTACATTGTCTATAGATGTTATTTGTAAATCAGTAGTGCGTACGGTGGGTCTGGAAGAGAATGAGCCATTCATCGAAGGAAGAAAAGATTGTACAATAGCAAAGCCAACACACAATAGTCTACGCGTTTAAGGGGGGGACCAGAAAAAAGGAGAAACGCGTGGGCCGCCATTGACCCTTCAAAAACCACGCAATGCGGAGGTGACTCAACAAGGGTCTTGTAGAAAATATCTCTGTATTCTTGTTATAAAATAATTTAAAGGATGTCTCCCCCCCCCCCCCCCCCCCACACCTAGTTTTGTTAAAAAAATAAATACATAAAACGTTACAATGTATTATAACAAAACAAGTTGTATATAGACGATGTAGCGACACCGCACACCAAGTAGCCCAATCCTAGGTAGGAGTGAAGAGTGACGCAGAAGTGACTCAACAAGGGGACGCCATTGACCCTTTGAAAACCACGCAACGCAGAGGTGACTTAGTAAAGGGTCTTGTAGCAAATATCTCTGTATTCTTGTTATAAAATAATTTAAAGGATCCCCCCCCCCCCACACGTTATGTTTTGTTAAAAAAAATACATATTAGACAATGTATTATACCAGTAAATCCTAGGTAGTTAAGAGTATACAGACAGGATGTAATGCGTTTCGCCCCACACTCAAGTAAGCCATAGATCCTATGTAGGGCCCCAAGTGAAGGGTGATGCAGCAGGGCCTGGGAGGACTCAATGAGGGTTCTTCAGTCCTACCAAAGGATACTTCTGCAGTGTTCTTGTTATATAATGTTACTTTAAATCAGTAGTCCCTGGAAGAGAATGAGCCATCCATCAAGGAAGAAAAGATTGTACAATACAAAGATTCCCCCCCCCAACATAATAGTCTACGCGTTTTGGGGGGGGCAGAAAAAAAGAGAGAAACACGTGGGACGCCATTGACCCTTTAAAAAATCAATGCAACACAGAGGTGACTCAACAAGGGTCTTGTAGCAAATTTTTATGTATTCTTGTTATAAAACAATTTAAAGGATCCCCCCCCCCCCCCCCCCCACATAAAACGTTACAATGTTTCATAACAAAACAAGTTGCATATAGACAATGTAGCGACGCCGCACACCAAGTAGCCCAATCCTAGGTAGGAGTGAAGAGTGACCTCAGTTTTGGCTCCTCCCAGGTCACCTCTTAATGCATTTCGCCCCATCCTCCGGGTTAAGCCATAGAGGCCTCTATGACTTAGGGCCCCGAGGGCAGAGTGAACGCATCAGCAGGGCCTGGGAGGAGCCAGGATGAGGCCGTTCTTCACTCCTACCTAGGATCAGGATACTTGGTGTGCAGCATCGCTACATTGTCTATAGATGTTATTTGTAAATCAGTAGTCCGTACGGTGGGTCTGGAAGAGAATGAGCCATTCATCGAAGGAAGAAAAGATTGTACAATAGCAAAGCCAACACAATAGTCTACACGTTTAAGGGGGGGACCAGAAAAAAGGAGAAACGCGTGGGACGCCATTGACCCTTTGAAAACCACGCAACACGGAGGTGACTCAACAAGGGTCTTGTAGCAAATTTCTCTGCATTCTTGTTATAAAATAATTTAAAGGTCTCCCCCCCCCCCCCCCCACCTAGTTTTGTTAAAAAAATAAATACATAAAACGTTACAATGTATTTCATAACAAAACAAGTTGTATACAGACGATGTAGCGACGCCGCACACCAAGTAGCCCAATCCTAGGTAGGAGTGAAGGGTGACGCAGAAGTGACTCAACAAGGGTCTTGTAGCAAATATTTCTGTATTCTTGTTATAAAACAATTTAAAGGATCCCCCCCCCCCCCACAACCCCCACATAAAACGTTAGTTTCTCCCCCAGTTCAACACACCTCTAATGCATTTTCGCCCCGTTAGCCTCTAGGCATTTGGGGGGGACCAGAAAAAAGGAGAAACACGAGGGACGCCATTGACCCTTTGTAAAAACCACGCAACACAGAGGAGGTGACTCAACAAGGGTCTTGTAGCAAATATTTCTGTATTCTTGTTATAAAACAATTTAAAGGATCCCCCCCCCCAACATAAAACGTTACCTAACAAAACAAGTTGTATATAGACAATGTAACGACGCCGCACACCAAGTAGCCCAATCCTAGGTAGGAGTTAAGAGTGACCTCAGTTTTGGCTCCTCCCAGGTCATGCCCTCTAATGCGTTTCGCCCCATCCTCGGGGTTAAGCCATAGAGGCCGCTATGACTTAGGACCCCGAGGGCAGAGTGAACGCATCAGCAGGGCCTGGGAGGAGCCAAGGATGAGGCCGTTCTTCAGTCCTACCTAGGATCAGGATACTTGGTGTGCAGCGTCGCTACATTGTCTATAGATGTTATTTGTAAATCAGTAGTGCGTAGGTGGGTCTGGAAGAGAATGAGCCATTCATCGAAGGAAGAAAAGATTGTACAATAGCAAAGCCAACACAATAGTCTACGCATTTAAGGGGGGGACCAGAAAAAATGAGAAACGCGTGGGACGCCATTGACCCTTCAAAAACCACGCAATGCGGAGGTGACTCAACAAGGGTCTTGTAGCAAATATCTCTGTATTCTTGTTGTTATAAAATAATTTAAAGGGTGTCTCCCCCCCCCCACACCTAGTTTTGTTAAAAAAATAAATACATAAAATGTTACAATGTATTATAACAAAACAAGTTGTATACAGACGATGTAACGACGCCGCACACCAAGTAGCCCAATCCTAGGTAGGAGTGAAGAGTGACGCAGAAGTGAGGGGACGCCATTGACCCTTTGAAAACCACGCAACGCAGAGGTGACTTAGTAAAGGGTCTTGTAGCAAATATTTCTGTATTCTTGTTATAAAACAATTTAAAGGATCCCCCTCCCCCCCCACATAAACGTTACAATGTTTCATAACAAAACAAGTTGTATATAGACAATGTAATGACGCCGCACACCAAGTAGCCCAATCCTAGGTAGGTGTTAAGAGTGACCTCAGTTTTGGCTCCTCCCAGGTCATGCCTCTTAATGCGTTTCGCCCCATCCTCGGGGCTAAGCCATAGAGGCCGCTATGACTTAGGGCCCCAAGGGCAGAGTGAATGCATCAGCAGGGCCTGGGAGGAGCCAGGATGAGGCCGTTCTTCAGTCCTACCTAGGATCAGGATACTTGCTGTGCAGTGTTGCTACATTGTCTATATATGTTACTTCTAAATCAGTAGTCCGTACGGTGGGTCTGGAAGAGAATGAGCCATCCATCGAAGGAAGAAAAGATTGTACAATAGCAAAGCCAACATAATAGTCTACGCGTTTGGGGGGGGCAGAAAAAAAGAGAAACACGTGGGACGCCATTAACCCTTTGAAATCAATGCAACACAGAGGTGACTCAACAAGGGTCTTGTAGCAAATATTTCTGTATTCTTGTTATAAAATAATTTAAAGGATCCCCCCCCCCCCCACATAAAATGTTACAATGTTTCATAACAAAACAAGTTGCATATAGACAATGTAACGACGCCGCACACAAAGGAGCCCAAGCCTAGGTAGGAGTGAAGAGTGACCTCCGTTTTGGCTCCTCCCAGGTCACACACCCCTAATGCATTTTCGCCCCATCCTCCAGGTTAGGCCAGAGAGGCCTCTATGACTTAGGACCCCGAGGGCAGAGTGAACGCATCAGTGGGGCCTGGGAGGAGCCAGGATGAGGCCGTTCTTCACTCCTACCTAGGATCAGGATACTTGGTGTGCAGCGTCGCTACATTGTCTATAGATGTTATTTGTAAATCAGTAGGCCGTACGGTGGGTCTGGAAGAGAATGAGCCAATCATCGAAGGAAGAAAAGGTTGTACAATAGCAAAGCCAACATAATAGTCTACACGTTTGGGGGGGGGGGCAGAAAAAAAGAGAAACACGTGGGACGCCATTGACCCTTTGAAATCAATGCAACACAGAAGGTGACTCAACAAGTATCTTGTAGCAAATTTTTTGTATTCTTGTTATAAAACAATTTAAAGGATTCCCCCCCCCCTACATAAAACTTACAATGTTTCATAACAAAACAAGTTGTATATAGACAATGTAACGACGCCGCACACCAAGTAGCCCAATCCTAGGTTGGAGTGAAGAGTGACCTCAGTTTTGGCTCCTCCCAGGTCATGCCCCGTAATGCATTTCGCCCCATCCTCCAGGGGTTAGAGCCATATGACTTAGGGCCCCGAGGCAGAGTGAATGCATCAGCAGGGCCTGGGAGGAGCCAGGATGAGGCCGTTCTTCACTCCTACCTAGGATCAGGATACTTGGTGTGCGGGGTCGCTACATTGTCTATTGTCTCTACATCTATATATGTTATTTCTAAATCAGTAGTCCGTACGGTGGGTCTGGAAGAGAATGAGCCATTCATCGAAGGAAGAAAAGATTGTACAATAGCAAAGCCATCACAATAGTCTACGCATTTAAGGGGGGGGACCAGAAAAAAGGAGAAACGCGTGGGACGCCATTGACCCTTCGAAAACCACGCAATGCGGAGGTGATTCAACAAGGGTCTTGTAGAAAATATCTCTGTATTCTTGTTATAAAATAATTTAAAGGATCCCCCCCCCCCACCTAGTTTTGTTAAAAAAATAAATACATAAAATGTTACAATGCATTATAACAAAACAAGTTGTATATAGACGATGTAACGACGCCGCACACCAAGTAGCCCAATTCTAGGTAGGAGTGGAGAATGACGCAGAAGTGACCCAATAAGGTATCTTGTAGCAAATATTTCTGGTATTCTTGTTATAAAACAATTTAAAGGATCCCCCCCCCACATAAAACGTTACATAACAAAACAAGTTAAAATACAGGATGTAGGGACGCCCACACCAAGTAAAATCCTAGGTAGGTAATCGTTAAGAGTCTACCTCAGGTGTTTTGGCTCCTCAGAAAAAAGGTCATGCCTCTTAATGGGAAACCCATCCTCGGGGCTAACCATAGAGGCCGCTATGACTTAGGGCCCCAAGGGCAGAAGTGATGCATCAAGGGCCAAGCCAGGATGAGGCCGTTGTAGCTAGGAAATACTTTCTGCAGTGTTTCATTGTTATATATGTTTACAATTTAAAAAGGATTCCCCCCCCGTACATGGAAGAAAACATTACAATGTTTCATAGCAAAACAAATAGTATATAGACGATGTGGGGGGGCAGAAAAAAAGAGAAACACGTGGGACGCCATTAACCCTTTGAAATAGCAACACAGACTCAACAAGGGTCTTGTAGCAAATATCTCTGTATTCTTGTTATAAAATAATCTAAAGGATCCCCCCCCCACACATAAAATGTTACAACGTTTCATAACAAAACAAGTTGTATATAGACAATGTAACGACGCCGCTCACAAAGGTAGCCCAATCCTAGGTAGGAGTGGAGAGTGGCCTCAACCTTGGCTCTCCCAGGTCACGCCCTCTAATGCGTTTCACCCCATCCTCCGGGTTAAGCCATAGAGGCCTCTATGACTTAGGGCCCCGAGGGCAGAGTCAACGCATCAGCGGGGCCTGGGAGGAGCCAGGATGAGGCCGTTCTTCACTCCTACCTAGGATCAGGATACTTGGTGTGCGGCGTCGCTACATTGTTTATAGATGTTACTTCTAAATCAGTAGTCCGTATGGTGGGTCTGGAAGAGAATGAGCCATTCATCGAAGGAAGAAAAGATTGTACAATAGCAAAGCCAACATAATAGTCTACGCGTTTGGGGGGGCAGAAAAAAAAGGAGAAATGCGTGGGCTGCCGTTGACCCTTTGAAATCAATGCAACACAGAAGTGACTCCACAAGGGTCTTGTAGCAAATATTTCTGTATTCTTGTTATAAAACAATTTAAAGGATCCCCCCCCCCCCACACACACATATAAAACGTCACAATGTATTATAACAAAACCAGTTGTTGGAGACGATGTAGCGACGCCACACACCAAGTAGCCCAATCCTAGGTAGGAGTGAAGAGTGACCTCAGTTTTGGCTCCTCCCAGGTCACGCCCTCTAATGCATTTTGCTCCATCCTCCGGGTTAAGTCATAGAGGCCTCTATGACTTACCGCCTCGATTGCAGAGTAAACGCATCAGCTGAGCCTGGGAGGAGCCAAGGATGAGGTTGTTCTTCACTCCTACCTAGCATTGGGCTTCTTGGTGTGCGGGGTCTCTACATCTATATATATTACTTCTAAATCAGTAGTTCGTTCAATAGGTCAGGAAGAGAACGAGCCATTCATCGAAGGAAGAAAAGATTGCACAATAGCAAAGCCAACACAATAGTCTACTCCAGGGGCGGACTGACAACTAATGGGGCCCCCGGGCAATAGGGGATCATGGGGCCTGTGTCCTCGCCCACACTCAAACCACACCCAAAAAAGCCTATGAAAGGTACCAGAGGCATCTCATGGGGCCCCTTACTGACCCCGGGCCCTCGAGCAGTGCCCGAGTTTCCAAATGGTCAGTCCGCCCCTGGTCTACACGTTTAAGGGGGGAAGGGGGAGAACCAGAAAAAAAAAGGAGAAATGCGTGGGACACCATTGACCCTTTGAAAACCACGCAACGCAGAAGTAACTCAACAAGGGTTTTGTAGCAAATATTTCTGTATTCTTGCTATAAAACAATTTAAAGGATCCCCCTCCCCCCCACACACACACATACCTAGTTAATAAATACATAAAATGTCACAATGTTTTATAACAAAACAATTGCTGGAATTAAGTACAACGAAGTTGTATACAGACGATGTAGCGACGTCGCACACCAAGTAGCCCGATCCTAGGTAGGAGTGAAGAGCGGCCTCAGCCTTGGCTCCTCCCAGGCCACACCCACTAATGCGTTTCGCCCCACTCTCAGGGTTAAGTCATAGAGGGCAGCTGAAAAGGGGTCAGAGGAGAGCAGAACGAACTGCACTTCTGTGATCCGTAGGAGAAGTACAGCCGAAAGAGCTTTGGCTGTACTTCTCCTTGAAGGGCACCTGCAGGTGCAGGCACCCACTGAGTCCTTGACAACCAGTGACATCACCATCACTATTCACTTACATTGCCGGGAATCACCTGCCTTATGGGATAGAAGGCGAACGAAGTGGATGTTTTCGGCAGTGTTTGGTTGCGATGTTAGCCACTGGCTTCTGCCTATAGAAAGTCCAAAAGGAGTGTCAGACCAATTAGCGGAGAGTTCAAAAACCGTCAATTTTGGTGTTTGTTCAGCAAGACAGCATAAAACGGCCAACACTTTTCGGGGGTTCGGAGGTCCTTCTTCAGGGTTCAGATACTGTATGCACTTGGGAGGACTCAGAAGGGCAGAATCTCCACAATCAGTTTGATGGATAGGAAAAAAAAAAAAGTCCTAGTGCCCAGAAGCAAAATAGCAGGAGCACCCGGGGGCTCGTTCACACACCGGGTACGTTGATCTGCATTGATCACCGCAGGCCAGACGCAAGGGCCCTGAGAAAACAATTGTGCCTGCCAAATCGGGGACGCGACAAAGCCGCGGATTCCATAACTTCGTACAATAGGTCTGGAAGAGAATGAGCCATTCATCGGAGGAAGAAAAGATTGTACAATAGCAAAGCCAACACAATAGTCTACGCGTTTTAGGGGGGCCAGAAAAGAGGAGAAACATGTGGAACGCCATTGACCCTCGAAAACCACGCAACGCAGAGGTGACTCAACAAGGGCCCTGTAGCAAATATTTCTGTATTCTTATTGTAAAATAATTTAAAGGATCTCACAATGTTTTATAACAAAACCAGTTGTATATAGACGATGTAGCGACGCCGCACACCAAGTAGCCCTCAGTGACCTCAGCCTTGGCTCCTCCCAGGTCCCGCCCCAATGCGTTTCGCCCCACTTTCAGGGTTAAGTCTTAGAGGCCTCTATGACTTAGCGCCCCGAGTGCAGATTGAACACATCAGCGGAGCCTGGGAGGAGCCAAGGATGAGGCCATTCTTCACTCCTACCAAGGATATGGCTTCTTGGTGTATTTAGGTTTTGTACTGCCCTAGGTCCCCCCCTGCAGAGAGAGCCTGACATTGAACAACAATACCCCTGCTGCCCCCACACCTGAGGGAGCCTTCCACTAACACACATTCCCCCCCCCCCCCACGATGAGAGAGAGAGACACTCACCTTCATAGCTCCAGACATCCCTGGGAATGAGTGTCAGGCTCTGCATAAACCATCAAGCAGCTTGCAGCCCCTCTTGGATCCTACCTGGTTCCCGTGCCGTATGTGTCCCTTCTGTCTTCTGCCCCCCTGAAAAGTGCCGTCCTAGACAAATGCCTTGTTTGCCTTTCGGTAAATACACCCCGTGTGTGGCATCTCTACATCTATATACAGACGCCGGCACCCTCGCCAGATCTCGGCACGTAGAGCACCATTGCAAGCTATACAACCCAGTTGTATGGTAGGGCTTATTCATGTATAAGGTGGTGAGGGGGGAGGGGGTTGTCTGTGGTTGAGACACACTTTTGCCACCCTCCCAACCACTACCCCCTTTAGCAGCAGTGGCCAAGGGTGAAACATGAAAAAGATTACCAGGCAGCATGCCTTCAGCATGATGGGGGGGGGGGGGCGGTGCCATGTTGATGAGGAAAAGGGCCTCTTCCCCACAACCCTGGCCTGGTGGTTGTGCGCAACTGTGGGGGGCAGTCAGAATCTGGAAGCCCTCTTTAAAAATTAGGGGACCCCCAGATGAATGAGTAGGTGTGAATGAGTAGGAGATAGCACCCTAGAACTAGACACCCAAGCATTAAAAAATGGACATAGCCCCATTTTCTTGGTGGCACCACACCACTATCTCCGCCCCTTTCTTTACCTGGCCGGAAATCAATGCCAGGTTTAGTCCTCATCCACACTTGAGTATGAGTATTTTCAGGCAACCTTGAAGCATTTTCTTTTGCACATTTGTACATATTTCTCTTTTGGGGGGGGGGGGGGGGGGGGGAGTGTTGTCAGACTTTTGCTTTAGCCAATGGCTATAAGGAGGAGTGGCAAGGCATTGCATGAAAAATGGACGGTAAGGCGTTTTTCAGACACTCCCATTGAAGTCTACAGAGCTTCAAGCAGCAGGATGCTCTGGTGTGAATGGGCACCAGTGAATATAATGTGAATCTTGATGTTGAGTGCTGAAGTGCCTCAGAAAACCCTCTTCAAACTGCACAGGTCTCAGTGGACACCATTGAAAATAATGGTGATTGTTATGTTGACCAATAAAGCGCTTCAGGAAACCCACCTAACATCTCTCAAGTGTGAACGAGCACCATTGAAGTATGACAAAAGGCAAAAAGTGGAAAGGGATTAGATCCCCTGTCACAATTTTTTGCTTTCTCTGCCCCCTTCCCGAGGGAAATTCACCCTCTCTATTAGTCCCGTTTCTCAATACTATTGAACATGAAAGTAAAGAAAATCCATAATTTTTGGAAAAGTAATAGAGGGAAATTTTCCAATGGGGACCCTAGTTAAGGGATTTCCTTAATTTGCAGAAATTTCCTTTCACTTCCTGCTTGGCTATGAGACAAGAAGTGAAGGGAAATCTATGAAATGGGACACATGTGGCAAGAATAAAAAAAATCTGACGGGTTCTAATCCTCCCTTGTTTCATCCAAAATGAAAAAAAAAAAAAAAGGTTTGCTTATAGTTAGATAGATGTTGACTGGTAAAGTGCTTTGGGAAACCCGCTTAAAATCGCTCAGGTTTGAATGGCACCATTAAATAAAATGGGAATCTTGAAGCTGACCAGTAAAGTGCTTTGTGAAACCCACTGAAAATTGTTAAGGGTGTGAATGGACACTACTAAATATAATGGGAATCCTGACGTTGACTGGTGGAGTGCTTTGGGAAACCTACTTGAAATCACTCAGTTGTGAACGGGCACCTTTAAATATAATGGGAATCTTGATATTGACCAATAAAGTGCTTTGGGAAACCCACTGAAAATTGTTGAGGTATGAATGGGGACCATTATATATAATGGAAATCTTGATATTAATCAATGAAGTGCACCAAATTCAAAGCGCTCAGGTTGAATGGGCAGCATTAAAAATAATGGGAATCTTGATGTTGACCATTGAAGGGTTTTGGGAAACCTGCTGCAAATGACCCAGGTGTGAATGGGCGCCATTGAATATAATGGAAATCTTGACATTGACGGGTAAAGTGCTTTGTGAAGCCCACTTGAAATGGCTCAGGTGTGAACAGGCTCCTTTAAATATAATGGGGATCTTGATATTGACCAGTAAAGTGCTTTGGGAAACCCACTTAAAATTGTTAAGGTGTGAATGGGGACCATTATATATAATGGAAATCTTGATGTTGATCAATGAATCGAACCCAATTCAAAGCGTTCAAGTTTGAATGGGCAGCATTACAAATAATTGGAATCTTGATGTCGACCAGTGAAGGGTTTTGGGAAACCTGCTGCAAGTGTCCCAGGTGTGAACGGGCAGCATTTAATATAATGGGAATCTTGATGTTTACCCGTTAAGTGCTTTGGTAAACACACTGCAAATGGCTCAGATGAGAATGGGCACCGTCGAATATAATGGGAATCTTGATGTTGATTGGTGAATTACCTCCGGAAACCCACCAAAAATCGCTCTAGTTTGAATGGCACCATTAAATTTAATTGGAATCTTGATGTTGACCAGTGAAGGGTTTCGGGAAACCTGCTGCAAATGACCCAGGTGTGAATGGACACCATTGAATATAATGGGAATCTTGACATTGACCTGTAAAGTGCTTTGTGAAACCCACTTGAAATGGCTCAGGTGTGAACAGACACCAATAGAAATAATGAGACTCTTGATGCTTAATGGTAAAGTGCAAATGGCTCAGGTGAGAAAGGGCACCGCTGAATATAATGGCAATCTTGATGTTGACTTTTAAAACGCTTTGGGGAACCTGCCTAAAATTAAGATGTGAATGGGCACCACTAAATATAATGGGAATCTTGACGATGACTGGCAAAGAGCTTTGGAAAACCCACTTGAAATCAGGTGTGAACGGGCACCTTTAAATATAATGGGAATCTTGATGTTGATTGGTGAATTACCTCCGGAAACCCACCAAAAATCGCTCTGGTTTGAATGGCACCATTAAATACAATGGGAATCTTTATGCTGACCTGTAAAGTGCTTTGTGAAACGCACTTGAAATGGCTCAGCTGTGAACAGTCACCAATAGAAATAATGAGACTCTTGATGTTTAATTGTAAAGTGCTTTGGGAAAACCACTGCAAATGGCTCCGGTGAGAAAGGGCACCGTTGAACATAATGGCAATTTTGATGTTGACTTGTAAAGCGCTTTGGGGAACCTGCCTAAAATTAATGGGCACCACTAAATATAATGGGAATCTTGCCATTGACTGGCGAAGACCTTTGGGAAACCCACTTGAAATCACACAGGTGTGAACGGCACCTTTTAAATATAATGGGAATCTTGATGTTGATCAGGAAAGTTCTTTGAGAAACCTACAACACTCAGTTTTGAATGACACCATTAAATAGAATAGGAATCTTGATGTTAACTAATGGAAGGTTTCGGGACACCTGCTGCAAATGACCCAAGTGTGTATGGACACCATTTAATATAATGTAAATCTTAATGTTGACTGGTAAAGTGCTTTGGGAAAGCCACCATTAAATATAATGGGAATCTTGATGTTGACCGGTGAAGTGCTTTGGGAAAGCCACCATTAAATATAGTGGGAATCTTGATGTTGACCGGTGAAGTGCTTTGGGAAAGCCACCATTAAATATAATGGGAATCTTGATGTTGACCGGTGAAGTGCTTTGGGAAAGCCACCATTAAATATAGTGGGAATCTTGATGTTGACCGGTGAAGTGCTTTGGGAAAGCCACCATTAAATATAGTGGGAATCTTGATGTTGACCGGTGAAGTGCTTTGGGAAAGCCACCATTAAATATAATGGGAATCTTGATGTTGACCAGTGAAATGCTTTGGGAAAGCCACCATTAAATATAATGGGAATCTTGATGTTGACCGGTGAAGTGCTTTGGGAAAGCCACCATTAAATATAATGGGAATCTTGATGTTGACCGGTGAAGTGCTTTGGGAAAGCCATCATTAAATATAATGGGAATCTTGATGTTGACCATTTGAAGTTCTTTGGGAAACCCACTTCAAATGGCTCAAACCCACTTCAAACGGCTCAGGGGTCTTCGAGTGGAGTTTTAGAATGAAAGAACAGTAGGCAGCCAAAACCTTTCTATGACTTCGAGTTATTTGAAATATCTTTTCACCTTTGTCACAAAAAAACAGAAACAAATGATTTTCATAACTACAAGAGCGCCTTTTTAAAATAAGCCCCATCATTTTCGAAAAACAGTTTTGTTTTTTCCACAATTGAAATACCGATCAGAAGAACTTTGTTAATTAAGAATAGGCAACCTATCCGTTTATCTTCTCATCTGTCTACTTTACTATCCCATTACAGAGGCGTACTTCATGTATAGAGTAAGTGGATTAAGATCTTTGCCGACGTAGGTTTTGAATAAATCACAGAAGTGGCTTTTCCTCTGATTGCCTTTCAGAGAAAACTCTTTAACTCGAATCCGTACACTATTTGGCCTTTTCAGATCATTACAATTAAGTCTACCCGGAATGGGCTCATTTGCATTTTGATGCCTAGACTCAATCAGTTTGGAGGTATCTGAACTGGCTTTCCGAATCCCAACCATTAGTCACATCCCTCGAAAGCCATTGGACGGAAAGTGCGCCGGCACCAAGCGTAGAGTGTGGGCGCAGTGCGTTTTGGTGGCCGCCTTCAATCATTGTTAGTGGCACTTTTGAACATTTTGAAAAAGGAAGGAGATAATTGATAAGACGATCGGTTGCTGGTTTATGGGATTGGCTTTGTCTTAAAGAAGATAGGAAATGGGATTTTTTTGAAGGAAACACAATTTCGTTGAAGTGGAAAAAAAAAGAACAAAAATAAAAATATAAAACCAACAAAAATTAAAATTTGTTTAAAGTGCTCATGTTTAATTTTCTTTTTAGGAGCATCGAGTGCTAAATACCCTATAAAAATAGATTTCAGTAGCTTTGCATGATCAGTTTCCACTGATTAAAACGCTTAAATTGAAGGTATAATAATCTGTCTGATGTATGAATGACTAAGATTCATTCCTTGTAATGGCGGTGTTATGATTAATTTTTATATAAACCCTGATGTACAGAAGTTTTAATAGAACCCAATCTCTTCAATTTCTGTGTATAGACATATAAAATCAGAGTTAAAATCTTCAATTTTTTTTTTTTTTTGCTTAAAGAGGAAGTTTTCCGTGTAATGAAAGCATTATGATTAATTTTTATATAAACCCTGATGTTACCAAAAAAAGAAAGTTTTCATAGAAACCTAATTTTTTTTCCATTCCTAACAATTATTTTCCTTGGGGGAACAAACATACTAGTCCATGGAGTCCATTTTTTTGCTCCCATGCTGCCATCTTGAAAGAAGATCCCGCACATGTGCAAACACATTGAAGGTCTCCGCCAAGTCCCACAGACCTGTAATCTCATTACAATGGCAGCTGAATGTGGGTGGGATTAATTAGATGTCAAATTGTCACTGAAGAGATGTGTTGAAAGCAGAAAAAATGGATAAGTTGAAGGTTTTGAGAGGCTTTGTGTCAGGGACCCGGGTATGACCAGAGATGTGTGGACTGACACAGGGAAACAGCAGGCTTCTGGAACACAGGTGTAGTCAGGCTGGAGAGGTGGAATGGTCAGGCAGGCCGTAAGGTACTGTCAGGCACCGGCGGGATCTCTAGTGACCCACAGAACAGGATTCCCTAGGGCATGGAGTCTAAGCCCCAGTCTGCCTTTTCACCAGAGCCCCTGATGGTGGGGATGGACTTGGCACAGGACTGGACTGAGACCAGGTCGCGGCCCCTGAGTGCACCCAACTGTGGTAGAGGGGTCCGCCGAGGGTATGTACCGGGGGAAAACGTGATGTGAAGGGGCTGGCAGGTTCGTACAGTAGTGACTGGATCCGTGCGGGATGGATGGATGACAGTATGGAGTGTAGCGTAGTCAGACAAGCTGGGTCGGTAACGGTGGAGGCAGATCAGTACAGAGCAGCAGGCAAAGAGTAAACTGGTCACGAGCCAAGGTACAGCAACAGGAGGTCAAACAGCATAGGAGAAGGCAGATGAATAGTCAGGGACGAGCCAGGAGTCAGAGCAGGAGAAGTCAGCAGAGGTCAGGATCAGGCAGGGTCGGCTACAAATCAGATAGGCAGAGGAACAGGAACACAGGATACAAGGTACAGGGGCTCATGGGAAACCAACACCAAGGCACTGACTGCAGGTCTGGCCATTCCTTAAATACACCATCTGCAATCAGCCTCAGGTGATGGCTGACTGCAGGAGTAAGCTTCTGGTTGCTAAGAGCACCCTCTGGCCAGCCCTGGTACTGCAGCCCACAAGGCAGGTGAGTCCCACCACCATTGGCGAGTCCATTCCTGACAGTTTGACAAGGGCCAGATTGTAATGTCTAGACAACTGGGAAGAGCTACTCCAAAACTGCAGCTCTTGTGGGATGTTCCTGGTCTGCAGTGGTCAGAACTAACCAAAAGTGGTCCAAGGAAGGAAAACTTGTGAACTGGAGACAGGGTCATAAGAGACAGGGTCATAAGAGTCCAAGGCTCATTGATGGAGGTGGGGAGTGAAGGCTGGCCCATGTAGTCCAATTCAATAGAAGAGCTACTGTAGCTCAGTTAGCTGAAAAAGTGAATGCTGGTTCTGATAGAACACACAGTGCGTCGCGGTTTGTTGTGTATGGGGCTCTGTAGCCACAGACCAGTCTTGGTGGCCACGCTGACCCACGCTGTCAACAGCCAAAAGTGCCTACAATGGGCACATGAACTTCAGAACTGGACCACGGAGCCTGGCCTGGTCTGATGTATTCAGGAATTGTTTAGGGAACACAACAAATTTACGGTATTCAGATATCAATGGGCAGCACAGTGGCTAAATGGTTAGCCCTTCCGCCTGGCAGCACTCGGGTCGTTGGTTCGAATCCCAGCCACAGCACCACCTGCCTGGAGTTTGCATGTTCTCCCTGTGGCTGCGTGGGTTTCCTCCGGGTACTCCGGTTTCCTTCCACACTCCCAAGACATGCTGGTAGGTTAATTGGTTCCTGTCTAAATTGGCCCTAATATGTGTATGTATGAATGTAAGTTAGGGACTTTAGATTATACGCCCCTTGAGGGTTAGGGACTGATGTGAATGTACAATATATATGTAAAGCGCTGCGTACATTGACGGCGCTATACAAGTACCTATAATAAATAAATAATCCAATCGAGCATATGTGGGATGTGTTGGAAAAACAAGTCCGACCCTTGAAGGTCCCACCTTCCAAATTACTGGACTTAAATGATCTTCTACTGACAGTTTGGTGCTAGATACCACAGCATACCTTCAGAGGTCTAGTGGAGTCCATGCCTTGATGGGTCTGGCCTGTTTGGCGGCAAAAGAGGGACTACCTACTTATTATTAGGTGGGTGGTCAAAGTTATGGCTGTTCAGTGTATGCTCCATGACCCCATGTTTGCGACGGCTTGGTGCTTGATACCACAGCATACCTTCAGAGTTCCAGTGGAGTCCATACCTCGAAGGCCTGTTTGGCAGCAAAAGAGGGACCTACTTATTATTAGGTGGGGGGTGTCAAAGTTATGGCTGATCAGTGTATGCTCCAATGACTCCATGTTTGCGACTGGTCATTGACTCATTATCTGGTAAACCAAGCATGGAGATGGCATTCAGAAACCTGCGTCTTTCCAAAAACAAGTGTGCAATGGCAGCTGCTCCTTACCTTTCAAGGAAACAAATAGACCACAACAAATTTTAGGTGTTGACTTGGCCTCCATATTCTTCAGGTCTCAATCCAATCTGCATCTGTGGGATGCGCTGGAAAAAACAAGTCCAATCCATGAAGGTCCTACCTTCCAAATTACAGGACTTAAATGTACTACTGACAGCTTGGTGCTAGATACCACAGCATATCTTCAGAGGTCTAGTGGAGTCCATGCCTCGATGGCCTGTTTGGCAGCAAAAGAGGGACCTATTTATTATTAGGTGGGGGGGTCAAAGTTATGGCTGATCAGTGTATGCTCCAATGACCCCATGTTTGAGACAGGTCATTGACTCATTATCTGGTGAACCAAGCATGGAGATGGCGTTCAGGAACCTGCGTCTTTCCAAAAACAAGTGTGCAATGGCAGCTGCTCTTTACCTTTTCAAGGAAACAAATGGTAGGTTTCATCACAGTTGTGTAGATATGGACCCCGGAGCAATGGAAGACGGTGGTCTGTTCTGATGGATTCAAGAATTGTTTAAGGACCACAACAAATTTAAGGTGTTGACTTGGCCTCCATATTCTTCAGTTCTCAATCCAATCGGGGGGATGCGCTGGAAAAACAAGTCCAATCCATGGAGTCCCCTCCTTGCAACTTTCAGGATTTGAAGGATCTGCTACTGAGGGCTTGGTGCCAGATCCCACAGCCTACCTTCAGAGGTCTAGTGCAGTGGTGGGCAACCTTTTTTTTTCAACTGAGCCAAATCTCGCCAAAACCACGATTGAAATTTATTTTGAGAGCCACATTTTTAAAACTGAAAATACATAGGATGGTACACTGTGTTTAGTTTCAATAAGTTTTTATAGTAATTCATCCCCCATATAGTAATTCATCCCCCATATAGTAATTCATCCCCCATATAGTAATTCATCCCCCATAGTAATTCATCCCCCATATAGTAATTCATCCCCCCATATAGTAATTCATCCCCCCATATAGTAATTCATCCCCCATATAGTAATTCATCCCCCCTATAGTAATTCATCCCCCCTATAGTAATTCATCCCCCCATAGTAATTCATCCCCCATATAGTAATTCATACCCCTATAGTAATTCATCCCCCCATAGTAATTCATCCCCCATATAGTAATTCATCCCCCATAGTAATTCATCCCCCTATAGTAATTCATCCCTCATATAGTAATTCATCCCTCATATAGTAATTCATCCCCCATATAGTAATTCATCCCCCATAGTAATTCACCCCCCCCTATAGTAATTCATCCCCCCTATAGTAATTCATCCCCCATATAGTAATTCATCCCCCATATTAATTCATCCCCCATAGTAATTCATCCCCCCTATAGTAATTCATCCCCCCTATAGTAATTCATCCCCCATATAGTAATTCATCCCCCATAGTAATTCATCCCCCATATAGTAATTCATCCCTCATATAGTAATTCATCCCCCTATAGTAATTCATCCCCCCTATAGTAATTCATCCCCCATAGTAATTCATCCCTCATATAGTAATTCATCCCCCCTATAGTAATTCATCCCCCCTATTCATCCCCCATAGTAATTCATCCCCCATAGTAATTCATCCCCCATAGTAATTCATCCCCCATAGTAATTCATCCCCCATATAGTAATTCATCCCCCCTATAGTATTCATCCCCCCTATAGTAATTCATCCCCCCTATAGTAATTCATCCCCCTATAGTAATTCATCCCCCATAGTAATACATCCCCCATAGTAATTCATCCCCCCCATAGTAATTCATCCCCCATAGTAATTCATCCCTCATATAGTAATTCATCCCCCCTATAGTAATTCATCCCCCCTATTCATCCCCCATAGTAATTCATCCCCCATATTAATTCATCCCCCTTAGTAATTCATCCCCCATAGTAATTCATCCCCCCTATAGTAATTCATCCCCCCTATAGTAATTCATCCCCCATATAGTAATTCATCCCCCATAGTAATTCATCCCCCATATAGTAATTCATCCCTCATATAGTAATTCATCCCCCTATAGTAATTCATCCCCCCTATAGTAATTCATCCCCCATATAGTAATTCATCCCCCATATAGTAATTCATCCCCCATATTAATTCATCCCCCATATAGTAATTCATCCCCCATAGTAATTCATCCCCCATAGTAATTCATCCTCCATATAGTAATTCATCCCCCCTATAGTAATTCATCCCCCCTATAGTAATTCATCCCCCCATATAGTAATTCATCCCCCCTATAGTAATTCATCCCCCCTATAGTAATTCATCCCCCCTATAGTAATTCATCCCCCATAGTAATTCATCCCTCATATAGTAATTCATCCCCCCTATAGTAATTCATCCCCCCTATTCATCCCCCATAGTAATTCATCCCCCATAGTAATTCATCCCCCATAGTAATTAATCCCTCATATAGTAATTCATCCCCCCTATAGTAATTCATCCCCCATAGTAATTCATCCCCCATATAGTAATTCATCCCCCATAGTAATTAATCCCTCATATAGTAATTCATCCCCCATATAGTAGTAGTAAGTAGCAAGTAGTAAGCCAAGTCCCCCCTGTGTCAATTTACTTACCTTTGCTCCGCGCGTTCCTCTCGCCGTGTTCCCGCGCCGTTCCGGTCTTCAGGGCGGACTGTGAGAGGAGCCTAGCTCCCCTCACGTTCATCACGCTGCCCCGCCTACACACATCCTGACAGCCAATCACTGGCTATCAGGATGTGAGTGGCAGCGAGACTGGCCAATCATTGCATTTGAGCGCGCTGCCCTGGCTGTTTTTTTTTTGGATCACGCTGCAGAGTCCCTGCCGCCCGAGAGGAGGGAGGGAAGCGGGCGCCCGGCACACAAGAGCCCCTTTAAAGCGTGTAAAGAGCCGCATGTGGCTCGCGAGCCGCGGCTTGCCGACCACTGGTCCAGTGCAATCCATGGTGCATGCTGCAATAACCCCATGCCTACCTCAGGTCATTGACTTATTAGGTGGTGAATCGAGAATGGAGATGGCATTCAGGAACCTGCGTCTTTCCAAAAACAAGTGTGCAACGGCAGTTGCCCTGTACCTTTCAAGGAAAGAAATGGAATGTTCCTTCACAGTTGCGTAGATGTGTCCTGTTGGGCCGATTGCACTTTAATATGTGAGTTTTCTAGTCGACTAACACCGCTGAAACATGCTTGGCAGGTGCATCTGTCAAGAGAGCCACATATTATTTCACGCGTCAAAGGGGTTAGTGTCAAAGATAATAACAGCCTATCTGAAAATGTGTACAAATGGCATTGTCATCGAGAAACGGTGATTTGAGAGCTGAAGCTGAATGGCGAGGATAGACAGACAATTAATAGAACGATTGTTAAATGTCACAAAAGTACAGACTGCGGAATGGCTGTAGGGTTCAGTCGGCGCCTCTTTCATCCATTCTCCACAAGAGCGGTACATTGTGAGCTTCAAAGGAAGTCCCTACTCCGGGTCCCGGGGGTCAGCGCATTGTTAGATGTTGCTGCTGTTTTTCTCCCCTTTTTGACGCAATAACTTTTTGAGTAACAGAATGAAAGCGATCGTTTGTGTGATTTGTATTTCTTGTGCCAGCCAGTTAGTAGGAAATAAAGAATTTGTGAAAACTGGGGCTTTTTGATGCTGAGAAGTAGTACCAGCCAGGGGCGGACTGACCATATGGAAATTTGGGCACTGCCCGAGGGCCTGGGGTCAGTAGGGGGCCCCATGAGATGCCCCTGGTACCTTTTTCATAGGCTTTTTTGGAGTTTGGGCAAGGACACGGGGGCCCCATGATCCCCTATTGCCTGGGGGCCCCATGAGTTTGTCAGTCCGCCCCTGCTCTGAGCTTACCTCAGCCTGCCTCCGCAATCGGTTGGCAGTGGAGAAGAGGAAGGAAGGGTGATACATGGAGTGTATCACAGCATAGGGGACAGGGGGTCCCGGTCTGGTAAGCTGTATGGGGGCCCTGATGGCAGACCAGAAAGGACACAGGGGCCCCATGATCCCCTATTGCCCGGGGGCCCCATGAGTTGTCAGTCCGCCCCTGGTACCAACCCATGCTGATGAGACCCAACAGGCCCAAACAGTGCTGTTTATGGGTCAATGTTCTGGTCCAGTAAAAGCCCAGTAATTATTTTACACAACCAGCAGGTTAAACATTCTGGTCTGCCATTAGGGCCCCCATACAGCTTACCAGACCAGGACCCCCTGTCCCCTATGCTGTGATAACTTGTGTTAGAAAGATGGATGTACTTACCTATTTTCAACCCACTTTGGTCTGATCACGTGATCCGGCCCCTCTCTGCGTCAGCCAGCAGCAGCTACAGGGGAAAAGAGAAGAGGGCCACCAATAGCTGGGACATGGGGTTTTATGGGTGTTCGTAGAATTTCCAGCCATTGTTGAGGTCTCTCTCCCCTCCTCTCTCCTGCAGCCATCGCCGGTCAGGTGACCAGACCAGAGCAGGTTAAAAATAGGTAAGTATATGGCTCTTTCCTACACAGGTTAGTCAGCATATGTGTTAGAAAGGGGGAGGAGTTAGATTTTTAGGACAAGTTAGGTTTTTACAGTGAGGAACAGAAGTATTTGAACCCCCTGTGATTCTGCAAGTTCTCCCACTTCTCCATCATGGAGGGGTCTGACATTCACAGTGTAGGTGCGTTCCCACTCTGAGAGACGGAATTAAAAAAAAAAACTGCTGAACAGAAGTATTTGAACCCCTGAGAAGATCCGTGTTAATATTTGGTACAGAATCCTTTGTTTGCAATTACAGAGGTCAGACGTTTCCTGTAGTCCTTGACCAGGTTTGCACTGCAACAGGGATTTTGGCCGACTCCTCCACACTGATCTCCTTTTGGATCTGTCAGGTTTCGGGGCTGTCGCTGAGCAACACGGAGTTTCAGCTCCCTCCAAAGATGTTCTATTGGATTTAGGTGTGGAGACTGGCTAGGCCACTCCAGAACCTTGATATGCTTCTTACGGAGCCACTCCTTGGTTGTCCTGGCTGTGTGCTTCGGGTCATTGTCATGTTGGAGGACCCAGCCACGACCCATCTTCAATGCTCTGACTGAAGGAAGGAGGTTGTTGCTCAAAATCTCACAATAAATGGCCCCATTCATCCTCTCCTTAATACAGTGCAGTCGTCCTGTCCCCTTCACAGAAAAGCACCCCCAAAGCATGATGTTACCACCCCCATGCTTCACAGTAGGGATGGTGTTCATCCTTTTTCCTCCAAACACGAGTGAAGTTTAGACCAAGAAGTTCTCCTTTGGTCTCATCTGACCACATGACTTTCTCCCATGCCTCCTCTGGATCATCCAGATGGTCATTGGCAAACTTCAGACGGTCCTGGACATGTGATGACTTGAGCAGGGGAACCTTCAGACGGGCCTGGACATGTGATGACTGGAGCAGGGGAACCTTCCGTGCAATGCATGATTGGAAACCATGACGGCGTAGTGTTCTACCGACAGTGACCTTTGAAACTGTGGTCCCAGCTCTCTTCATGTCATTGACCAGCTCCTCCCTTGTAGTTCTGGGCTGATTTCTTACCTTTCTTATCATCAGTAATACCCCACGAGGTGACATCTTGCATGGAGCCCCAGTCCGAGGGAGACTGACAGTCGTCTTTAGCCTCTTCCATTGTCTAACAATTGCTCCAACAGTTGATCTATTTTCACCAAGCTGCTTGGCAATTGCCCCGTAGTCCTTTCCAGCCTTGTGCAGGTCCACAATTTTGTCTCTGGTGTCTTTTGACAGCTCTTTGGTCTTGCCCATGGTAGTAGTTGGCGTCTGACTGACTGTGGGTGGACAGTTGTCTTTAAAGAGCTCAGACAGGTGCTACTAAGTTAGATTCATGAGTGGAGTAGAGGGGGACTTTTTAAAGGCGCAGTAACAGGTCTTTGAGAGACAGAATTCTTGCTGTTTCTTAGGTGTTCAAATACTTATGTTCAGCCGTGCGAGACAAATACATTCTTTACAAATCATAGAATGGGAATTCCTGAATTTTTTTTTAAATTCTGTCTCTCAGAGTGGGAATGCACCTACAATGTGAATTTCAGACCCTCCATGATTTCTAAGTTGGGAACTTGCAAAATCGCACGGTGGTCAAATACTTCTGTTCCTCACTGTAGCCTGGAATTCAACTTTTTTTATAATTATTGTACATTTTTATTAAAGGCCAAAGCCCAACTTTTCGGAACAGAGTTACAACAACACTTTAGGTGTAAACGTTGCAAAAAAAAAAAAAAAAAAAAACACAATATAAAAGAAAACAAAAACAAGAAGGCTGGAATTCTACTTTAAGCCTCCATTTTTCTATATCTGCTTTACATATTTGTAATAGTTGAGGTTCCCCCTCCCCAAAGCTAATTTAATATCACATAAAATACATAAAGTTTTGTTGCTGTTACATTTTATTTAACACTTCCCTATGAGAGGTCAACCACAACATTGGATCATGTCGACAGGCGTGATTTTCAGACATTGTGTTTGCTGTTTGAATGCAATCTCGTGTTTAACAAGAAAAGGCTCCTTTGTCTGTAATTTATATACACTATATTGCCAAACGTATTGGGCCACCGGCCTTTCCCCACACATGACCTTTAATGGCCCCCCAGTCTTAGTCCGTAGGGTTCAATATGGAGTTGGCCCCACCCTTTCCACACACATGACCTTTAATGGCCCCCCAGTCTTAGTCCGTAGGGTTCAATATTGAGTTGGCCCCGCCCTTTGCAGCTATAACAGCTTCAACTCTTCTGGGAAGGCCGTCCACAAGGTTTAGGAGGGTGTCTATGGGAAGGTTGGACCATTCTTCCAGAAGCACATTTGTCAGGTCAGGCACTGATGTCGGGGGAGGAGGCCTGGCTCGCAGTCTCCGCTCTAATTCATCCCAAAGGTGTTCTATGGGGTTGAGGTCAGGACTCTGTACAGGACAGTCAAGTTCCTCCACCCCAAACTGGCTCCTCCATGTCTTTATGGACCTTGCTTTGTGCACTGGTGGGCAGTCATGGTGGAACAGGAAGGGGCCATCCCCAAACTCTTCCCATAATGTTGGGAGCATGAAATTGTCCAAAATATTTTGGTATGATGACACCTTAAGTGTTCCCTTCACTGGAACTAGGAGGCCAAGCCCAACCCCTGAAAACCCCACACCATAATCCCCCCTCCACCAAACTTTACACTTGCAACAATGCAGACAGGCAAGTACCGTTCTCCTGGCCACCACCAAACCCAGACACATCCATCGGATTACCAGACAGAGAAGTGTGATCGGTCACTCCAGAGAACATGTCTCCATTGCTCTAGAGTCCAGTGGCGGCATGCTTTACACCACGGAATCCGACGCTTTGCATTGCACTTGGTGATGGAAGGCTTGGATGCAGCTGCTCGGCCATGGAAACCCATTCCATGAAGCTCACTACGCACTGTTGTTGGGCTCATCTGAAGGCCACACCAAGTTTGGAGGTCTTTAGCTATTGACTCTGCAGACAGTTGGTGACTTCTGCGCACTGTGCGCTTCAGCATGCGCTGACCCCGCCCTGTCATGTGACGTGGCCTACCACTTGGTGGCTGAGTGGCTGTTGTTCCCAGTGGCTTCCACTTTGTTATAATCCCACTAACAGTTGAGCGTGGAATATTTAGTAGCCAGGAAATGTCACGGATGGACTTATTGCCCAGGTGGCCACCTATCACGGGACCACGCTTGGAGTCACTGAGCTCCTGAGAGCGACCCATTCTTTCACCAATGTTTGTAGAAGCAGTCTGCATGCCTAGGGGCTTGATTGTGTATACCTGTGTCCATGGAGGGGATTGGATGACCTGAATCACATGATTGGGAGGGGATTGGAACACCTGAATCACATGATTGGGAGGGGATTGGAACACCTGAATCACATGATTGGGAGGGGATTGGAACACCTGAATCACATGATTGGGAGGGGATTGGAACACCTGAATCACATGATTGGGAGGGGATTGGAACACCTGAATCACATGATTGGGAGGGGATTGGAACACCTGAATCACATGATTGGGAGGGGGGGTTAGAACACCTGAATCACATGATATGGAGGGGATTGGAACACCTGAATCGCATGATATGGAGGGGATTGGAACACCTGAATCCAATGATTTGGACCGCTGGTGCAGTACTTTTGGCAAAATAGTGTTCATCTTGTAAGGACATGCATCCACAGAAATGCAGCACAACGCGAAGCAGGTCAAACGTAACCTCTGAACTGCCTCCTGTACTGCTTAATTAAAATCGATGGGATTTTGTTGACCTGCATTTCAGGTTCCTTCCAAAAGCACATCAAACGCAGGAAAACAGTGCAGGTTTGAGGAGAGCTCTTAACACACTTATACCGTATGCAGGGGTGGACTGACAACTCATGGGGCCCCCGGGCAAAAGGGGATCGTGGGGCCCGTGTCCCTGCCCAAACTCAAAAAAGCCTATGAAAAAGTTACCAGAGGCATCTCATGGGGCCCCCTACTGACCCTGGGCAGTGCCCGAGTACCCTAATGGTCAGTCCGCCCCTGGCCTCGTGTTCAGAAAATGTAAATGCGTTACTTTGAATAAACTGGACAAAAGTTCACTTCAGGTACAGAAGTTTTTCCAGAGCGCCGGTCCTCCTCTTCTCTGATGTTGGCTGGATTTACGGATTGTGATCGCACTGCCACCACCTCCCCTCCAGCACCACTTTGCTTGCGATAAATGATGATTTGTAGCAGCTGAATTTGTTGACTTGTAGCCGTTTGCCTTCTCTCCCGCCCAGCGCTCGTGTTCTGCTCCGCATATCCGCAGACTTATTAGGATTTCGCTTTGCCGAGCAGCATTTAGGGTCTGTGCCAGGGATGGCGCACGGATCACTGGCAGCACGCAAGTCTTCAGAAGCAAAGTGGAACGCCGTGAATTCGCGCACCTGCTCTCTGCGTGCCGTAGATTAGCGGCTCTGGAGCCGCAGCTGAGCATCGCTGTGCCAGGAGAAATTTCCCCAGTGCTTAGAGATTGTCACAGAGAGAACTTCTTGTAATGATCGCTCTGATGGAAAATAGTCGCTCCCTGATGTGTGCTGAGAAGTTTTCCAAAGTTACTTCGAGAAAAGACAAAATTCTTCTGACCACAAACAAGTGATCAGAGAAAGACGGGACCTGGAACTGACTGGAGGACAGATGCTGCTAAACACCCCCCTCCCCCCCTCTGACATTTTTACAGTTTTATTACTTATTGATCCTGCCAAAAGACCAGTCACCCCTCCCAATGGTGAGATGTCCCACCAATAGTTTGTCTCTCTATCCCTCCTCCAATGGTGAGGTTCCCTTCCATCATTTTTTTGTCTCTCCCAGAAAAAGACTTCCCTCCAGTAGTTGGTGTCTCTGCCCCTCCCACAATGGGGAGATTTCCCTGCAGTAGTTTGTGTCTCTGCCCCTCCCACAATGGGAAGATTTCCCTGCAGTAGTGTCTGCCCTTCCCACAATGGGGAGATTTCCCTGCAGTAGATTGTGTCTCTGCCCCTCCCACAATGGGGAGATTTCCCTGCAGTAGATTGTCTCTGCCCCTCCCACAATGGGGAGATTTCCCACAATAGTTGGTGTCTCTGCCCCTCCCACAATGGGGAGATTTCCCTGCAGTAGTTGGTGTCTCTGCCCCTCCCACAATGGGGAGATTTCCCTGCAGTAGTTGGGTGTCTCTGCCCCTCCCACAATGGGGAGATTTCCTGCAGTAGTTGTGTGTCTGCCCCTCCCACAATGGGGAGATTTCCCCTTCCAGTCCGGACACTTTCCCCCCCCTTCCAGTCCGGACACTTTCCCCCCCTTCCAGTCCGGACGCTTTCCCCCCCCTTCCAGTCCGGACACTTTCCCCCCCTTCCAGTCCGGACACTTTCCCCCCTTCCAGTCTGGACACTTTCCCCCCCTTCCAGTCTGGACACTTTCCCCCCCTTCCAGTCTGGACACTTTCCCCCCCTTCCAGTCTGGACACTTTCCCCCCCTTCCAGTCTGGACACTTTCCCCCCCTTCCAGTCTGGACACTTTCCCCCCCTTCCAGTCTGGACACTTTCCCCCCCTTTCCAGTCTGGACACTTCCCCCCCCCCTTCCAGTCCGGACACTTTCCCCCCCCTTCCAGTCCGGACACTTTCCCCCCCCTTCCAGTCCGGGACACTTTCCCCCCCCTTCCAGTCCGGACACTTTCCCCCCCCCTTCCAGTCTGGACACTTTCCCCCCCTTCCAGTCCGGACACTTTCCCCCCCCTTCCAGTCCGGACACTTTCCCCCCCTTCCAGTCCGGACACTTTCCCCCCCTTCCAGTCCGGACACTTTCCCCCCCTTCCAGTCCGGACACTTCCCCCCCCCCCTTCCAGTCCGGACACTTCCCCCCCCCCCTTCCAGTCCGGACACTTCCCCCCCCCCCTTCCAGTCCGGACACTTTCCCCCCTTCCCCCCCAGGCCAATTTTCAGCTTTCAGCGCTATCACACTCTGAATGACAATTGCGCGGTCATGCAACACTGTACCCATATGACATTTTTTTTTTTTTAGCATTTTTTGAGACAGATAAAGCTTTATTTTGGTGGTATTTATTCACCGCTGGGGTTTTTATTTTTTTTTCTGTATAAAGGAAAAAGTCCAAAGACTTAGAAAAAGTGTTTTTCTTATAAAATTTTGCAAATAAATAATATTTCATCATAAATCTTGGCCAAAATTTATTCCATTATCTTTTTAGTAAAAAAAAATAATTTAGATTAGTTTCTAACCAAAAATTATAATTTTTCAAAAAATGTATTTTTACATTTGTATTTTATTTTTTTATATTATTATTTTTGTTTTTTTTTGTTTTTTTTTTTACCATGGTGACACTGTACTACTTGTGGGGGGTGATGAAGATTTTTTTTTTTTTTTACACTGTTTGCTTTTACACCCATAAAGGCTATAAAAGCAATCATTTCTCTTCTCTGGCTGCATTTCTGCAGCCATTAAGAAATACTGTGTGAGCTGTGATTGGTCACGGCTTGTCACATGGTACAAGGCTGTTGTGAATGGCCCTGTACCATGTGATCTCTGTGATCATTAACAGATTTCATACGTAGTAAGCAATGATGTCAGAAGTGAGATTTTGCTTACTACTATTCATGTGATCACTGATTGACCAATCAGTGATCACATGATCTGGACCTCACACAGAGATCACTTACAGTGATCGGTGTCCCAGGGAGCATGCACAGTCAAAAATGGCGGGTGCCGTTTATGAATGGCAACCCAACCCTTCACTGCCACCGTCCGGCCGTTTATATACATGGGCCAGCCGGGAAGTGGTTTGAGGGGAACACAGTCATCTAATTTCTGCCCCCCCCCCCCCCCATTATTCTCCATCTCTATCAGTTCTTCACTTCTGTCTTTGAAAGTCAGAATTTTTGGAGAGTGAAAAAAAACATTGTTCCTGTTGCTCCTCCGGGATCCTCTCCACATGTAAAAGTCTAAACGGCGCTCTTTTCCGCGCTTTTAAATATCATACAGTATTAAACAAATGCGAAATCAAAGACGCCGTGTCATGTTAGCGCGGCAGTGAACACGGCACGCCGCCCCCTCTCCCAGCGCAGATTAAAGCGTTTTGGCTTTTTAATTTTTTTTTTTTTATTTCTTGTGCCTTTGTTGGAATTCGCAGTCGTCATGCATGATTTAGTAATTGCTTTTCTCGCCGTCCCCTGCGAAATATCAAACAGCGCTAAGTATTTCCTTAGGTGTCTCAAATGCAAAACTGCGTGTTAACTGCGCTGTCAAGTCTCTTCCAGTTCACCAGATCCTCAAAGGCGCAAAAACCAAATTAAACCGAGAAAGAGGGGGGCGGAAAAAAAATGTTTGCCTCGTGGCGTCTGTCCAGCAAATGGATTCTTCGTGTTTTTCGTGTTTTTATTTTCCGGGGCCGTGTGTTAGGACGCCGTACCTGGATTGCCGCGCGATCTTCAATGCAAACAACCTTCGCAAGCTGTTTATGCAGCAAAAAAAAACCCCACAAAAAAACCAAAAAAATGCAGAAAGAGAGAGAGAAAATACATCACTTGGAGGAATATTTAAGAGAACATCAGGAGGCGGAAAGCTCATTGGTTTAATGGAACGCTGTCAGGACGGATCAGCATCACGGAACGACGCGGAGGACAGAATTGATACTTCTGCGGTGACATGTAAAGAGAAAAATCCTATGCATTATTAAGGGCGGCTTGGATCTGTCGGCGGCCTGATTGCCGACTTAGCACAAGCCGGGAGACGCTTCTGAAGTTGGAGGAGAATTGGGCCGGCACAGATCCACATTGTAACCTCTTATGTTTTACACCCCCCGTCAGCAGATTTTTGTTTTTTTATATATATATATATATATATATATATATATATATATATATATATATATCTTCCCTCTCTACATTTATTAAGAGATTCAATGTCAGAGAAGCCACTATATGCAGTATCTCCCAGAAGTGAGGCCCCCCCCCCCCGGACTGTATACAATGTGTGTATGTGTATATATATATATATATATATGTGTGTGTGTGTGTGTATATATATATATATATATATATATATATATATATATATATACACACACACATACAGTATCTCCCAGATGTGAGTCCCATACCCTCCCCCGGACTGTATACAATGTGTGTGTGTATATATATATATATATATATATATATATATAGTATCCCCCAGAAGTGGGTCCCCCCCCTCCCCTGGACTGTATACAATGTGTGTATGTGTATATATATATATATATATATATATATATATATAGTATCTCCCAGAACTGAGTCCCCCCCTCCCCCGGACTGTATACAATGTGTGTGTGTATATATATGTATGTATGTATATATATATATATACATACACTATCTCCCAGAAGTGGGTCCCCCCCCTCCCCCGGACTGTATACAATGTATATATATATATATACAGTATCCCCCAGAAGTGAGTCCCCCCCTCACATTTGTGTTAATATTTGATTCTCTCTTTCCATGTGACAACACTGAAGAAATGACACGTTGCTACAATGTGACGTAGTCAGTGTACAGCTTGTATAACATGGAAATTTTCTGTCCCCTCAAAATAACTCAACACTCCGCCATTAATGTCTAAACTGCTGGCAACAAAAGTGACTCCACCCCTAAGTGACAAGGTCCAAATTGGGCCCAATCAGCCATTTTCCCTCCCCGGGGTCATGTATCTCGTTGGAGTTACAAGGTCTCAGGTGTGAATGGGGAGCGGGGGGGTTACATTTGGTGTTATCACTCTCTCATACTGGTCACTGGAAGTTCAACATGGCACCTCATGGCAAAGAACTCTCTGAGGATCTGAAAAAAAGAATTGTTGCTCTACATAAAGATGGCCGAGGCTATAAGAAGATTGCCGAGACCCTGAAACTGAGCTGCAGCACGGTGGCCAAGACCATACAGCGGGGTAACAGGACGGGTTCCACTCAGAACAGGCCTCGCCATGGTCCACCCAAGAAGTTGAGTGCACGTGCTCAGCGTCATATGAAGAGGTTGTCTTTGGGAGATAGACGTATGAGTGCTGCCAAGGTCTCTAACATCCACCAGCTCCGTGATGTCATCATGGAGGAGGGGAAGAGGACTCCAGTGGCAACCTGTGAAGCTCTGGTGACCTCCATGCCCAAGAGGGTGAAGGCAGTGCTGGAAAATAATGGCGCCCACAAAATATTGACACTTTGGGCCCAATTTGGACCTTGTCACGTAAGGGGGGGACTCACTTCTGGGAGATACTGTGTGTGTGTGTGTGTATATACAGTTATTTTCATACTCTTGGCTCTGTATGCCACCAGAAGAAATTTAAGATGAAACAATCCAAATGAATTTGAAGTGCAGACATTCAGCTTTATTTCAAGGGGTTGAACATAAATATCAAGTACAAATTTTAGGAACGGCAACCATTTTTATACGCAGTCCCTCCATTTTCAGGGGCTCAAATTTAATTGGACAAATTAATATAATCATAAATAAAATGTTGATTTGTAATATTTTGTTGAGAATCCTTTACTGGCAATGACTGCCTGAAGTCTGGAACCCATGGACATGACCTTTAAAGACTGGGTTTCCTCCTTTCTGATGCTTTGCCTGAAGTCTAGAACCCATGGACATGACCAAAGACTGGGTTTCCTCCTTTCTGATGCTTTGGCAGGCTCTACCTGCAGCTGTCTTCAGTTGTTTTTTGTTTTTTGGGTCTTTCTGCCTTTAGTTTTCCCTTCAGCAAGTGAAATGCATGCTCAATTAGGTTGAGATCAGGTGATTGACTCGGTCATTGCAGAATATTCCACTTCTTTTCCTTCTAAAGCTCATGGCTTTTTGCAGTGTGTTTTGGATCATTGTCCATCTGTACTGTAAAGTGCCGTCCAATCACCTTTGCTGCATTTGGCTGAATCTGGGCTGACAGTATATCTGTAAACACGGCAGAATTCATCCGGCTGTTTCTGTCTTCTGTCACATCATCAATAAACACCAATGATCCAGTGCCACTGGAAGCCATGCATGCCCGTGCCATCACAGTGCCTCCACCCATGCCATCGCCCTGCCTCCGCCCATGCCATCACACACCGCCTGCGCCCATGCCATCACACTGCCTCCGCCATGTTTTACAGATGACGTTGTGTGCTTTGGATCATGAGCTGTTCCAAGCCTTCTCCACACCTTTATCTTCCTGTCATTCTGGTACAGATTAATTTTAGTTTCTTCCGTCCATAGAATGCTTTTCCAGAACTGGTCCGGCTTTTTTTGGGTGTTTTTTGGCAAAGTCTAATCTGGCTTTTCTATTCTTCAGGCTTATGAATGGTTTTCACCTTGTGGTGAACCCTCTGTATTTGCACCTTGTGGGGAACCCTCTGTATTTGCACCTTGTGGTGAACCCTCTGTATTTGCACCTTGTGGTGAACCCTCTGTATTTGCACCTTGTGGTGACCCCCTCTGTATTTGCACCTTGTGGTGACCCCCTCTGTATTTGCACCTTGTGGTGACCCCTCTGTATTTGCACCTTGTGGTGAACCCTCTGTATTTGCACCTTGTGGTGAACTCTCTGTATTTGCACCTTGTGGTGACCCCTCTGTATTTTTGCACCTTGTGGTGAACCCTCTGTATTTGCTGTCGTGAAGTCTTCTCTTGATTGCAGACTTTGACAATGATACGCCCTCCTCCTGGAGAGTGTCCTTCACTTGTCTGGATGTTGTGAATGGGTTTTTCTTTACCATAGAGAGGATCCTGTGATCACCCACCACTGTTGTCTTCCATGGACCTCCATGCCTTGTTATGTTGCTCACCAGTGCATTCTTCATTCCCCAGAATGGACCAAACAGTTGATTTGGTCACTCCTAATCTTGCTGCTATCTCTCTGATGGATTTTGTTTCATTTTTGAAGCCTTACAATGGCCGGTGTCACTTGCATGGACAGCCCCTTTGTACACATGATGTAGGTTCACAGCAATAGATTCCAAATGCAGATACTGCACTTAGAATCAACTCCAGACCGTTTACCTGCTCAATTGATGAAGAAATAACCAAGGAGTAGCCCACACCTGGCCAGGAAACAGCTTTTGATTCAATTGTCCAATTACTTTTGGTCCCTTGAAGTCCCCTCTTAAGAGGTGTAATTCCTAAATCCTTCCTCCAATGTGGATTTAAATATTAAACCGGAGAGTGCGCCTTTCAGCCCATATCCATTATAGAACTATAGCTTGAATATTTTTTGGTAAATACCTGAAAATGGACCTAACTGTACGTGTGTGTATGTATGTATTTATATATATATGTGTGTGTATGTATGTGTGTGTATGTATGTATATATATATGTATGTGTGTGTATGTATGTTTATGTATGTATGTTTTTATATTTTATGTGTATGTATATACAGTGGGGATCGAAAGTTTGGGCACCCCAGCTAAAAATGTGTATTAATGTGCATAAAGAAGCCAAGGAAAGATGGAAAAATCTCCAAAAACCATCAAATTACAGATTAGACATTCTTATAATATGTCAACAAAAGTTTTTTTTTATTTCCATTTTTTTTACACTTTCAAAATAACAGAAAACAAAAAAATGGCGTCTTTTTTTTTTTTTTTTTTTTGCAGAGTTAATATCTTGTACTTTTTTTTTTGGCAAGTTTTCACAGCTTGTTTTTTTTTTTTTTGTAGCCAGCCAAGAGTCTTTCAATTCTTTTTTTTGAGGTATCTTTGCCCATTCTTCCTTACAAAAGTCTTCCAGTTCTTTGAGATTTCTGGGCTGTCTGTCACGCACGGCTCTTTTAAGGCCTATCCATAGATTTTCAATGATGTTGAGGTCAGGAGATTGTGAAGGCCATGGCAAAACCTTCAGTTTACGCCTCTTGATGTAATCCCCCGTGGATTTCCAGGTGTGTTTAGGATCATTATCCATTTGTAGAAGCCATCCTCTCTTTAACTTCAGCTTTTTCAGAGATGGCATCAAGTTACCATCCAAAATTTGCTGTAATTTTATTGAATCCATTTTTCCTTCTACTCGTGAGATGTTCCCTGTGCCACTGGCTGCAACACAACCCCAAAGCATGATTGATCCAACCCCATGCTTCACAGTTGGACAGAGGTTCTTTTCATTAAATTCTGTGCCCCTTCTTCTCCAAACGTACCTTTGCTCATTCCGGCCAAAAAGTTCCATTTTAACCTTATCGGTCCACAGAACTGGTTTCCAAAATGCATTTTTTTTGTCTATATGTTCATTTGCAAAGTTCAAACAATGATTTTTTGTGGTGAGGACGTAGAAGAGGTTTTCTTCTGATGATTTTCTTCCATGAAGACCATATTTGTACAAGTATCTCTTTATAGTGGAATAGTGACCACAACTCCAGTGTCTGCCAGATCTTTCTGGAGGGATCGTGCAGTCAAACGTGGGTTTTTGAATTGTTTTTCTCACAATCCTGCGAGCTGTTTGTCTGATATTTTTTTTGGTCTTCCAGATCTTGCTTTAACTTCCACTGTTCCTGATGACTGCCATTTCTTAATTACATTCCGAACAGAGGATATTGACATCTGAAAATGCTTTGCTATTTCTTATAGCCTTCTTTTTTTTGTGAGCCTCACTATTTTCAGTTTTTTTTTTTTTCTAGACAACTGCTTTTTTTGGTGCTGATTGTTGGGGCAAGGTCAGATGAGTCTGGGCATTTAAAACCTTTGAGATTGACATCACCTGGTCTTCCCAGACGATGATTGAGAACAATCCGTGACACTGGCAGGTCTCAGCTTGGCAAAGGGGGCAGTGCATGCTATAAATTCTGCAGGGGGCCCAAACTTTTTTTTTTTTTTTTTTTTTGTTTTCTTTTATTTTGAAAGTTGTAAATGATGGAAATAAAATCTAACTTTTGTTTTTTTTATTATTTTTGTCTAATCTGTAATTTGATTTTTTTTGGAGATTTTTCCATCTTTTTGGCTTCTTTATGCACATTAATTTTTTTTTTTTATCTGGGGTGCCCAAACTTTCGATTTTTGTATATGTATGTATTGTGTGTGTTTTTTATTTTTATATATGTATGTTTTTGTGTATTTATTTTTTATTTGTATGTAATTTTGTGTTTGTATTTATTTTTATTTGTGTGTGTGTTTTTTTTTATGTATGTATTGTGTGTATTTGTTTATATATGTATGTTTGTTTGTTTTTTGTGTTTATATATGTATGTATTTTGTATGTTATTATGTATGTGTGTGTATGTATATATATGTATGTATGTGTATGTTTTATATATGTATGTATGTGTATGTATATATATGTATGTATGTGTATGTATATATATGTATGTTTGTGTGTGTATGTATATATATATGTATGTATGTGTATGTATATATATGTATATGTGTGTGTGTGTGTGTATATATGTATGTATGTGTGTGTATGTGTTTATATATGTATGTATGTGTATGTATATGTATGTATGTGTGTGTATGTATATATATATGTATGTATGTGTGTGTGTGTATGTATGTGTGTGTGTATGTATATATATGTATGTATGTGTGTGTATGTGTGTATATATAGAGAGAGAGAGAAAATCAAATACTGCCCACAGATACAAAGTATCCAATATGTCTACACATGAAACAAATTAATTCCTTATAGATTCCAACCAAATCAACTCTAAGAAACATATTAACCCATCAAAGGAAAAATAATAAAGGATTCATATTTATTTTGGGTTTTTTTTTTTTTTTTATAGTGCTGATTTTTTTTTCTCCCTTTTTATGTTCTGGAAGAGGTTGGCAGTTTATACCCTGATTGGGTGATGTCCAAAAAATTGTTCAACTAGAAATTCTCAGTGATGAACCCTTTTTTCCTCTCAAATTGGCGTTTTGCTACTTTAGTGTCTATTTAGAAGAGCATGTTGGGTGGTCTGATTTCACCGCTAATCAGATACAAGTTAAATGCCATCACCGCTCTCCAGATATAAGATATATTATACAGAGTGACATCACTGCTCTCTAGATATGATACATTCTATTGCCAAAAGTATTGGCTTGCCCTCCCAATCATGTGATTCAGGTGCTCCAATCCCCTCCCAATCATGTGATTCAGGTGTTCCAATCCCCTCCCAATCATGTGATTCAGGTGCTCCAATCCCCTCCCAATCATGTGATTCAGGTGTTCCAATCCCCTCCATGGACACAGGTGTATACAATCAAGCCCCTAGGCATGCAGACTGCTTCTACAAACATTGGTGAAAGAATGGGTCGCTCTCAGGAGCTCAGTGACTCCAAGCGTGGTCCCGTGATAGGTGGCCACCTGGGCAATAAGTCCATCCGTGACATTTCCTGGCTACTAAATATTCCACGCTCAACTGTTAGAGTCAATAGAGTCAATAGCTAAAGACCTCCAAACTTGGTGTGGCCTTCAGACGAGCCCAACAACAGTGCGTAGAGAGCTTCATGGAATGGGTTTCCATGGCCAAGCAGCTGCATCCAAGCCTTCCATCACCAAGATGCCATGGTGTAAAGCACGCCGCCACTGGACTCTAGAGCAGGGGAGATGTGTTCTCTGGAGTGACCAATCACGCTCCTCTGTTTAGCAATCCTATGGACGTGTCTGGGTTTGGCGGTTGCCAGGAGAACGGTACTTGCCTGACTGCATTGTGCCAAGTGTAAAGTTTGGTGGAGAGGGGATGATGGTGTGGGGTTGTTTCTCAGGGGTTGGGCTTGGCCCCCTAGTTCCAGGGAAGGGATGGCATTTTTGGACAATTTCATGCTCCCAACTTTGAGGGAGGAGTTTGGGGATGGCCCCTTCCTGTTCCAACATGACTGCGCACCAGTGCACAAAGCAAGGTCCATAAAGACATGGAGGAGCCAGTTTGGGGTGGAGGAACTTGACTGTCCTGCACAGAGTCCTGACCTCAACCCCATAGAACACCTTTGGGATGAATTAGAGCGGAGACATGTTCTCTGGAGTGACCAATCAGGCTTCTCTGTCTAGAAATCCGATGAACGTGTCTGTGTTTGGTGGCCAGGAGAACGGTACTTGTACGATGTGTGTGTATGTATATATGTATATGTATGTGTATGTAACTATGTGTGTATGTATGTATGTATGTGTGTGTGTGTGTGTGTGTGTGTGTATATATGTGTGTATATATATATATATATATATATATATATATATATATATATTTTTTTTTTTTTTTTTTTTTTTTAATGTATGTGTATGTAGATATGTATGTAGGTATATATATATATATATATATACACACACACACACATTTGGGTACACTTGCAGAAATACATTGATTGTAAGACGGATCCTCCTCCAGTGGTGTGTATATCCCGGCGGTCGTACAGATTCGCGGTTATCGCCGCTCTTGGCACGCACTGCGGTTTATAATGTAATGGAAGCTGATTAGATAAGATTTCTGCATCTGGACTGGATGATGGCCCGTTCCACCCAGCACTGCCAGCAATGGCCCTGGACGCCGGCGGAGGGCTGGTGCCTTCTTTGTAGGAGAGGAGTAGCAGCGGCTTGTGTGATTGGCACACCCGTTCTGTGCCAGGAGCTCCTCCAATCCAACCAATCCCACCCGGATCTCCCAGAAACAAGGATCCTGAGGGGTTAGATACATAAGAGGAAATAATCCCGACACAATATTCACCATATAATGTGCAGCAACGTTCTTTGGTCATGGGAATACCTAGCCATTGCACACAATGCAGCTTGGAAGCCAAACAATTGAGAGCACAGGACATATCTCTGTAGTGACCAGCAATCCTTTTTGCCCAATATTTACATTTTTTTTTTTTTTTTTTTTTAAATTCATCATTGAACTTTAAAAATCAGTCAATCTGGGTCTCGGTAACACGCAGTTTTTAGTTCTGGACTCCAGGAAATGTGTGCAGCTCAGTATTATTATTACTATTATACAGGATTTATGGTGCCAACAGTTTGCTCAGCGCTTTACAATATAAAGGGAGACAATACAGCACCAATACAGTTCAATACAAGAGGGTTAGGAGGGCCCTGGTCCTCGGAGCTTACAATCTAAGAGGGAGGGGCTAGTGGTGCAATAGGTAATAACTGTGGGGGATGGACTGGTAGGAGGAGTAGAAGATTCCATTATTAGCTGAGGGCAGGATAGGCTTCCCTGAAGAGATCGGTTTTCAGACATCGCCTAAAAGTGGGTAGAGTAGGCGATAGTCTGATAAATTGGGGGTAGAGAGTTCCAGAGGATGGGGGACGCTCTGGAGAAGTCCTGGAGACGAGCATGGGAGGAGGAGACAAGGGAGCTAGAGAGCAGGAGGTCGTGGGAGGAGCGGAGAGGACGGTTTGGGTGATATTCAATAAGAGATGATTACATTCAAGCAGCGCAATGCAGGCCATGGACGGGTCGAATTCTTTTCTTTAGAAATTGGAACTTTTGTGCATTTTGTACTCCGATGGCGCCACCATTGATTTCGCAATTCGACAGACCGAGCCTTCCATTTCACATGTTGCTGCAGAAAAGAATTTTTGTGGCCAAGAATTTTCCTTTCTTTTCAGGTTGCAGTTCACTTGTTTCTTTTTCGATTACATTTCTCCCACGATTCTTCCAAAGATGATTAGAAATTTGTTCGGTTTTCAAAAAAAATTTTCAGCATGGCCGATCACTGACAATGTGATGAGCGCACGAAAATCGGATGTTTCTGTGGCCCACTAATGCGGCGAAATTCGAACAAACAATTTTGGAATTCGACCCGTGTATGGCCAGCTTCAGTATTTGAATTTGACTTTGTGTCAGCCCCTTCAGCTCCTGTACAGCAGAGCTCAGACTGGAAGGGGGAGAAGCAGCGCAAGTAGCCAATTAGTTTTTGCTTTGACTGGAAACATGCTCATAGGAGGAGAGAGCAGAGCAACAGAGAAGAGCTCATCAGTCTGCTTGCTTCTCCTTCCAATGTCCAATCACAGGCTTAGGGTGGATCCATGGATTGAGTGATTCTGGCTGCCGTATGACTCCTAAATTTGAGGACATCTTGTGACACCAAAGAAATACGGTGGGGGACAGCTCCAAATAAAAGTTGAGTAAGCTCATTTTTTGGTGACTTTTTTTTTTTTTTTTTTTTATAGTATGCTTTTCGACTCTTGGGAGGAGTTATGCAAATATCAAAACGCCTTGCTGGGTGAGTGTCAGTCTGGAGGAGTGGGCGTTACTAGGCAGACTGTATTTGCATAGGTAACGCCCACGTGATGCAATGAATGAAAGGAGCGGGGCCAGGGACAGTTGGGTTGGGGAGGAAAGTGCTAGATGATACTAGGCGTCCTCCTCAGAAAGGAAGCGGAGCTCTATCTGACTTGCTGCAGCTTCTAATGCACATTGTGAGAAGCTCCCAGTGTGCAGTGACATCAGAGTGAGCCATTTCAGTTAAGGAGAGGAGCCGATACACCTGTGCAAGACTGAAGGGGAGGAGCCAGTACACCTGTGCAAGACTGAAGGGGAGGAGCCAGTACACCTGTGCAAGACTGAGGGGAGGAGCCTGTACACCTGTGCAAGACTGAAGGGGAGGAGCCTGTACACATGTGCAAGACTGAAGGGGAGGAGCCTGTACACCTGTGCAAGACTGAAGGGGAGGAGCCGGTACACCTGTGCAAGACTGAAGGGGAGGAGCCGGTACACCTGTGCAAGACTGAAGGGGAGGAGTTGGTACACCTGTGCAAGACTGAAGGGGAGGAGTTGGTACACCTGTGCAAGACTGAAGGGGAGGAGCCGGTACACCTGTGCAAGACTGAAGGGGAGGAGCCAGTACACCTGTGCAAGACTGAAGGGGAGGAGCCGGTACACCTGTGCAAGACTGAAGGGGAGGAGCCGGTACACCTGTGCAAGACTGAAATGGAGGAGCTGATACACCTGTGCAAGACTGAAATGGAGGAGCCAGTAGACTTTGTGCAAGACTGAAGGGGAGGAGCCGGTACACCTGTGCAAGACTGAAGGGGAGGAGCCAGTACACCTGTGCAAGACTGAAGGGGAGGAGCCGGTACACCTGTGCAAGACTGAAGGGGAGGAGCCGGTACACCTGTGCAAGACTGAAGGGGAGGAGCCAGTAGACTTTGTGCAAGACTGAAGGGGAGGAGCCGGTACACCTGTGCAAGACTGAAGGGGAGGAGCCGGTACACCTGTGCAAGACTGAAGGGGAGGAGCCGGTACACCTGTGCAAGACTGAAGGGGAGGAGCCGGTACACCTGTGCAAGACTGAAGGGGAGGAGCCGGTACACCTGTGCAAGACTGAAGGGGAGGAGCCGGTACACCTGTGCAGGACTGAAGGGGAGGAGCCGGTACACCTGTGCAGGACTGAAGGGGAGGAGCCGGTACACCTGTGCAGGACTGATGGGGAGGATCCGGTACACCTGTGCAAGACTGAAGGGGAGGAGCCGGAACACCTGTGCATGACTGAAGGGGAGGAGTCGGTACACCTGTGCAAGACTGAAGGGGAGGAGCCGGTACACCTGTGCAAGACTGAAGGGGAGGAGCCGGTACACCTGTGCAAGACTGAAGGGGAGGAGCCGGTACACCTGTGCAGGACTGAAGGGGAGGAGCCGGTACACCTGTGCAGGACTGAAGGGGAGGAGCCGGTACACCTGTGCAGGACTGAAGGGGAGGAGCCGGTACACCTGTGCAGGACTGAAGGGGAGGAGCCGGTACACCTGTGCAGGACTGAAGGGGAGGAGCCGGTACACCTGTGCAGGACTGAAGGGGAGGAGCCGGTACACCTGTGCAGGACTGAAGGGGAGGAGCCGGTACACCTGTGCAGGACTGAAGGGGAGGAGCCGGTACACCTGTGCAGGACTGAAGGGGAGGAGCCGGAACACCTGTGCATGACTGAAGGGGAGGAGTCGGTACACCTGTGCAAGACTGAAGGGGAGGAGCCAGTAGACTTTGTGCAAGACTGAAGGGGAGGAGCCGGAACACCTGTGCACCTGTCTTTGACATGCGTCACCCTTCCATGTGTTCCTTGCTGCAAAGGCCACTTATAGGTTGGCTCAGTGGCCATTTTTTTGTAATGGTCGCACATAAACGGCGAACGTTCTGCCAGACCCTGAAAGCCCCGTGGAATGAGAATCATTTCTATAATGACGTCTGGCATCCGGCCACTGAGATAACCCAAGTCATTGTGTGCCGAGTGACACCGCGGATGGAATCCTGGATGAAGGATTTGGGGTTTTCTGATGAAATACAGGATGAGGTGTTGGGTGATGCTGTGAAACTTACAAATGTTTTAATTAAATTATTAAATCCAAAACCAAAAATGTAACATATTGCAGCTTATCAATCATTCGATGTGGTGGCTGCATTTGTTTTTTTTTTTTTTTTTTTTTTTTTTTTTTTTTATTTCTTCTCTGTTTTCACCTGGTGATCCGGCCAGTAACGCATCTCCTGTATTAGAGCGCCCCCACTCTGGAGGAAGGAGCACAGAAACACCTCTGGACAACAGCTTTGCTCATTTAGGGCAGGGGGTGTTAAACCGGCAGCCCTCCAGCTGTTGCAAAACTACAAGTCCCATCATGCCTCTGCCTTTGGGAGTCATGCTTGTAACTGTCAGCCTTGCAGTGCTTCATGGGAATTGTAATTTTGGCTACAGCTGGAGGGCCGCTGGTTTGACACTCCTGATCTAAGGGGAAGGGAGTGTTGGAGGAACTAACAGATTTAGATACACTAACAAAGCCATATTCCAGTCAATACTTTATAATCAGTTGCAGCAATTCGTTTTTTCTTCTCCCCTTCGGGTTAAAGGTTTTATATGAGTAAATAAAAGCTGTCCATTGTAATTGCCTCCGCCAGCGTTAAATGGTTTGTCTCATCCATGTAAACTGATAAATTCAGCGGGAGAGCTTGTGCTTTTTGAAAAAAACAGACCTGCTGGCTGGATCATCAGATGAAAATAGAACGAAAGCCTAAAAAAGAAAACTAATACAGCCACGGGGTGGTCTTTTTCCTTTCATCCACAGCTTGGAATGGCACCATAAAGTATACTTTTCACCATCACTGTGGATTTTGCCCACATCCAGGGGCGGACTGACCATTCAAGCACTCGGGCGCTGCCCGAGGGCCTGGGGTCAGTAGGGGGCCCCATGAAAGGCCCCTGGTACCCTTTTTTATAGGCTTTTTTCGGTGTGCTTTGGGTGTGGGCAAGGAAACGGGCCCCATGATCCCCTATTGCCTGGGGGGCCCCATGAGTTGTCAGTCCCCCCCTGCCCACATCTATGTAGCTATAACAGCCTACAGTTTTTTTGGGAAGGCTTTCCGAATGATTTTGGATTACGTTTGTGGAAATGTGTTCCCAACGAGCCAAAAAAGGCATTTGTGAGGTCAGGTACTGACGTTGGATGAGATCATATGGCTAGCAATTGCGTTTCCATTCTTCCTGACTGTATTCAGTAGGGTTGAGGTCTGGACTCTTGAGTTTCTCCACACCGTACTCGTCCAATCACATCTTTGTGGAGATGGTTCTGGTGCACAGCAATGCTGGAACAGAAAGGGGCCTTCACCTCAAGGGTGGAATCCTATAATTGTTTAGGATGTCTTTTTGTTATAGTATTACCAGTAACCCTTCACTATAGACTCAAATGGAAGGGGGTCCAGATACTTTCCATGAAATTGGGTAGGGGTGATGGCCAGGTGTCTCATGAACTTGGTATGTAGGCACTTGGAAATGCATGTGCTATCTGGATACCTAAAGCTGACCACAATCTCAGGATGCACACCAATGACGTTTCAAGCGTCCAAATGGTTTTGTTAGACAAGCAGATAATCTTTGAATCATTGTGAAGGGTGAACGTGTGGCCGGAGATGGAAGGTTTTGTAGTGTGTTTGCTGTTCTTTTTTGGATTATGCAATGAAACAATTTTGTTGTGATCTGGAGTCAGGCTCAGAGACCAGTAGCTGTAGCAGTAGAGAGGTTCCCACCGACCAGCTGGATAACTACCCAAGAAGGTCACCCTGACAGATGATGTGAGCTTACCTGATGTCCAAGTACTAACCCGAGCTCCTGATGGTGGAGATGAGTTTTGCTCTTTGTTAGTACCAGGTCAACGTCCTCAGGATCGTCCCACCAGGAGGTGAGTAAGCCGTGGTCCAGCAGTGGACATAGCAGGTAGGGATAAGCAGAAGTGTAGTCCGCAAACATGCCAAAGGTCGTCAACAAGTGGTTGCAGGTTGGGATCAAGCAGTAATGTAGTCGAGGAACAAACCAAGGGTTGGTAAGGAGTGGACAGGATTGACAAGAGCAAAACATTGGCTGGAGGGAGCACAGTAATCTGGCAAACAGCAAGTGCAAAGGCATGGCTTAAATAGGAAGTTCATGGGAAGAGCAAAGGGTTCAAGACAAACAAGTTCAAGGCAAGATCATTCAAGGAATTGTCCAGGGAGTAGGCCCAGCAAGAAGAGACATCGCCAGACACAGCAGAGGTCTCAGGTTCAGATCCGGGGCCTGACAAATTTGGATGCTTGAAATATCACTGGTGTGCATCCCATCTTCTGGAATTTGATCTCTACGTGGGGAGAGGATGAGTTCCTGGCTCTGGCACTTGGCAGGCCCATGAGAAAGAGAACAGGGGTAGCTTTGATGGTGGTGGAACGCGCCTGTTATCATCCAAGGCTGACCTCACATGCATAGAATTTTCAGACTAAAAGCAATTCTCCAGGCAAACGTCTGTGTATCCATTGATTAGACGACTGCTAATGTTATTTTTAAACTGTTAGTTGTTATTGGCTGTAATGCTTTTTTCCGGCACACCGGCTGACATGTTAAACCAAGCTGATGTTGTAGAGGAGTACGAGCCATTGGGTGTCCAACTGCCATTTCCCTTCCCTATTGTGCCTACTGTACCCAACTACCATATGCTTTCCCTATTGTATCTACTGTACCCAATTGCCATCTCCCTCCCCTATTGAGTCTTCTGTATCCAATTGCCAGCTCCCTCCCCTGTTGTATCTACTGTACCCAACTGCCATCTCCCTCCCCTGTTGTATCTACTGTACCCATCTGCCATCTCCCTCCCCTGTTGTATCTACTGTGCCCAACTTCCATCTCCCTCCCCTATTGTATCTACTGTACCCAACTGCCATCTCCCTCCCCTATTGTATCTTCTGTACCCAACTTCCATCTCCCTCCCCTATTGTATCTACTGTACCCATCTCCCTCCCCTATTGAGTCTTCTGTACCCAACTGCCATCTCCCTCCCCTATTGTATCTTCTGTACCCAACTGCCATCTCCCTCCCCTATTGAGTCTTCTGTTTCAACTGCCATCTCCCTCCCCTATTGTATCTACTGTACCCAACTGCCAGGTCCTGACAAATTTGGATGCTTGAAATATCACTGGTGTGCATCCCATCTTATGGAATGTGATCTCTACGTGTACCCAACTGCCATATGCTTCCCCTATTGTACCTACTGCCACCTACTGTACGCAACTGCCATCTCCCTCCCCTATTGTACCTACTGTACAACTGCCATATGCTTCCCCTATTGTACCTACTGTACCCAACTGCCATCTTCCTCCCCTATTGTACCTACTGTACCCAACTGCCATCTTCCTCCCCTATTGTACCTACTGTACCCAACTGCCATCTCCCTCCCTATTGTTTCTACTGTACCCAACTGCCATCCATCTCCCTCCCCTATTGTATCTACTGTACCCAACTGCCAGGTCCTGACAAATTTGGATGCTTGAAATATCACTGGTGTGCATCCCATCTTCTGGAATGTGATCTCTACGCGGGGTGAAGGGTGAGTTCCTGGCTCTGGCACTTGGCAGGCCCATGAGAAAGAGGAGAACAGAGGTAGCTTTGGTGGTGGTACATGCCTGTTATCATCCAAGGCTGAGCTCACATGTATTTTCCATAGTGTCCGGGCCTACCTGATTGAAGAAAATGATTCACTGGTTAGGACCTCATACTACATATTGGTTGGTAAACTTTGTTGACCTAAGAAATGATCAGTTCTCGAACACTCCAACGTTCTCCAACTTAGAACGCCAGTTTTTGAGTGCCACGTTTTGCCAGCTCTCATCTTCTTCTGACTCAAGGAGAATCTTATCAATCATTTAAAAAAAAAAAAAAGCAGAAATGTAGTTGAGGAACAAACCAAGGGTTGGTAAGGAGTGGTAGTGACAATACGGACGGGGTTGACAAGAGCAAAACATTGGCTGGAGGGAGCACAGTAATCTGGCAAACAGCAAGTGCAAAGGCACGGCTTAACCAGGAAGTTCATGGGAAGAGCAAAGGGTTCAAGGTTCAAGACAAACAAGTTCAAGGCAAGATCATTCAAGGAATTGTCCAGGGAGTGGGCCCAACAAGAAGAGACATCTCCAGACACAGCAGAGTTTGCAGGTTCAGATCCGGGTCCTGACCAATTTGGATGCTTGAAATATCACTGGTGTGCATCCCATCTTCTGGAATGTGATCTCTATGTGGGGTGAAGGGTGAGTTCCAGGCTCTGGCACCTGGCAGGCTCATGAGAAAGAGGAGAACAGAGGTAGCTTTGGTGGTGGTGGAACACGCCTGTTCTCATCCAAGGCTGAGCTCACATATATTTTCCATAGTGTCCGGGCCTACCTGATTGAAGAAAATGATACACCGAGTTAGGACCTCATACTACATATTGGTTGGTCAGCAGGGGCGGACTGACCATTTGGTAACTCGGGCACTGCCTGAGGGCCCGGGGTCAATAGGGGGCCCCATGAGATGCCCTTGGTAGCTTTTTCATAGGCTTTTTTTGAGTTTGGGCAAGGACACAGGGGCCCCATGATCCCCTTTTGCCCTGGGGCCCCATGAGTTGTCAGTCCGCCCCTGTTGGTAAACTTTGTTGACCTAAGAAATGATCAGTTCTCTAACACTCCAACGTTCTCCAATTTAGAACGCCAGTTTTTTGAGTGCCACGTTTTTCCAGCTCTCATCTTCTCCTGATTCAAGGAGAATCTTATCAATCATTAAAAAAAAAAAAAAAAGGACGCAACTAAATCTTTGACATTTGTGTAAAGTTGACACATTTTCACAGTGCAAAAAAAAAAAAAAAAAAACCCAGCGGCGTTGCAATATGAAGTAGTCCTCATTTTCACCCTATCGCTTTGCACAGGCACTAATGGAAATGTATTTTGTTTAATGACTCTGAAATCCTGTTTGTAATTAGATGTGGGAATTGGTCTTACTTTGTAACAGATGATACAGGAATAATAATATGAGGGATGCTACACTGAGACCGCTCTCCTCCTAAATCTATATCATTTTTCATTTTATTGACATGACATGTGTGCGCACAACAAAGAGACTGATTACGGCACACGGCTACATAACCTTTAATGAAAATGCTCCAGCCCGGTCTGCCCTGTTTTATGGAGTCCGTTTTGCCTTTTCATTTTCTTAAATCTAATAATTAGAATTTTCAGACTGAAAGCAATTCTCCAGGCAAACGTCTGTGTATCCATTGATTAGACGACTGCTAATGTTATTTTTAAACTGTTAGTTGTTATTGGCTGTAATGCTTTTTTTTCCGGCACACCGGCTGACATGTTAAACCGAGCTGATGTTGTAGAGGGGTACGAGTCATTGGGTGTTCAACTGCCATTTCCCTCCCTTGTTGTACCTACTGTACCCAACTGCCATCTCCCTCCCTATTGTTTTCTACTGTATCCAACTGCCATCTCCCTCCTCTATTGTACCTACTGTACCCAACTGCCATCTCCCTCCCTATTGTTTCTACTGTAACCAACTGCCATCTTCCTCCCCTATTGTATCTTCTGTACCCAACTGCCATCTTCCTCCCCTATTGTATCTTCTGCACCCAACTGCCATCTCCCTCCCCTATTATATCTACTGTACCCAAATACCATCCACCTCCCACCTTTTAGCTACTGTGCCCAACTACCATCTCCCTTCTCTGTTGTATCTACTGTATCCAACTGCCATCTCCCTTCCCCATTGTATCTACTGTACCAAACTGCCATCTCTTTTCCCTGTTGTATGAATTGTACCCTCCATGTACCCTGCCATGTACCTCCCCTGTTGCATCTAATGTACTCAACTGTCATCTCCCTCCCCTATTGTATCTACTGTACCCAACTGCCATCTCCCTCCCCTATTGTATCTATTGTACTCAACTGCCATCTCCCTCCCCTATTGTATCTATTGTACTCAACTGCCATCTCTGTCTCCCATTGTATCTACTGTACCCAACTGCCATCTCCCTCCCATATTGTATCCACTCAACTGCCATCTCTGTCTCCCTATTGTATCTATTGTACCCAACTTCCATCTCCCTTCCCTATTGTATCTATTGTACCCAACTGCCTTCGGAGGTCTAAAGTCCGCTGTCCTCTGACGTCACTCAGCCAGTCCAGACTCCACAGGGACTGACCCAGACGCCTGAGGGGCAGCTGAGAGCCTAAGCCAGCCGCGCCCGCCCTTTCCACCGCTCCAACGCCCCAGTGAGTACTGGAGGGGGCAGAGCAGAGAGCCGGCGACTGGCAGTCCCTGCTCTCTGGTCAGTGAAGAGCGGGAGCCGAGCGATCAGCGGTCATGTGATCACTCTGTTCTCGATCGTAAAGACGGTGGAGGACAGATGCAACCTCTGGAGACCATAATTTTTTTTTTTTTTTTTTTTTTTTTTTTTAGTAAACCCATAATTCTCTTTTAATGTCACGTGACATAAAGCATTGGAACTGCCACCATTTTATTCTGCAAGATGTTTGAATTCAGCACATCTATAATGTTTGGGGGTTTAACTAATCTGCAGGCCTAAAAAGATTTTTTGAATGCGTGCAAAAAAAAAAAAAATGACTCCGGCAGCGAAAGGGTTAAAGAAATGAAGCCCCACCCCCTCTTCTGCCATCTTCAGGGAAAATGCCTGAACAGTGTCAGGAATTAAAGTGATTAAAGTCGGCATTAATGATTCTGTAATATATCCCGTCATTCTTTCTACATAAAATGTATCGGCGCACCGGAAGGATCTGAGCGTTTTCCTTTTTTGTACCGTTTTTTTAATTTCTGTGATGCAAAGGTGAAGTTTTCACTTGAACCTGGCTGTCCGCTGCGCCGCTCCTGGGGACGCCGCGCGCGGCTCCGCCGTACTTCTCCCGAGAAGAAAGGCAGACAGCTGACAGGACGGAACTCGGGAACAGTGGGGGAAAACAAAGAGATTTCCTAATTGCTGTCGGCTCCTCTGATACGTTCGGCGCGCGGAATGACACATCAAAGCTCCCCTCCCCAGGCGTGGCGTGTTTTCTACCAGATTTCACGTTCCGTTACATTGTATCAGGCGGCATGTAATCGACTCTCGTGTGCCCTGCGTGTCAGCGTGATCAATGGGAAAATGGAAAACGGAAACGTTTTTGAATAACCAAAAAAAAAAAATCGCCATTTCTCAGTCGCCAGAGTGACGTCACTTTTCCAATCGGTTCCCTATTCGCTGCCAGCTGCAACTTCTAGCGCTCGAGTCTGTTTTTTGCCTTTTTCAACTTTTTAAATAAATAGGCTCCATGCACACTAGGGGGGGGGGGGGGGGGCAGGGTGTTTTGAGACCGCTGGTAACGTTAAAAAGTGAGTTTTTTTCAGCTTTTTTTTTGTGTGTTTTTGCATTAGCGTTTAGCGGCGTTGCGTTTTTTTAGGGTTTTTTTTTAACCCCCCAATTTTTTTTTTCGTCTCTCATACACGCTGGACCTTTTTGCAGCGGCTGTTTTTGGCTTTTGATTTTTTTTTTTTTTTTTTTTTTTTGATAACGCTGGTAACTTTAACCACCTCCCGTCCAGCCGTTGTGTATAAACGGCCAGACGGGGGCAGTGCAGGGTTGGGTGGCCGTTTATAAACGGCCTCCCCGCCCCCTGCTTGTGCGTGCTCCCTGGGATCCTCCAGACACCGTGAAACACCGATCGTCGGATGGGACCTCTGTGCGAGGTCCCGATTATGTGATCACTGATTGGCCAATCAGTGATCACATGCAGAGTAGTAAGCAAGATGTCACTTATGACATCATTGCTTACTATGTGTGAAATCTGTGAATGATCACAGAGGTCACATGGTACAGAGCTATTCACAACAGCCTTGTACCATGTGACAAGCTGTGACCAATCACAGCTCTCACAGTATTTCTCAATGGCTGCAAGAATGCAGACAGAGAGAAGGAGAAATGATTCCTATTACAGCCTTTATGGGTGTAAAAGCAATCAGTGTAAAAAAACAAAATCTTCATCACCCCCCACAAGTAGTACAGTGTCACTATGGTGATACTACTGCTAGGGTGACAGTATGTAAAAAAAAAAAAACCCCATAAATAATAATATTAAAAAAAAAAATTAAAATGTAAAAAAAAAAGTTTGGTTATAAACTAATTTGGGTTATTTTTTTTTTACTAAAAAGATAACTGAATACATTTTGGCCAAGATTTATGATGAAATATTTATTTGCAAAATGTTTTCAAAATTTTTTGGACTTTTTCATTTACATAGCAAAAAGAATTAAAAATCCCAGCAGTGAATAAATACCACCAAAATAAAGCTTTATCTGTCTCAAAAAATGCTAAAAAAGTGTCCGGACTGGAAGGGGGGGGAAAGTGTCCGGACTGGAAGGGGGGGGGAAGTATCCGGACTGGAAGGGGGGTGAAAGTGTCCGGACTGGAAGGGGTGGGGGGAAAGTGTCCGGACTGGAAAGGGGTGAAAGTGTCCAGACTGGAAAGGGGTGAAAGTGTCCGGACTGGAGGTGGGTGAAAGTGTCCGGACTGGAAAGGGGTGAAAGTGTCCGGACTGGAAAGGGGTGAAAGTGTCCGGACTGGAAAGGGGTGAAAGTGTCCGGACTGGAAGGGGGTGAAAGTGTCCGGACTGGAAGGGGGTGAAAGTGTCCGGACTGGAAGGGGGTGAAAGTGTCCGGACTGGAAGGGGGTGTCCTTGTCTCAGCCTAGGCAAAGTCGATAAATGGGTGGGATGACCTAATTTCGAGCCTAGGCAAAGTCAATAAATGGAGCTCATGGATGACCTAATCTTGGCCCAGGCAAGGTCACTGAATGAAGCTCAAAGGATGACCTCATCTCAGGCTAGGCAAAGTCAGTGACTGGTAAGGATGACCTAATTTCAGCCTAGGCAAAGTCAATGAATGGAGTTCACGGATGACCTCATCTCAGCCTAGATAAGTCAATGAAGTAAGCTCGGGGATGACCTCGTCTCAGCCTAACCAGAGTCAATGGAAACACAGCGAACTCTGTACTCCTGCGCTGGGGATGGACTCAGCAAAGGCTATGGTAACAATTCAGATGTCCTGGAATATGCACTCCTTGCTGCCCTCAACGGACCGGAAAAGTCCAAAGTCCCTGGATACAAAGAAAACAGAGGGCGCACCGGCCTAGTGCATTATAGTAAAAAATATGTATTAAAAGGATAAAAATTAAGTATTGTACTCACAATTGACATACAGAACAAAGGCACATCACACTAAACCGCGGTGTCCAATCCACACTGCATACAAGTCTACAAGTCCATAAATGGAACCCTGGACTTCCAACCATCTAACGCGTTTCGAGGGCTCAGCCTCTTCCTCAGAGCCAACGGTTTAGTGTGATGTGCCTTTGTCCTGTTTGTCAATTGTGAGTATGATACTTACTTTTTATCCTTTTAATAAATACTTTTTATGATAATGTACCAGGCCGGTGCACCCTCTGCTTGTTTTCTTTGTATCCAGGGACTTTGGACTACCCCGGTCCATTGAGGGCAGCAAGGAGTGCATATTCCAGGACATCTGAATTGTTATCATAGTCTTTGCTGAGTCCATCCCCAGCGCAGGAGTACAGAGTTTGCTGTGTTTTCATTGACTCTGGTTAGACTGAGACGAGGTCATCCCCGAGCTTACTTCATTGACTTATCTAGGCTGAGATGAGGTCATCCGTGAACTCCATTCATTGACTTTGCCTAGGCTGAAATTAGGTCATCCTTACCAGTCACTGACTTTGCCTAGGCTGAGACGAGGTCATCCTTAAGCTCCATTCATTGACTTTGCCTAGCCTGAGATGAGGTCATCCTTTGAGCTTCATTCAGTGACCTTGCCTGGGCCAAGATTAGGTCATCCGTGAGCTCCATTCATTGACTTGGCCTTGGCTCGAAATTAGGTCATCCCACCCATTTATTGACTTTGCCTAGGCTGAGACAAGGTCATCCTGGAGCTCCATTAATTGATTTTCCTAGGTTGAGATGAGGTCATCTTGAGGTCCATTTATTGACTTTGCCTTGGCTAAGATGAGGTCATCCTTGAGCTTCATTAATTGACTTTGCCTAGGCTGAGACGAGGTCATTTTTAAGCTCCATTTATTGACTTTGTCTAGACTTAGATGAGGTCATCCTTCCCATTCATTGACTTTGCTTAGGCTGAAATGAGGTCATCCTTCCAATTTAATGACTTTGCCTAGTCTGAGATGAGGTCATCCTTGAGCTCCATTCATTGACTTTGCCTAGGCTAAGATGAGGTCATTTTTTAGCTCCATTCATTGACTTTGCCTAGGCTAAGATGAGATCATTTTTGAGCTCCATTCATTGACTTTGCCTAGGCTAAGATGAGGTCATTTTTGAGCTCCATTCATTGACTTTACTTGGGCTGAGATGAGGTTGCTCTTGAGCTCTATTTCATTGACTTTGCCTAGGCTGAAATGAGGTCATCCTTCCAATTCATTGATATTGCCTAGGCTGAGATGAGGTCATCTTTGAGCTACATTCATTGGCTTTGCCTTGGCTGAGATGAGGTCATCCTTGAGCTCCATTCATTGACTTTGCCTAGGCTGAGACGAGGTCATCCTTGAGCTCCATTCATTGACTTTGCCTAGGCTGAAATGAGGTCATCCTTCCCATTCATTGACATTGCCTAGACTGAGACAAGTCATCCTAGAGCTCTATTCATTGACTTTCCTAGGCTGAGATGAGGTCATCGTTCCAATTCATTGATATTGCCTAGGCTGAGAGGTCAAACTTGAGCTCCATTTGTTGGCTTTGCCTAGGCTGAGACAAGTCATCCTAGAGCTCCATTCATTGACTTTCTTAGGCGAAAATTAGGTCATCCTTTCAATTCATTGATATTGCCTTGGCTGAGAGGTCATACTTGAGCTCCATTCATTGACTTTGCCTAGGCTGAGTCGAGGTCATCATTGAGCTCCATTCATTGACTTTGCTTAGGCTAAGATGATGCCATTGGTCTGCTTCAGGCAGGAGGAAGCATTTCCCCAGTTTCCCCTCTCTCAGTGATAAGACTCAAGTTGAGAGGCTGCACCAGGGGCTGAATTGTGTCAGGCGTTTGTGATCACAGCCAAAAACTGCACGAAAACCAAGATTTACTTGAGTTTACAATCTCTGAAAAGTGTTTTGAGGTGAAGCCAACACTCAGGATTGATCGCGGTCCATTTGCGCTCACTAATAAGATACAATGTAGCATTTCCAAATTTCTGTATTCCACCTACCATTGTGTAATGCCACAGGATGTAAAATAACGTAGCATCTACAATTCTCCTTTTTCCCGTCTTCCACGCTGCCAGCCTTGCGGTGGGGAGGGCGTATTTGTCATTATGCTTAATTTGCACGTACCTTCCTGGCGGAAAGGCCAGGGGAGCCGGGGCCGGGAACGCAGCTGTACTGGCGGTACGACTAATTGCCTCCCCGTCCTCAAGCTCATTCATCTTCATTTCTTCCCAATTATTGCAAATTATCAATAGTCTCTGTTGCATCAGAGTCTTAATCCCCTCCATTCCGCCGGCATTAGGCAGCGGCAGATGAATTCTTGGAGGGAGCCGGGCGGAAAGGCCGGGCGATGCCACCTCTGGCAGATGGCGCGGCTCGCAAGAAAGGCGACGGAAACATTTGCCGCTTCGACAACCGGCCATCGGAATGAGGATTCAAGCTGTCAATATTTTCTCAAAACATAATCAAGGTGGTTCGGCAACACGGCAATTACTCGGCGTGCGGGGGAGGAGCAGAATGAAGAGCAGACGATGGGATTCGGCGGGAGGTTGTCGGTCATCCAAGAGACAGACTCAATTTTTTTTTTTTTGTTTATTTATTGGAAATGAGGTCCAAATCACTTTTTTTTTTTTTTGCTGCAATAGTTTGGGCAATGGAGTCCCGGTGAGAAAAACTTTGGTGCAAAATGAATTCAAGTCTACAACCGGCACCTGAAATCTTTATTTTACTGCCCATTTACCAATCAGATTTAGTCTTCCAGGGTTCCTCCCTCCCATCTCATCAACATGCTAATTCATTCTTTCCCCCATTTTTCTTTACACATTTTTTTACTTTAGATCCAATGTTGTCATCACGGGGTCCTTAGTGCACCTCTCCAGACCCCCCCTCCCGCCCCGCCCTCCTCTTGGAAGCAGTGGGCAGGCTCTTGGGAGGAGTTATGCAGATACCACAACGCCTCGATGGGCCGGTGTCTGGAGGAGTGGGCATTATTCGGCAGGCTGAATTTGCATAGGTGACGCCCACATGGGATGCTTAAACTCCATGGTGGAAAGAACTGAAATCCAATGAATGAAAGGGGTGGGACCAGGGACAGTCAGGCTGGGGAGGAAAGGATAAATAATGCTGGATGTCCTCCAGCCAGTAAATGAGGCGGAGCTTTATCTGACTTGCTGCAGCTTCTAATGCCCATTGAGACGCTCCCAGTGTGCGGTGAAATCAGAGGAAGACATTTCAGTCCGGGAGAGGAACTGGTACACCTGTGCAAGACTGAAGGGGAGGAGCCTATACACCTGTGCAGGACTGAAGGGGAGGAGCCTATACACCTGTGCAAGACTGAAGGGAGGAGCTGGCACACCTGTGCAAGACTGAGGGAAGGAGTTGGTACACCTGTGCAAGACCAAAGGGGAGGAGCTGATACACCTGTGCAAGACCGAAGGGAAGGAGTCGGTACACCTGTGCAAGACCGAAGGGGAGGAGCCAGTACAACTGTGCAAGACCTAAGGGGAGGAACCGGTACAACTGTGCAAGACCGAAGGGGAGGAGCACCAAAGCGGAGGAGCAGGTACACCTGTGCAAGACTGAAGGGGAGGAGCCGGTACAACTGCAAGACTGAAGGGGAGGAGCCGGTACAACTGTGCAAGTCTGAAGGGGAGGAGCCAATACAACTGTGCAAGACCGAAGGGGAGGAGCACCGAAGGGGAGGAGCCGATAACCTGTGCAAGACTGAAGGGGGAGGAGCCGGTACAACTGCAAGACTGAAGGGGAGGAGCCGGTACACCTGTGCAAGACTGAAGGGGAGGAGCCGGTACACCTGTGCAAGACTGAAGGGGAGGAGCCGGTACACCTGTGCAAGACTGAAGGGGAGGAGCCGGTACACCTGTGCAAGACTGAAGGGGAGGAGCCGGTACACCTGTGCAAGACTGAAGGGGAGGAGCCGGTACACCTGTGCAAGACTAAAGGGGAGGCTGGGAGGAAGAGTTAAAATCTCATAAAATAGCTATGAGGAGACCTGGTTGTGGTTGTCGCTCCTCATTCTGGATCTCCATCATACAGTGAAATGGGAGTTGTGGTGTTCCGGGGCGGCAGAGCTCCTCACATATCACAGGTGTTCCATAGCTCAGGAAAACGTCCTCCCGTCACTTTCACCGTTTTCCATCCTCCCGCCGTCCTCCTGTCAGCCCGTCACTTTCACTGGTTTTCATCAAGCTCCGTTTCATTTTTCTTTTTCACCCCAAAGTTTGGAGCGGAGCGCCTATTTTTGTCTTTTTTTTTTTTTTTTTTTTTTTCATTGCATAATTATTAAAAGATTACTTCACCTACGCTGTGACAGACATATTTTTTAAGTATGACTGACTGATGGACAGACTGGGAATTGCAGAATTAATGGACGCATTTCAATGCTTTGGCAGGGCTGAGCAGTAATTACATCTGCTGAACCACTTGATACTTTTTTGGATTTGGCCCAGTAAAGCCATCACAGCGGCTTTTCCAATATGACACTTTAACCCGCTTTAAATCACGCCACCCCCCCCCCCCCAATCAGCGGCAATGGCGGCGGCGAAGACGGCGGATCTACGGGATTGTGTCTGACCGAAAACACAGAGACTTCTTGTGTGTTTTTAATTTCGCTTGGAAAAATTATACATTTTTTTAATACACTAATTTTGAAAAATGTTACTTTTTTTTTTTTTTTTTGAGGGAGGACAAGTGACAGTTGAAGGATCACATGATCTTCCCCATTTTTTTCCCTTTTTTTATTTTTTGTCCATATACATCTTTTTTTTTTTTTTTTTTTTTTTTCTATCTTTTTCCACATGTATCTTTCTTTTTCTTTTTTTTCCACATCTATCTTTCTTTTTCTTTTTTTCCACATGTATCTTTCTTTTTCTTTTTGCCACATCTATCTTTCTTTTTCTTTTTTTTCCACATGTATCTTTCTTTTTCTTTTTGCCACATCTATCTTTCTTTTTCTTTTTTTCCACATGTATCTTTCTTTTTTTCCACATGTATACTTTCATTATTTCCACATGTATCTTTTTCTTTTCTTTTTTTCCCACATGAATCCATTTTTTTTTTTTTTTTTCATTTTTCCCACATGTATCTTTTTCTTTTCTTTTTATTTCTACATGTATATTTTTTCCATATCTTTTATTTTCATTTTTTTCCACATGTATCTTTTTTTTTTTTTTTTTTCCACATGTATCTTTTTTTTGTTTTTTTTTTCACGTTTCTTTTGCTTTCTTCTTTTTTTTTTTTCACTGCCCCCCCCAACTTCATTTTTCCACATGTATAATTTTTCCCACATGTATCTTTTTTGTCTTTCTCATGTACTGTATCTTTTTATTAGTTATTTTGCTGGACTTCACAATGGAATCTATTTTTTTTTCTGGTAGTTATTTTTTTTTTTTTCTGATGTGCAAATGCTCAGTCCATTATGCTAACAATCTCCAGTAGGCGATGAACATAGAAAGACAGAGAACGGAATTTGCTTCTCAACTGTCAATTGATATTCGTTATTTTGTTTAACCTCAATACCCAGATGTTACACCCCTTCCTTACTAGACCTTTTCTCAGTTTTTACTGCTGTGGTGGTTTGACCGACAATTACTATTTAGGTTTTAATTTGGTTGTAACTCCCCCCCCCTCCCCCCCCAAAAAATAAAATAGATTTGTACAACACAGGGGCGGACTGACAACTCATGGGGCCCCCGGGCAATAGGGGGTCATGGGGCCCGTGTCCTTGCCCAAACTCAAGAAAGCCTATGAAAAAGGTACCAGGGGCATCTCATGGGGCCCCCTACTGACCCCGGGCAGTGCCTGAGTTTCCATATGGTCAGCCCGCCCCTGGTACAACACCTTCCAGGATTGACCATTGAGTCCCTGGACACCAACCATCATGCTTTAGAAGGGCCGGTCAGTCAGGAACTCTTTTCCACACGTGGTGAACATGTCCTATTCTATGGCTAAAGGTGTTTCAGATGCTCTCCAGGGTTTTAGGCTCCTCCATCCCATTTTCAGCCCAGAATGCTCTTCTGAAGCTGAGACCCCCTGACTTCCCAAAAAGAAGCTTCAAACATCTACATGTTCTAATGATAGCCAAGCAAACCATTGTGAAATCACCTACCCTCTCTTTGGCCAAAACTAAAAAAAATGAGTCAACACCGTTATGCTATATAAAAAAAATATCTAAAAAAATTTGAAATGGAAAAATGTTTGTCCATCTGCCATCCTTGGAGCAGTCACTGATCGAGTCACTTTTTTCTAATAGGTCTGTTCGACAGAAGTCAATCGATAGATCGACTTCGGTTTCACAACGATGGCCACACATGGATCACAATTTGGCCAGTCCCTGCTGAAATGGACAAATTTTGATCTATCTATGGACACCTTAAGATTTAAGTATTTGAATTTTGTCTGGTCTTCAGCTACCTTTGTGCAAAGACCCATAAAACTTACCAGTTGTTGAATTTACTTGATCAGAGTGACTTGACTACCATCTTGATTGCCACCTGCCAAGACCTTTACCTGGACCTGACTACTGTCTTGAAAGTCAACCGTCAATACCCTTGCCTGGACCCGACTACTCTCTTGATTGCCACCTACCAAGATCTTTCCCTGGACCTGACTACTCTCTGGATTGCCACTTGTCAATACCCTTGCCTGGACCTGACTACACTCTTGACTGCCACCTACTGAGACCTTTACCTGGACCGGACTACTGTCTTCACTGCCACCTGTCAATATCCTTGCCTGGACCTGATACTCTCTTGACTGCCACCTGCCAAGACCTTTTACCTGGACCTGATTACTGTCTTGATTGCCACCTGTCAATACCCTTACCTGGACCTGACTACTCTCTTGATTGCCACCTGTCAATACCCTTACCTGGACCTGACTACTCTCTTGACTGCCACCTGCCAAGACCTTTACCTGGACCCAACTACTCTCTCGACTGCCACCTGCCAAAACCTTTACCTGGACCTGACTACTGTCTTCATTGCCACCCTTCAATATCCTTGCCTGGACCTGACTACTCTCTTGATTGCCACCTACCAAGAACTTTACTTGACCCTGACTACTTTGATTTCCACCTGCCTTGATCCTTGCCTGCACATGACTATACTCTTGGCCACTGCTTAGTGTACAATCACCACACTGTAGCTATTCTGATTCTGCTATCCTCTGAGGGCCCCAACCTGATGATCATTTGTAGTGAAGTGAAGTAAACCAGCACCAGTAGAGTCTCCAGTCCACCTCCACCTTCAGAAGCTCCGGTGAAGACCAACTGTTGCCTAGACCTCGCACCTCGAAGGAAGCCCATGTCTCCTGCCATAGGCACCATAACATACACAAATATTATACCTTCTACCTACTTGTGGGCTGTGCTGAGCTACACACCTTTCCGAATTTCAAACCTTGAACATTAATAGCCGTTTTTCATTAACATGGTAACCAATATATTTTCTTCTGTCTTGTAAAGAAAAGAAAGGTAGAAGGGAGCTAGAGCAAAGTTTGGTTAATAAAATATCAGAGTGGATTTTTATTACAATAAAACCGCCAAACCCACCTAAAAAATTGGAAATGTTTTTACATTGTGTTTGTTTGCAGTGGTCATTCGTACCGGAGAGCTGAGTGCCATTTCTAAACCAAAAAGCAAGACGCAAGAGGAGGTGGGAATAGGACACTGGATGCAGATCTTTATCCCAAAGTCACTGGTTGTGCCTAATGGCTTGGTTTTGGCAGCTCTCGACAAAGCTGGGGATCCCCCAAGAAATGGGAAGGGATGTCACCAGCCCACCGAGGATTCTGCGAAACCGGTCCAAAGCTTTATTTCGTGGTCACACGGTACACACAAAAACGCAGTGTTTTGGAGGCACGCAGGTCCCCTTCCTCAGGCAACAGATAAGCGACCCCCAGAAATCCAAGTAAAAAATGGCAAAAAGGTGCCAAATCTTTAAAATGGAGGCACTTAGAACTCTTGAGGAAATCATTTGGTTCTCTTTTTTGCTCTTTTTCACAAAGAAAGTCAAAATGATAGATTACAATGGGAGAGCCGGGCCATTGAGGCCACCTTCAGCCTTGAGCTTTACTGGGTCTACCACCAAGTTCACTTGAACAGAAAGGGACAGTTGATATGGGGCTGGGGGGGGGGCTTGTGTCTTAGTGGACCATTGGGTTAGTGCTGTTTTTTTTCACCCATTTACTTGGTTCCAGTTGGGTACAGAGAGCATAAAGTAGACAAATTCAGGTTTGCTCATTTTCAAAGTTTTTTTTTTTTTTTTTTTTTTCATTCTGCTGAGAACGATGAATTTTAATTGCAGAGCCTATACTGAAATGTGCAAGGGTTGCCGGTACCGAGGCTTGCAGGCTATTAAGATCTTTCTAAATATTGTCTGCACCTGTCCAGATCATATATCTGCTCTGTCACACAACATATGGACAGTAAAGCGTGTTGCTACAATAACACCCATAATAACAGAAGCTCAGTAGAAGGAGAGTCACCTTCATCTCATTTATGTGTCGTGATTGATGGGCTAAACCTGCGAACGCCAGAAAATCTGCCATATTTGAGGGAAAATAAATAGATGCCTTTCCAGATTCTGGTGCAAAACTGAACAGGTGTCCCGAATCGTCAGCCGTTACCGCGGCGCACGCCCGCTCCTAATATGCAGAGCTAATTTGTCCTGAGAATTCTGTATATCATATACAATGTGATATTCATTTACATATACCGCAGTGCTGTACGGAGAACACTGAGCCAGTCCCATCATGTACCAGAGGAGCTTACACTCTAATGTTCCCTCCCCCACAGTCACATCAGTCTGTACCAGAGGAGCTTACACTCTAATGTTCCCTCCCCCACAGTCCCATCAGTCTGTACCAGAGGAGCTTACACTCCAATGTCTCCCCCCCACAGTCTCATCAGTCTGTACCAGAGGAGCTTACACTCCAGTGTCTCCTCCCCCACAGTCCCATCAGTCTCTGTACCAGAGGAGCTTACACTCTAATGTCTCCTCCCCCACAGTCCCATCAGTCTCTGTACCAGAGGAGCTTACACTCTAATGTCTCCTCCCCACAGTCCCATCAGTCTCTGTACCAGAGGAGCTTACACTCTAATGTCTCCTCCCCCACAGTCACATCAGTCTCTGTACCAGAGGAGCTTACACTCTAATGCCCCCTCCCCCACAGTCACACACAATTATTATACATTTATATAGCTCTGACATATACTGCAGTGCTGTACAGAGATCACTGAGCCAGTCCCATCAGTCTCTGTACCAGAGGAGCTTACACTCTAATGTCCCCTCCCCCACAGTCCCATCAGTCTCTTTACCAGAGGAGCTTACACTCTAATGTCCCCTCCCCCACAGTCCCATCAGTCTCTGTACAGAGGAGCTTACATTCTAATGTCCCCTCCCCCACAGTCCCATCAGTCTCATGACTTCTGAAGGTATATGAAGTGCAGTGAAGAGTGTTTTGTGTTTTTGCATTTGAGTTTGTCAGCCTCGATGGATCACGCGTTTTTTTTCTGCCGTCACTTTTCTACGTTTCTGTAAAAGTGATGGAGAGTTCCTTCTAGTTGCGGGTTTGTTGGGTTGGACAGCAATTTTCAAAATAGATTTTAGTGCGTCACTAAATAAACATCCTACAGGCCGTCCGCCACCAGGAGATCTATTCCTTCTATTAATGATCTAAGTCTTGGCGTTGTGTTCCAGCTCCCACTTTCCCGTCACTTTGCTCCTCTGGCACCAGAAGCTGCGATGTGACCTCCATCCCTCTCAGTGATACTTCTGTTCCAGCGCGGGGATCGGCCGGGACTGTCAGCTCAGATTTGTACCGTTTTTGGTTTCCTCTTAAAGCAAACCGGCCGCTTGTGGGATTTCCACTCCAATCTGAAAGAAGATTGTGTGAGATGTTCAGGTGGAGCGTGGGAGACCTAAAGGTTTATCCCTGTGAATGAATGAACTACAAATACCTCCAGCCTTTGCGGATGTCGGGTTGTAATTCTCGATGAACTACTAGGGCGCTGCTGAGCTCTGTGGTGGTTCATTGACTCTTCCTGTCAGTGTAAAACTGTCCGCTCGTACCTCCTACTGATTACACTGACAGGCTGCTGGAGACCTGCATGGCACCCCCCAGTCTGATGATCACTGGTGCAATGATTCCCGGCTCCTAAAACAAAGAATAGTAAATGCACATTTTGTTTACCTGCAAAAAAAAAACAAATGTGCATTTGTTATTTTTTGTTAAAAGGTGAACCTGTCCTTTTAAGAAATTTGAATTTGTACTTTCCCTTTCCCCTCTCTGCTTCCTCCTCCCCTCCCTCTGTGCTCCCATCCACCCTGCCCCCTCCCCTCTCCCTCTCTGCTTCCCTCCCTCTGTGCTCCCATCCATCCTGCCCCCTCCCCTCTCCCTCTCTGCTTCCTCCTCCCCTCCCTTTGTGTTCCCATCCACCCTGCCCCCCTCCCCTCTCCCTCTCCGCTTCCTCCTCCCCTCCCTTTTGTGCTCCCATCCCACCCTGTCCCCCTCCCCTCTCCCTCTCTGCTTTCCTCCCTCTGTGCTCCCATCCACCCTGCCCCCCCCCCTCTCCGCTTCCTCCTCCCCTCCCTTTGTGCTCCCATCCACCCTGCCCCCCTCCCCTCTCCCTCTCTGCTTTCCTCCTCTGTGCTCCCATCCACCCGGACCCCCCCTCCTCTCTCCCGCTCTGCTTCCTCCTCCCCTCCCTTTGTGCTCCCGTCCACCCTGCCCCCCTCCCCTATCCCTCTCCGCTTCCTTCTCCCCTCCCTCTGTGCTCCCATCCACCCTGCCCCCCTCCCGTCTCTACTTCCCTCCCTCTGTGGTCCCACCCACCCTGCCCCCCTCCCCTCTCTGCTCCGTCCACCCTGCCCTTCCCCTCTCCCTCTCTGCTTCCTCCTCCCCTCCCTTAGTGCTCCCATCCACCCTGCACCTCTCCCTCTCTTCTTCCTCCTCCCCTCCCTTTGTGCTCACATCCACCCTGCCCCCCTCCCCTCTCCCTCTCTGCTTCCCTCCCTCTGTGGTCCCACCCACCCTGCCCCCCTCCCCTCTCTGCTTCCCTCCCTCTGTGCTCCCATCCACCCTGCTCCCTCTGCTCTCCCTCTCTGCTTCCGGCTTCCCTCCCTCTGTGCTCATATCCACCCTTCCACCCGCCCCTCTCCCTCTCTGCTCCCATCCACCCTGCCCCGCTCTCCTCTCCTTCTCTGCTTCCTGCTCCCCTCCATCTTTGCTCCCATCTCCCTCCAGCCTGCCCACCCCCACCTGCTCCCCTTCCCCTCTTCCTCTCTGCTTCTTGCTCCCCTCCCTCTGTGCTCCCATCTCCATCTCCTGCCCCCCTGCTCCCCTCCCCCCTCCCTCTCTGCTTTATGCCCTCCCACTCTGATCCCCCATCACTCTCTCCCTTCCCTTTTCTTCCCACTCTGTCTTTCTCTCTTTTCCCCTCTCTTGCCCCCCTTTTCTCTTCTCTCTTCCCCCTTTTTTTCTTCCATTTTTCCCTCTTAACTCCCTCTCTATCTCTTCCTTCCACTCTGCTCTCCTTGCCCCCTCTTAACGCTCTTCCCTCCCTCTTTTTCCTCCTCCCCTCCCCCCACTCTTCTCCCCTCCTTTTCTCTCTTCCCTCTCTCCCCTTCCTCCCCCCTTTCTCTCTCTTGCTTGCCTCCCCCACTCTTCACTCTCTCTTTCTTCCGCTCCACCCCTCTCTTCAACTCTTCCATCTCGTCTTCTCTACCTTTCCTCTCTTCCCTTCCTCTGTCTCCTCCTCCCCCCCCCCCCCTTTCTCTCTCTTCTTCTTCTCTCTCTTCCCCTCCACCCCCTCTCTCTTCCCTCCCTCTCCACCCCCCTCTCTCCCCTCCTCCCTCCCTCTCCCTTCCCCCCTCCTCTCCTTTCCCTCCTCTGTCTTTAAGCCCCCCCCCTCCCCCCCCCCCCTCTCTCTCTCTCTCTCTCTCTCTCTCTCTCTCTCTCTCTCATCTTATCTTTTTCTTTCTACTGATTTTGCTTACCCCTTCCCTTCCCCTCTCTCTTCTTACCTCTTTCCTCCTCTCTCCCCAGTCACCCTTCTCCTTCTTTTTTCTTAGTTTTATCCCCCCCACCCCCCTTATTTCTCATTTTTCCCCTCATTTTTTTTTTATATTTTCTTCTCTTCCCCCTTTCCTCTCTTCCCCCTTTCCTCTCTTCCCCCTTTCCTCTCTTCGCCCCCTTTCTCTCTCTTCGCCCCCTTTCCCTCTCTTCCCCCCCTTTCCTCTCTTCCCCCCCTTTCCTCTCCTCCCCCTTTCCTCTCCTCCCCCCTTTCCTCTCCTCCCCCTTTCCTCTCCTCTTCCCCCTTTCCTCTCCTCTTCCCCCTTTCCTCTCCTCTTCCCCCTTTCCTCTCCTCTTCCCCCTTTCCTCTCCTCTTCCCCCTTTCCTCTCCTCTTCCCCTTTCCTCTCCTCTTCCCCTTTCCTCTCCTCTTCCCCCTTTCCTCTCCTCTTCCCCCTTTCCTCTCCTCTTCCCCCTTTCCTCTCCTCTTCCCCCTTTCCTCTCCTCTTCCCCCTTTCCTCTCCTCTTCCCCCTTTCCTCTCCTCTTCCCCCTTTCCTCTCCTCTTCCCCCTTTCTCTCTCTCTCTCTCCTCTCCCCCCCTCTCCTTCTCCTCCTCATCCATCATAGTTGGTGAAGAATGTTTCTTTTTCTCCTAACTGTTTTCTCCAAATTTTGACCCCCTGCCACCCCGCCCGGCAGACCCCCGTAGCCGGGCACAGGCTGAAATATCGCAGCTCCCCCGTTATTAATCGCTGCGGCCCGCCTCAGTATATTTCCTGACTTTTCCAGATGAAACGTCTTATTTATTTATTTTTTTACGGCAGCACTCTGCGAGAAAGCGAAAATTTACTTTCATGTAGCCGTTTCACAGGATGATAAATGTTGGTTTTATTCAGCGCTGAGACTCGCCCGGCTCCTGTTGCAGATATTAAATAAAATAAAGAAGAAAAATAAGCCGCGCTCCCGGGGGATCTGGAGTGCGGACGTGAATGGCGTGATACACTTACGTCTAAATTCGCGGAGATAAAAGACGGGAGATTCATTGTGACAGCTGAACATGTTGTTTGTGTGGCGCGCACATTAAATTACAACACTTGCCTTTCCTTGTATTGTTTGATTGTAACCGTCTCGCTCGCTGCCTTTGAAATATAGAACGGGTTTCTGTAGGCGCGCTGCTCCGACGCCCCTCGCTACCACCGTCTTCTCTAGAAATGATAACTTTCTCCCCACGCCGGTGAAGGCTCCTCTGGAAGTGAGATAATGGCAGGAATGACATTCAATGGCCGCTGTCGGCAAACAAATCCATCCGCCCTCAACTCCGGGTAGATATAAAAGACTCAAATTAACCTCTTGCTGGACAAGTGCGGCGGCAAAGGGGGTGGGCTTTAATGCCCATGTGCTGCACATATGCCTCAACGGGCGACTGACCTTTCTGAGCCGGGCTTCCAGCAAGGTGACCAAACTGTCAAAGACCGCTCTTGGTCCTTACTAATGATCATGAGCTGATGGGACCAACTCCTGATCCTGTGACAGCCAGTCACGGTGGTCATGTGATTAACTGGTCCTTCCTGCCAGACCAGGCAGGGCTGTAGATAAGTGGGTACCCCCAGCCCTCCTGTACGGGGCCCAGGCAGCTGGTTGAATCAGATGTGTGTTTTTGGGGGGGGGGGGGGGTGATCGGCACGGCGAGGGAGCAATCACTGGAACCAATCCCCTGTATGGCTCTTCTCTGCAGCAGCTGAAAGGCGGCTTCTTCTCCTCTCCCTCCTGCTTGCTTTCAGCTGCTGCAGAGAAGAGCCATACAGGGGATTGGTTCCTGTGATTGCTACCTTTCTGTGTTGATCACCCCCTGTAACGGAACCAACCCAGTCTGCGGTTGGGTACTTCCGTTATAATACCACTTCCCCATCCGACCACAGACACCACAGCCGACCAAACAAGACTAGATGACACCAGTCTTGAAGTAAACCAGGAAATAGACTACTTTATTTTAACACAGATGCAAGATATATACATTCAAGGAAACAACCCCCCCCCCCCTCCTTGCATAATGTCACAGGGCGGGGCAATCTACCTTTAGTAACAAGAGACACACCAGCAGACAGTCCCATCAGGAGGGAGACTGCTGGAGACACCCCCCACCAAGCCAATACATATAAACACATACATCCCATAATAGTTTGCTCCCAAGCAAGACACACAATAGAACAATGGGATTCAACCACATGGCATTCAATCAACAACCCCCCACCCCAATATTAGGACAGATCACCCTGTACCCCTAACAGGCACAGGGTGACTTACACATAAGAGGGATATGGGGAGCTGAGACAGGGGTCTCCCCACCTCTCCAAAGTGAGCTGTGTTCCATGGGCCCCCCACCCAAAGTGACTCCCGTCACACCCCCCCCTGCCTACATCTCAATTCACCCAGCTGCTGGGCCATCCTGCTGGCCATACAGGGGATCGGTTCCAGTGACTGCCCCCTCGCCATGCTGATCACCCTTCTTCTGCACCATTCGTTTTCCCCTGATGCCTGCCCAGGCCCCTCACCCCTGCAGTGCTGCCGGCTTCCCTCCTTTCTTTCCCACCAGCAGCTGCAAGGATCCTTCAGGAAAGTGGGGGGGAAGGGTCCAGCAAATATGTCACAGTTACCAGCCATGCTCATAGAAGGAATATAATAAAGGCTTAGCATTTTTTTTACTTAAATACATTCACATCATTAAGATAAAATTGTCCCAGTACTGACACCCACTTTTATTGCTGAAGCCACGCAGCCTAAAGGATCCCTGCTATATCAGCGCTATGCTCACCTAGATGTGTCACGACTCTGGTAGAAGGGAGAAATACTTATCTGTGATGCATCTTATTGTTTGCTTATACTCCCCTATGTTCTTGTAATACTGACCTAAGGTATCGATATCTCATGCAGGGCCATACGTCCCACTTGACTTAACCTATATTATTAATATCAAGGTCTAACTGCTCAATGTTTATGCGTCTGTTCTGTTGAAAAACCTGAATAAAATACTTGAAACTTAAAAAAAAAAAAAAAAAAAAAAGAAAAAAAAGTCCCAGTATATTTACCCCCACCAAACCCTCCCAGCCCCACCATCCCCACCGAGTACCTCAGAGTGACTTCTGAACCTTCTATTGAATGACCGAATTCTACTACTGAATGCCCAGAGTCTTCTGTTGGTTGTCCCTTGTCTTCTGCTGAGTGTCAGTGGTTCTCTGGGAAGTGCCCCTGGTATTCTGTTGAGTGCCATTGGTTATCAATGAAGTGCCCCTGGTCTTCTGTTGAGTGCCCTATGTCTTCTGTTGAGTTCTATTGGTTATCGGGGAAGTGCCCTGTGTCTATTGTTGAGTGCTCCTGGCCTTCTGTTGAGTGCCATTGGTTATCTGGGAAGTGCACCTGGTCTTCTGTTGAGTGCTCCTGGTCTTCTGTTGAGTGCCATTGGTTATCTGGGAAGTGCCCCTGGTCTTCTGTTGAGCGCCCTCTTTTGTTGAGTTCCATTGGGTATCAGGGAAGTGCCCCTGGTCTTCTGTTGAGCGCCCTCTTTTGTTGAGTTCCATTGGGTATCAGGGAAGTGCCCTTGGTCTTCTGTTGAGCGCCCCATGTCTTCTGTTGAGTTCCATTGGTTATCAGGGAAGTGCCCCATGTCTTTTGTTGAGTGTTCCTGGTCTTCTGTTGAGTGCCATTGGTTATCAGGGAAGTGCCCCATGGCTTCTGTTGAGTGCTCTTGGTCTTCTGTTGAGTTCCATTGGTTATCCGGGAAGTGCTCCTAGTCTTCTGTTGGGTGCCAATGGTTATCAGGAAAGTGCCCCTGCTCTTCTGTTGAGTGCCATTGGTTATCCGGGAAGTGCTCCTAGTCTTCTGTTGGGTGCCAATGGTTATCAGGAAAGTGCCCCTGCTCTTCTGTTGAGTGCCATTGGTTATCAGGGAAGTGCCCCTGGTCTTCTGTTGAGTGTCTTATGTCTTCTTTTGAGTTCCATTGGTTATCAGGGAAGTGCCCCTGGTCTTTTGTTGAGTGCTCCTGGTCTTCTGTTGAGTGCCATTGGTTATCAGGGAAGTTCCCCTGGTCTTCTATTGAGTGTCCTATGACTTCTGTTGAGTGCCATTGGTTATCAAGGAAATGCCCCTGGTCTTCTGTTGAATGCTTCTGGCCTTCTGTTGAGTGCCATTGGTTATCAGTGAAGTGCCCCTGATCTAGTTACCAAGTGCCTCAGATCCTCTACTAAATGCCCTGATTCTCATTCTGAATTTCCTAAATCTTCTACTGACTGCACCAAGAGTGTTAATGAGGATCCTGAGTTTTCTACTGAGTGCCCTGAATCCTCTGCTAAGTTCCCTGAGCCTTCTAATAAATGCCCAATTTTTTCTCTAAGTCTTCTGTTTAGTTTTCCATACCACATTTTGTGTGTGCAGCTGATGTTAAAGTGCTTAGGTCTTCTACTGAGTGCCCCTGGTCTTCTACTGAATGCCTCAATTCCTCTACTGACTACCCCAATTTTTATACTTCTAGGATGTAGGGGGGGGGGGGGGTGCTCGGGTGGTAGGCACCCTGGAGGGAAGGAATGGCACATACAGTGGTTGAAATTGCAGAAAGTATTCCAACATACAGTAACAGAGTCTATGCAGGAGCTTAGAACTGGCAGGAACACTCATAGAAGGTTTTCCAGTACTTGCAGAGAGCGGTGCACGAGGACCAATAGCACCTAGCTGAGGGGGCAGCTGGAAAGCAGTCTGCAGCAAAGGACTAGTAGTGGAAAGGTTCCTCAGAGTAGCTCTGACGACAGTCCCTATGCTGTCCCTTCTCTTCTGGAACCTCTCCCTACACTAATCGCACTCTCCCTATCAAGTGGGATCCTTTCCCTGACCTTCCCACTCTTACAATGTGCACCAACAGCAGCGAGCCAGTGCTTTTTATTATCACTGCCCTCACTAAAAATGGCCACAGGGGTCATCCAGGTGGCAGCGTCCTACCTGATGACAGGTGCAGAGACCTAAGAGGAATGTGCATTCCTCCCGGGGGCGGACTGACAACTCATGGGCCCCCCGGGCAATAGGGGATCATGGGGCCCCTGTGTCCTTGCCCAAACTCAAAAAAGCCTATGAAAAAGGTACCAGGGGCATCTCATGGGGCCCCCTACTGACCCTGGGGGCTTGGGCAGTGCCCGAGCTTCCAAATGGTCAGTCCGCCCCTGATTCCTCCTGTCCTCCACTCCCTGTAGGTGGTTGCGGGAGATCATACTACACCTGCCTACATACTGACTACCCTTGGTCTTCCACTGCATGCCCCCTGCCGAACCCACAAGGTCCCCTGCTAAATGAGCCCCCCGGTCCTCTGCCTCTGCTAAACATGCCCCCCCCCGGTCCCCTGCTAAACATGCCCCCCCGGTCCCTCTGCTAAACATGCCCCCCCCCCCCCCCCGGGCCTCTGCTAAACATGCCCCCCCCCCCGGTCCTCTGCTAAATGTGTCCACTGGCCAAGTGTTCCCTGGCCTTCTGCTGAGTGCCCATGTTCTTCTCCCAAGTGTCCTGGTCTCTTGTTGGGTGCCCTGGATACTCTACCAAGAGTCTTCTTCTAAGTGTAATGGGTTTTTTACAGTAACAATGTGTTGGGTGCCATTTGACATGAAAGGCACGGCAACACATCGACCACGAATTTTCGAATTTTAGTGCACATTACCACAAGTCTGAAGTTAAACTTGTCCCTGTGTTGTTTGACTATTGAAAATTAGGAAAATATGATGCACCATGTCCTAGTCGAACTCTTTTACAGACTCAGCCCTATAACCATCCCTATATAGATTTAAAAAGGTTCAAATGGCTGATGAACCAACAGATCTCCTTGATGAACAAAACTATCGAACGTGTTTCTGTAAACAGGACGAACAAAAAGTGCTGTACACAGCTATATGACTCTTTAGAGCCCACAGAATGAAGAATGATGGTTCTGTAGACTGTTGTCTGTTTGGTAAATGTTTCCATTCCTCTCATTTTTGTCAGGTGGCAGTGAGTCCTCGTGGGATAAGGAGAAGCTGCAATCTCCAATCACCAGCAGTGGTACCCAACATGGACTGGGGCACGTCACGCTATCCGGACAGTCCAGCATTGGAGGAGCCCATCCGTTGAGTTCTCTCCAGCAAAATCACCTGCTAGCTAACAGTATGTATTAAGGTGAAATACGGGGATTGACTTGTGTGTTCTGTCATTAATGAAGGAGGAAAGTGCAGGAGCTCAGTCCCAATATAATCTATATAGTCACATTATGTGATAACTATAGGCCAGTGGTCTCCAAACTGCGGCCGTGGGGCCGGATGTGGCCCTTTGCTTGCTTTTATTCTGCCCTTGGGGCACTGTTCCATCCACTGACACCCAACAACAGGGCATGTCTCTGTAACAGAACAGGACCCCGACTGCACTAGGGTATTTCTGTTAGACTCCTGCTTCCCCGTCCGAACACAGATCCACGGACACCACCGCTGACCATACAAGACGAGACAGCACCAGACTTGAAAGGAAACCAGGAGATAGACTGCTTTATTTTAACATAGATACAAAATATATATACAGGGCGGGGAAATGCACACTCAGTAACAGGAAACACATCAGCAGGCAGTCCCATCAGGGGGTAGGGCTGCTGGAAACACCCCCCTCCAAGCCAATACACAAACACATCCCATAATAGTTTGCTCCCAAGCAAGACACCCAATAGAACAATGGGATGAAGCCCCATGGCAGTGAACAATCCCCACCCAGGGGCGGACTGACCATTTGGAAACTTGGGCACTGCCTGAGGGCCAGGGGTCAGTAGGGGGCCCCATGAGATGCCCCTGGTACCTTTTTCATAGGCTTTTTTGAGTTTGGGCAAGGACACAGGGCCCCCATGATCCCCTAGGGCCCCATGAGTTGTCAGTCCGCCCCTGGCCCCACCTATACATGTCTACACAATAGCAGGACATTCCACCCTGTACCCCTAACAGGCACAGGGTGACTTACACATAAGAGGGATATGGGGAGCTGAGACAGGGGTCTCCCCACCTCTCTAAAGGGGCTGTGTTCCATGTGCCCCCCACCCAAAGTGACTCGCGTCACAGTGTCCTCCTATTGACACCAACAATTGGGCATATGTCCTTTCAATGACACAAATGAAGGAGCACAATTCTTCTCAATGACACCAACAATGGGGCACAATTCCTCCCAATGACACCAACAATGGAGCACAATTCCTCCCAATGACACCAACAATGGAGCACAATTCCTCCCAATGACACCAACAATGGAGCACAATTCCTCCCAATGACACCAACAATGGGGCACAATTCCTCCCAATGACACCAACAATGGGGCACAATTCCTCTCAATGACACCAATAATAGAGCACAATTCCTCTCAATGACACCAATAATAGAGCACAATTCCTCTCAATGACACCAATAATAGAGCACAATTTCTCTCTCTCGGGCAGCACAGTGGCTAAATGGTTAGCACTTTTGCCTGGCAGTACTAAGGTAATTGATTAGAATCCCAGCTACGGCACCTCCTGCCTGGAGTTTGCATGTTCTCCCTATGCCTGCGTGGGTTTCCTCCGGGTACTCCGGTTTCCTCCCACACTCCAAAGACATGCTGGTAGGTGAATTGGCTCCTGTCTAAATTGGCCCTAGTATGTGTATGTATGAATGTGAGTTAGGGACCTTAGATTGTACGCTCCTCGGGGGCGGGGACTGATGTGAATGTACAATATATATGTAAAGTGCTGCGTAAATTGACGGTACTATAGCAGTACCTGAAATAAATAAATGACACCAACAATGGAGCACAATTCCTCCCAATGACACCAACAGTGGAGCACTATTTCTTCCACTAACACCAACAATTGGGAATATGTCTTCCCGCTGACACCAATGAAGAGGCATCATTCCTCCTAATGACACCAACAATGGGACACTATTCCTACTACTGACAACAATGACGAGACACTGTTTACTCTCACTGACACCAGGACATTTTCTACTCTCACTGGACTCAGTCCAGCCCCCCCCCCCCCACACACACACAAAGTCTGAAGGACGGTGTACTGGCCCTTTGTTTAGAAAGTTTGGAGACCCCTGCTATAGGATTATAACTAGAGATAAGGGAATTGGTTTACCCCAAAAAAAACAGCCTAGATCAGGCAGATGTGTGTGTGTGTGTGTGTGTGTGCGCCCCGCTATTCCCAATATCTCCCAATCCAATGGGCAGTTCAGTTTATTTCCCCATCCTGTAAGCTTGCACCTAGGTCCTTTGGACCCCGTCCCGATTTACTTCTACCCCTGTGGTATTGTTATCTCCATATCTCACTGGTCATAATTGTGAATGGCCATGCTGGAGACTTGTCCCACATTTCCCCCCGTAGCAATTTAAACAGAGATCTCCTACCAGCAGAGGCTGGAAATCTTCCAATAATTTGTCATTTATGAATAGAGGAATTTCCTGTGGCTATGGTCTTCTTCTAACTGGTGGCCAGAGAGGAAAGGCTCGACGTTAGCTATCCAAGAGAGTTGGAACTGGGAAGGAGTGTAACCACTTCCCGTCTGGACAAGTAGATAAACGGCTGGATAGGAGCGCTGCCATAGCGGGTGGACGTTTCTAAATGGGAGTGCGCCGATCTGTGTACAGGGTAGGTTGCCAGGACTTTCCCCAACCCCCACCATGCAGGAGATCTTGCATGGCCAGGGATGAAACTAGGACAATTTATACAGGAGCCAATTAACCTACCAGCATGTCTTTGGAGTGTGGGAGGAAACTGGAGTACCCAGAGGAAACCCACGGAAGCACAAGGAGAACATGCAAACTCCATGCAGCAGGCGCCATGGTCGGGAATCGAACCCATGACTCATTTACTGTAAGGCAGATGTGCTAACCACTAAGCCACTGTGCCACACATGATCACACGAATAGTAGTAAGCAAGATGTCACTTCTGACATCATTGCTTACTACGTGTAAAATCTGTGATTGATCACAGAGGTCACATGGTACAGGGCCATTCACAACAGCCTCTGTGTGAGGTCCCGATCATGTGATCACTGATTGGTCAATCAGTGATCACATAAAGAGTAGTAAGCAAGATGTCACTTGCTGACATCATTGCTTACTACGTGTGAAATCTGTGAATGATCACAGAGGTCACATGGTACGGGGCCATTCACAACAGCCTTGTACCATGTGACAAGCGGCGACCAATCACAGCTCACACAGTGTTTCTCAATGGCTGCAGGAATGCAGCCAGAGAGAAGGAGAAATGATTGCTTTTACAGCCTTTATGGGTGTAAGAGCAATCAGTGTGAAAAAATAGAAAAAAAATCTTCATCACCCCCCACAAGTAGTACAGTGTCACCATGGTGGCCCCACACTGCTAGGGTGACAGTATTTAAAAAAATAAATAAAATAAACAATAATATAAAAAAATACAAATGTAAAACAATAATTTAGAAAATTATTTTTAGTTATAAACTAATTTGGGTTATTTTTTTTTAACTAAAAAAAGATAGATGAATAAATGTTGGCCAAGATTTACGAAGAAATATTTATTTGCAACATTTTTATAAGAAAAATACTTCAAAATTTTTACACTTTTTCATTTATATAGCAAAACAATAAAAATCCCAGCGGTGAATAAATACCACCAAAATAAAGTTTCATCTGTCTAAAAAAAAATGCTAAAAAATTAATCTGGGTACAGTGTTGCATGACCGCGCAATTGTCATTCAAAGTGTGATAGCGCTGAAAACTGGCCTGGACTGAAAGGGGGTGGAAGTGTCCGGACTGGAAGGGGGGGAAAGTGTCCGGACTGGAAGGGGGGAAAGTGTCCGGACTGGAAGGGGGGAAAGTGTCCGGACTGGAAGGGGGAAAGTGTCCGGACTGGAAGGGGGGAAAGTGTCCGGACTGGAAGGGGGGGAAAGTGTCCCCGGACTGGAAGGGGGGGGAAAGTGTCCAGACTGGAAGGGGGGGGGGGGAAAGTGTCCGGACTGGAAGGGGGGGGGGAAAGTGTCCGGACTGGAAGGGGGGGGGAAAGTGTCCGGACTGGAAGGGGGGGGGGGGAAAGTGTCCGGACTGGAAGGGGGGGGGGGAAAGTGTCCGGACTGGAAGGGGGGGGGGGAAAGTGTCCGGGACTGGAAGGGGGGGGGGGAAAGTGTCCGGACTGGAAGGGGGGGGGGGGGGGAAAGTGTCCGGACTGGAAGGGGGGGGGGGGGAAAGTGTCCGGACTGGAAGGGGGGGGGGAAAGTGTCCGGACTGGAAGGGGGGGGGGAAAGTGTCCGGACTGGAACTACTGGAAGGGGGGGGGAAAGTGTCCGGACTGGAAGGGGGGGGGAAAGTGTCCGGACTGGAAGGGGGGGGGGAAAGTGTCCGGACTGGAAGGGGGGGGGGGGAAAGTGTCCGGACTGGAATGGGGGGGGGGGGGGGAAAGTGTCCGGACTGGAAGGGGGGGGAAAGTGTCCAGACTGGAAAGGGGGGGGGAAAGTGTCCGGGACTGGAAGGGGGGGGGGGAAAGTGTCCGGACTGGAAGGGGGGGGGGGAAAGTGTCCGAAAACTGGAAGGGGGGGGGGGAAAGTGTCCGGACTGGAAGGGGGGGGGGGGAAAGTGTCCGGACTGGAAGGGGGGTGAAAGCGTCCGGACTGGAAACAGTTAAAGGGCCCCCTAACCACTTTATCTTATGTAAGAAAGCCAACAATTTCCCCCACTATAAAAAAAATAAAAACAACAAATTGAAAACAAAGGCCAATCACACAGGATACCTGACCAAAAAGCTATGGATCACAACTTGGGAATGAGCAGATTACAAGTGGGGGAAAAAGTTCAAGCCACTTGCTTATTATATTCCTAAAACTTTAGTATAATGTCTCCTTCCCTCTTTGAGGGCTCATTGAGCTAATCAGGTAAATGAAAAAAATTAGTTTTGTAAAACAATACGACATAAAATATTTCTCTGAATGGGACCAACATGGCTGACTTCCTAAATATGGCAAAAATGGAGAAAGATTTCTTATACATTGTTAGGTTTTTTTATAGTATATTATAAAGTGTTCTTTTTCTTCCGATAGTCACTATTACAACACTTTTTGGTTTTTTTTTTCTTGTTTTTTTTTTTTTTTTTTCCCAGCCCTGAGGAAGTAAAAGTATTGCGCCCCTGAAATGCGTTGGGTTTATTCTGTTATGTACAATAAAAAAAAACCTACTAGTTCCAGGGTGCTGTCATCGTTAATACATTTTTCAGACTGTGCTGGGGGTTCCGCTAGGATATCCCATTGTATAGTGAGCTGCCCCCCCAGGTTTGGTCTCAAGTCCTGTCCTTTAATTCTCCAGTCCAATGCTGTACAAATACGTTTTCTGACGTACATATAGCAGAAAGAAGTAAAACCATTTTAAGAGTTACAGTTTGTATATTAAAAATGTTTTTATATCTTTGATTAAATAGAGGTCAAAAGAGAAAATTGCAATGCAATGTGTCCAGTCCAGTCGCCCAGTGATGTAACAGCATAGAGTTGAAATGAAATTGGGAATATATATGTGTGTGTGTGTGCGTGTGTATGTATGTATGCATGTGTGTATATATATATATATATAGATATACACACACTATATTATATTTCCCAAAGTATTGGGCCACCTGCCTTTCCACACACATGACCTTTAATGGCCCCCCAGTCTTAGTCCGTAGGGTTCAATATTGAGTTGGCCCCGCCCTTTCCACGCACATATCCTTTAATGGCCCCCCCAGTCTTAGTCCGTAGGGTTCAATAGGAGTTGGCCCCGCCCTTTGCAGCTATAACAGCTTCACCTCTTCTGGGAAGGCCGTCCACAAGGGTTTAGGAGGTGTCTATGGGAAGGTTGGACCATTCTTCCAGAAGCACATTTGTCAGGTCAGGCACTGATGTCGGGGGAGGAGGCCTGGCTCGCAGTCTCCGCTCTAATTCATCCCAAAGGTGTTTCTATGGGGTTGAGGTCAGGACTCTGTGCAGGACAGTCAAGTTCCTCCACCCCAAACTGGCTCCTCCATGTCTTTATGGACCTTGCTTTGTGCGCGGGTGGGCAGTCATGTTTGGTACAGGAAGGGGCCATCCCCAAACTCTTCCCACAAAGTTGGGAGCATGAAATAGTCCAAAATGTCGCCTTAAGTGTTCCCTTCACTGGAACTAGGGGGCCAAGCCCAACCACTGAGGGACACCCCCACACCATAATCCCCCCTCCACCAAACTTTACACTTGGCACAATGCAGTCAGGGCAAGTACCGTTCTCCTGGCAACCGCCAAACCCAGACACGTCCATCGGATTGCCAGACAGAGAAGCGTGATTGGTCACTGCAGAGAACACACCTCCCCTGCTCTAGAGTCCAGTGGCGGCGTGCTTTTACACCACGGCATCCGACGCTTTGCATTGCATTTGGTGATGGAAGGTTTGGATGCAGCTGCTCGGCCCATGGAAACCCATTCCATGAAGCTCTCTACGCACTGTTGTTGGGCTCGTCTGAAGGCCACACCAAGTTTGGAGGTCTTTAGCTATTGACTCTGCAGACAGTTGGTGACTTCTGCGCGCTTCAGCATGCGCTGACCCCGCCCCTGTCATGTGACGTGGCCTACCACTTGGTGGCTGAGTGGCTGTTGTTCCCAGTTGCTTCCTCTTTGTTATAATCCCACTAACAGTTGAGCGTGGAATATTTAGTAGCCAGGAAATGTCACAGATGGACTTATTGCCCAGGTGGCCACCTATCACGGGACCACGCTTGGAGTCACTGAGCTCCTGAGAGCGACCCATTCTTTCACCAATGTTTGTAGAAGCCGTCTGCATGCCTAGGGGCTTGATTGTATACACCTGTGTCCATGGAGGGGATTGGAACACCTGAATCACATGATACGGAGAGAATTGGAACACCTGAATCACGTGATATGGTGGGGATTGGGACACCTGAATCACATGATTGGGAGGGGATTGGAACACCTGAGTCACATGATTGGGAGGGGATTGGAACACCTGAATCACATGCTTTGGGAGGGGATTGGAGCACCTGAATCACATGATTGGGAGGGGATTGGAACACCTGAATCACATGATTGGGAGGGGATTGGAACACCTGAATCACATGATTTGGAGGAGATTGGAGCACCTGAATCACATGATTTGGAGGGGATTGGAGCACCTGAATCACATGATTGGGAGGGGTTTCCTAGGACTTCTGCCAATATAGTGTATGTGTATATATATATTTATATCATTCATGAATATTTCCAGTCAGTGGGTTGGGATGATCAGTTACAGGGCTCCAAAGCTCATGCTCAAATATCACTATTTCTGGTCCGTCTCCCAGCAATGTACCAACATAGATCTGATATTCAAAATGGTTGTGAAGGCCAAAGATTTTTTACCTGAATGCATTGTCTGCATTAAGGTAAAAAAAACCTTTTAGGTGCAGCCCCCCTCCCCCAAACCCCCCTAAATACTAACCTGAGCCCAATCTGGATCCAGCGCTGTGCCTGGGAGCAGCAGTACTTATCTCTCTCCTTCCTCGTTGGTCTCCTTGCTGCCTGGGAGCGAGCTCACGCTAGTACCCCTCTCAGAAAGTGGCTTACTGGGAGGGGGGGGGGTTGGAAAGCAGGGGGAGTTAGGAGTTATGGTGGGGGCCCCATAAGAGGAGGATTGGGGCTACTCTGTGCAAAACTATTGCACAGAGGGGGGGGGGTTGGAAGGCAGGTGGAGTTATGGTGGGGGGCCCCAGAAGAGGAGGACTGGGGCTACTCTGTGAAAAACTATTGCACAGAGAAGGGGGGGGGGTTGGAAGGCAGGGGGAGTCAGGAGTTATGGTGGGGGACCCCAGAAGAGGAGGATTGGGGCTACTCTGTGCAAAACTATTGCACAGAGCAGGGGGGGGGGGTGGTTGGAAGGCAGGGGGAGTTAGGAGTTATGGTGGGGAACCCCAGAAGAGGAGGATTGGGGCTACTCTGTGCAAAACTATTGCACAGAGTGGGGGGAGGGGGGGGGGGAGGCAGGGGGAGTTTGGAGTTATGGCGGGGAACCCCAGAAGAGGAAGATTGGGGCTACTCTGTGCAAAACTATTGCAACAGCGGGGGGGGGGGGGGGGGGGGGGGGGGGGGGTTGGAAGACTGGGGGGGGGGGGGGGTGGGGGGTGGGGGGGGGGGGGGGGGGGGGGGGGGGGGGGGGTGGGGGGGGGAGTTAGGAATTATGACAGGGAACCCCAGAAGAGGAGGATTGGGGCTGCTCTGTGCAAAACTATAGCACAGAGCAGGTAAGCATGTAAATTATAAAAAAAAAACTTTACAATCACTTTAATATTAATCAGGAAATTATATATAAAAGACGTTGCAAAGACAAAAAAACATAACTATTTCCAATGAATAATCCCTAGCTACTTTACTAAAAACAAACAAATCCCTACTGTTTACAGGGCTCAATAGCTCAAGCTAAAATTACACACCTAACTTGAGTGACTCCTCACAATTTTCCCCTCCATGCCTGCTCTATTCATAGGTAAAGCATCTGAAAACTCAGTTGGGAAGAGACAGACTGAAAGCAAACCACTTCTTCTCTGTGATCAGGGTGTCATGGGGCATCCTCAATGAAATGTTCATTTGTAAAATACAGATTAAAATAGCTAAAATATACATAAAACCGATGCTAAACCGTTCCAGTTTTCTTTTAAAAAGCGCATTTTAATGCACTTCAAGATTTTATGACATTGCCTTTCAAACCGCAGCGAAGAAGAGATCGGACGAATGAGGGCAGAGTTAGATTGGCACGTTAATTATTGGGTATTGTTTCTTACCTACATTTTTAATTATTCCGCCGTATGCCCCAGAACGTCGCGGGTAGCTGTGAATCCGGAAGAATCCAAGGACGACGGGGGGAAAAAAAAAAAAAAAAAACGCGTGTAATTGTCCCAGAATCATATTTAATATCAGGCTAGATTGTTGTATAATTCATTGAAAAATTATAGTGGGAAGTAGATCATAAAACAAGAAGTCTATGATTAATTCATTAATTTATGGTGCGGACATAAAAATCAGAAATGTCGTCCAAAATTAATTTTAGCCCAGAATTAAATGATGTGAAGTATGCGACGAGGCCGTATATATTCCAGATATATGCGGAATTTATCCCTGGGTAATTACAATAGATGAGAAGTCAGGGCTGTGACTGATCACTTTTCCATGTAAAATAATATTTCTGTCCGAATTTTATGTGCTCGGCTCAACGGTAGGTCAACATTGTTTCTGAGCTGAAAAGTTTGAGACGCAATCAGCAGCCGCCGGCCACCCCCCCAACACCTCCCCGTCCCCCCGACCCCACTTTTATTTTATGGGCTCAGATTCGATCAGTTACAGTTTCAGCAGAAATGTTATTATGTATTATTGTTACATTTGTTAAGTGATGAATTGTTACAATGTTGCCTTCCTGCAAATCTGATTTACAGGCAAATTTATGATAATCGGATCCTTCTCGCGGGTTACGTCAAACCGTATGTAAGGCACATTTACATCTTTAAATAAAAACTCGAGGGTTTTTGGTTTTTGATATGCTGAAGAGAGGTGAACATATGAATTTGTGTTTTAAAAACCTATCTGGTGGCAAATATACACTATATTGCCAAAAGTATTGGGCCAGCCCTCCAAATTATGTGATTCAGGTGTTCCAATCCCCTCCATATCATGTGATTCAGGTGTTCCAATCCCCTCCATATCATGTGATTCAGGTGTTCCAATCCCCTCCAAATCATGTGATTCAGGTGTTTCCAATCCCCTCCAAATCATGTGATTCAGGTGTTCCAATCCCCTCCAAATCATGTGATTCAGGTGTTCCAATCCCCTCCAAATCATTTGATTCAGGTGTTCCAATCCCCTCCAAATCATGTGATTCAGGTGTTCCAATCCCCTCCAAATCATGTGATTCAGGTGTTCCAATCCCCTCCATATCATGTGATTCAGGTGTTCCAATCCCCTCCATATCATGTGATTCAGGTGTTCCAATCCCCCTCCATATCATGTGATTCAGGTGTTCCAATTCCCTCCATGGACACAGGTGTATACAATCGAGCCCCTAGGCATGCAGACGGCTTCTACAAACATTGGTGAAAGAATGGGTCGCTCTCAGGTGCTCAGTGACTCCAAGCATGAGCTTTTGAGCCCTGTAAATCATCATCTTTTCCAACCCACTGACTGGAAATATTCATGAATGATATAAATATATATATATATACACATACACTATATTGGCAGAAGTACTAGGAAACCCCTCCAAATCATGTGATTCAGGTGTTCCAATCCCCTCCAAATCATGTGATTCAGGGGGTTCCAATCCCCTCCAAATCATGTGATTCAGGTGTTCCAATCCCCTCCATATCATGTGATTCAGGTGTCCCAATCCCCTCCATATCATGTGATTCAGGTGTCCCAATCCCCTCCCAATCATGTGATTCAGGTGTTCCAATCCCCTCCCAATCATGTGATTCAGGTGTTCCAATCCCCTCCATATCATGTGATTGAGATGTTCCAATCCCCTCCATATCATGTGATTCAGGTGTTCCAATCCCCACCAAATCATGTGATTCAGGTGTTCCAATCCCCTCCATGGACACAGGTGTATACAATCAAGCCCCTAGGCATGCAGACTGCTTCTACAAACATTGGTGAAAGAATGGGTCGCTCTCAGGAGCTCAGTGACTCCAAGCGTGGTCCCGTGATAGGTGGCCACCTGGGCAATAAGTCCATCCGTGACATTTCCTGGCTACTAAATATTCCACGCTCAACTGTTAGTGGGATTATAACAAAGTGGAAGCCACTGGGAACAACAGCCACTCAGCCACCAAGTGGTAGGCCACGTCACATGACAGGGCGGGGGGGTCAGCGCATGCTGAAGCGCACAGTGCGCAGAAGTCGCCTACTGTCTGCAGAGTCAATAGCTAAAGACCTCTAAACTTGGTGTGGCCTTCAGATGAGCCCAACAACAGTGCGTAGAGAGCTTCATGGAATGGGTTTCCATGGCCGAGCAGCTGCATCCAAGCCTTACATCACCAAGTGCAACGGATGCAGTGGTGTAAAGCATGCCGCCACTGGATTCTAGAGCGGTGGAGACATGTTTTCTGGAGTGGCCAATCACGCCTCTCTGTTTCGCAATCCAATGGATGTGTCTGGGTTGGGCGATTGCCAGGAGAACGGTACTTGCCTGAGTGCACTGAGCCAAGTGTAAAGTTTTGTGGAGGGGGGATTATGGTGTGGGGCTGTTTTTTCAAGGGTTGTGCTTGGCCCCCTAGTTCTAGTGAAGGAACATTTTAAGGTGACATTTTGGACAAGTTCATGCCCCCAACTTTGTGGGAAGAGTTTGGGATGGCCCCTTCCTGTTCCACCATGACTGCACACCAGTGCACAAAGCAAGGTCCATAAAGACATGGAGGAGCCAGTTTGGGGTGGAGGAACTTGACTGTCCTGCACAGAGTCCTGACCTCAACCCCATAGAACACCTTTGGGATGAATTAGAGCGGAGACTGTGAGCCAGGCCTCCTCCCCTGACATCAGTGCCTGACCTGACAAATGTGCTTCTGGAAGAATGGTCCAACCTTCCCATAGACACCCTCCTAAACCTTGTGGACGGCCTTCCCAGAAGAGTTGAAGCTGTTATAGCTGCAAAGAGCGGGGCCAACTCAATATTGAACCCTACGGACTAAGACTGGGGGTCCATTAAAGGTCATGTGTGTGGAAAGGCCGGGGCCCAATACTGTGGGCAATATAGTGTAAATGCACATGGGGTCGGTAGAGTCACACTTTACATACGCAGGCATTGTTTTCTGCTTAGCAGTGGTGCAGAGTGACTGTGCTTTACTGTTACCTTCTTTCACCACGGGTGTCAAACTGCCGGCCCTCCAGCTGTTGCCAAACTACAAGTCCCATGAGGCATTGCAAGATTGACAGTTACAAGCATGACTCCCAGAGGCAGAGGCATGATGGGACTTGTAGTTTTGCAACAGCTGGAGGGCCACCAGTTTGACACCCCTGGATCATCTATAACTTGCTGAAAGAAATGGATACGCTTTGTCTGATAATATAGCAATTTTTGAGCAACTGATTGCTCAAAAATGAGCAATCAGATAGTGACTGGATATTAGACAAATCTAAGCGTAAGCCACAGTCCTCAAAATATGGGACACCAAGAAAATTTCCCTTCTGCTTATCAAAAGTTGTGAGAACCAGGGGTGGACTTACAACTCATGGGGCCCCCGGGCAATAGGGGATCATGGGGCCCCTGTGTCCTCTCCCACACTCAAAAAAGCCTATGAAAAAGGTACCAGGGGCATCTCATGGGGCCCCCTACTGACTCTGGGCCCTCGGGCAGTGCCCAAGTTTCCAAATGGTCAGTCCGCCCCTGGTGAGGACATTTGAGATGTCAGCAATGTGCCTTTCCCCTTCAGTCTCATCCAGGCCTCATCCAGGGCTGCAAAGCAAGCGTTCCTAAATGGATCTGAATTCATTCTGTTGGTACTTTACACTTTCAGATCCGTATACCAAATCAAGCAAAATTTGCTCCACGGCCCGTTTAGTGTTGGCTTTGTGATGGTAAACATGGCTGAATGGATTTCAATGCGTGTTAACGTGGCCAAACACACGGAAACTGCTTCAGAGCGGGAACGTCTAAATGCTGAAAAAGCGATCTTGGAGGTGTAACCGCTGTTTTTATACTTCCGAAATAACCGAGAAAAGCTAAATTCAGGAGTGTGAGCGTGAAAAAGGTCTTTACCTTCGCTCTATAAGCTGTCTCTCCCATTTTCTGTAGTACCCCTCCATGAATCGAGGTAGCCCATCTAATCTGGGGGTGCATTCAAAAAATGAGTTTGTCGTACAGTGTGATAGATACTGGGGGCCGATATTCCCTGGTCCCCCAGCATGCTTCTGTATCACAAGTCATGTCCTGGAAGTAACATTGACAGGTATACAGAAGTAGTGCAGGAGGGAACAGGAGACTGGCTGTTATTACACTAGGATAGTTATACAGTACCTGCACCCGCTTATATAAGGTGGCCCAGTCAGAGTCCCCTCTCCCTTACATCAGATTCCCCATTAGAACTCTCCCCAACATCAAAGTCTCCATTAATGCCCCCCCCCCACCCCCCATATCAATTGTCTTAATCAGAGTGCCCCCTTACATCAAGGCCCTCCCCATCAGAGTACCCCCTTACATCAAAGCCGTCCCTATCAGAGTTCCCCCTTACATTACTTGTCCCCATCGGGCTTGCTCAGGGATCAGTGGATACACTCACAAAGATCTGGGAGGGGGGCACAACTAAAATATGGGGGGGAGGGGGTTCAGCCCACTCTGGCACTCCCATAGATCCAGGCCCGTGCTGTCTTTCTCAACTTTTCGCTCTTTCTCTCTTCCTCACTTTCTTTCTCTTTCTCTCTTTCCTCACTCTCTCTCTTCTTTCTTCTTTTCTCTCCATCTATTTCTTTTTCTACCCCCCCCTCTCTCTCTCCTCTTTTATTTTTTATCTCCTTTTTTCTCTCTCCCTCTATCTCCTTCTTTTTATCTCTTCCTCGCTCTCATTCTTTTCTTCTTTTCTCTCCATCTATTTCTTTTTCTATCCCTCCCTCTCCGTCCGTCTCTCTCTCTCTCTCTCTCTCTCTCTCTCTCTCTCTCTCTCTCTTTTCTCTCTTTCTTGCTCTCCTCTCTCCTTTCTCTTTTCTCATTCTCTCCTTTTTCTTGTTTTCTTTCCTTGCTTTTCTTTCTCTTTCTTTATCCCCCTCCCCTCCCCCCTCTCTCTCGCTCTACTTCTATCCCCCCCCCCTCTCTCCCCCCCTTCTCCCCCCTCCCCTCTCTCCCCCCTCCTCCCCCTCTCCCCCTCTCTCCTCCCCCCCTCTCTCCCCCTCTCTCCCCCCTCTCTCTCCCCCCCTCTCCCCCCCCTCCTCCCCCCTCTCTCCCTCCCTCTCTCTCTCCTTCTCTCCCTTTCTTTTTCTCTCTTTCTTGCTCCTTGCTTGTTCTCTTTCTCTTGTTCTCTTTCTCTCCTTTTGCCTTCATTCTCTATTTTTTTCCTCTCTGTCAATCTCCTCTCCCTCTCTCCCCTCTCTTTTTCTCTCGCCTTTCTTTTTTTTAATCTTTTTTTTCTCTTTCTTTCCCCCTCTTCCTTGCTCTCCTCTCCTTTTCTTTTTTCTCTCGATTTTCTTCTTTTGTTTTTCTCTTTCGTTTTTCTCTTTTTCTCCTTTCTTTCTCTTCTCTCCCTCCCTCTGTCCCTCTTTCTTTCTCCCTCTCCCTCTGTCCCTCTTTCTTTCTCTGTCCCTCTTTCCCTCTTTCTTTCTCCCTCCCTCTTTCCCTCTTTCTTTCTCCCTCCCTCTTTCCCTCTTTCTTTCTCCCTCCCCTTTCCCTCTTTCTTCTCCCCCTTTCTCCCTCCCTCCCCTTTCCTCTTTCTTTCCCTCTTTCTTTCTTTCACTTTCCCCCTTCCTTTCCCTCTTTCCTCCCTTCCCTCTTCCCCCTCTTTTCTCCCTCCCTCTTTCCCGCTTTCTCCCTCCTCCTTTCCCGCTTTCCCTCCCCTCCCCTTTCTTTCCCCCTTTCTCCCTCCCCCTTCTCTCCCTCCCCCTTTCCCTCTTTCTCCCTCCCTCTTTCCCGCTTTCTCCCCTCCCTCCTTTCCCTCTTTCCTCTTCCTCCCTCTTTCCCCTTTTCTTCCTCCCTTTCCCTCTTTCCCTCTTTCTCCCTCCCTCTTTCCCTCTTTCTCCCTCCCTCTTTCCCTCTTTTCTTTCTCCCTCCCTCTTTTTCCCTCTTTCTTTCTCCCTCTCCTCCCTCTTTCCCTCTTTCTTTCCCCCTCCCTCTTCCCCTTTTCTTTCTCCCTCCCCCTTTCCCTCTTTTTCTCCCTCCTCTTTCCCTCTTTCTTTCTCCCTCTCCCTCTTTCCCTCTTTCTTTCTCCCTCCCTCTTTCCTCTTTCTTTCCTCCCTCCCTCTTTCTTTCTCCCTCCCTCTTTCCCTCTTTCTTTCTCCCTCCCTCTTTCCCCTTTCTTCTTCTCCCTCGCTCTCTCCCTCTTTCTTTCTCCCCTCTCTCCCTCTCCCTCTTTTTCTCCCTCGCTCTCTCCCTCTTTCTTTCCCCCTTGCTCTCTCCCTCTTTCATCCCCCCTCGCTCTCTCCCTCCTTTCCCCCCTCCTCTCTCTCCTCTTTCTCTCCCCCCCTCCTCTCTCCCTCTTCCTCTTCCCCCCTCGCTCTCTCCCTCTTTCTTTCCCCCTCGCTCTCCTCCCTCCCCTTTTCCCCCTCTCCTCTCTCCCTCTTTCTCTTTCCCCCTCGCTCTCTCCCTCTTTCTTTCCCCCTCCTCTCTCCCTCTTTTCTTCCCCCCCCCGCTCTCTCTCCCTCTTTCTTTCCCCCTCCCTCTTTCTCTTCCCCCTCGCTCTTTCCCCCCCTCGCTCTTTCTTCCCCCCCCTCCCTTCTTTCCTCCTCCCTCCCTCTTTCTTTCTTTCTCCCCCCTCCCCTTTCTCCCTCCCTCCCTCCCTTTCTTTCTCCCTCCCTCCCTCTTTCTTTCTCCCTCCCTCCCTCTTTCTTCTCCCCCGCTCTCTCCCTCTTTCTTTCCCCCTCCCCCCTCTCCCTCTTTCTTTTCCCCCCTCGCTCTTTCTTTCCCCCTCGCTCTTTCTTTCCCCCTCGCTCTTTCTTTTCCCCTCGCTCTTTCTTTCCCCCTCCCTCTTTCTTTCCCCCCTCCCTCTTTCTTTCCCCCCCCTCCTCTTTCTTTCCCCCTCCCTACTTTCTTTACCCCTCCCCTTTCTTTCCCCCTCCCTCTTTCTTTCCCCCTCCCCCCTTTCTTTCCCCTCCCTCTTTCTTCCCCCCTCCCTTTTCTCCTCACCCCCCTCCCTCTTTCTTTCCCCCTCCCCACCTTTCTTTCCCCCCTCCCTACTTTCTTTACCCTCCCTCTTTCTTTACCCCTCCCTCTTTCTTTCCCCCTCCCTCTTTCTTTCCCCCCCCCCCTCTTTCTTTCCCCCCCCCCCTCTTTCTTTCCCCCCCCTCTTTCTTTCCCCCCCCCCTCTTTCTTTCTCCCTCCCCTCTTTCTTTCTCCCTCCCCTTTCTTTCTCCCTCACTCTTTCTTTCTCCCTCACTCTTTCTTTCTCCCCTCGCTCTCTCACTCTTTCTTTCCCCCCCCCTCCTCTCCCTCTTTCTTTCCCCTCTTTCTCTCCCTCTTTCTTTCCCCCCTCGCTCTCTCTCCCTCTTTCTTTCCCCCTCGCTCTCTCCCTCTTTCTTCCCCCCTCGCTCTCTCCTTCTTTCTTCCCCCCTCGCTCTCTCCCTCTTTCTTTCCCCCCTCGCTCTCTCCCTCTTTTTCTTTCCCCCTCGCTCTCTCTCCCTCTTTCTTTCCCCCTCTCTCTCCCCTCTTTCTTTCCCCCTCGCTCTCTCCCTCTTTCTTTCCCCCTCGCTCTCTCCCTCTTTCTTTTCCCCCTCGCTCTCTCTCCCCCCTCGCTCTCTCCCCCTCGCTCTCTCCCCCTCGCTCTCTCCCCCCTCGCTCTCTCCCTCTTTCTTTCCCCCTCGCTCTCTCCCTCTTTCTTTCCCCCTCGCTCTCTCCCTCTCGCTCTCTCCCTCTTTCTTCCCCCCTCGCTCTCTCCCTCTTTCTTCCCCCCTCGCTCTCCCCCTCTTTCTTCCCCCCTCGCTCTCCCCCTCTTTCTTCCCCCCTCGCTCTCCCCCTCTTTCTTCCCCCCTCGCTCTCCCCCCCTCTTTTCTTTCCCCCTCCCTCTTTCTTTCCCCCTCCCTCTTTCTTTCCCCCTCCCTCTTTCTTTCCCCCTCCCCTCTTTCTTTCCCCCTCCCTCTTTCTTTTCCCCCTCCCTCTTTCTTTCCCCCTCCCTCTTTCCCTCTTTCCCTCTTTCCCTCTTTCCCCCTCCCTCTTTCCCCCTCCCTCTTTCCCTCTTTCCCCCTCCCTCTTTCCCTCTTTCCCCCTCCCTCTTTCCCTCTTTCTTCCTCCCTTGCTCTCTCCCTCCCTCTTTCCCTCTTTCTTTCTCCCCTCGCTCTCCCCCTCTTTCTTCCCCCCTCGCTCTCCCCCTCTTTCTTTCCCCTCGCTCTCTCCCCCTCTTTCTTTCCCCCTCGCTCTCTCCCTCTTTCTTTCCCCCTCCCTCTTTCTTTCCCCCTCCCTCTTTCCCTCTTTTCCCCCTCCCTCTTTTCCTCTTTCCCCCTCCCTCTTTCCCTCTTTCCCCCTCCCTCTTTCCCTCTTTCCCCCTCCCTCTTTCCCTCTTTCTTCCTCCCTTGCTCTCTCCCTCCCTCTTTCCCTCTTTCTTTCTCCCTCGCTTTTCTCCCTCCCTCTCTTTTTCTCTCTTTCTTTTTATTTCCCTCCTTTTTCTTGTTCTCTTTCTCTCCTTCTTTCTTTCTCTTTTAGTTCATTCTTCACCTTACATCTCTTCCTTGAGCACATACCTGTCTTTGTCCTTTGTGATTTCGCTGATGTCACTCACTACTTAAAGCAATGATTTTTTTTACCTGCACGTTAAAATATTCAAACCAGCTGGACAAAAAAAAACATATAATTTCCAACTTATCAGACCGGTATAAGAATTGATCCGATCAGTATGTTCCGATCGCGTTTGATCCAAAATTCCGCAACACACAATGCAATCATCAACTGAAATCAGCCAAAACAAGAAGGTGTATAGTAAAGGCATGGGAGGTCTTTTTATTATTCTGTGTTGTGAACCTGGAACAGGAAACGGATGTGGAGTCAGTCTGCTTCCTCTATTAATACCTGAATTTTTTTTTTTTTGGTGTGACGTTTTTAGGATTGGAATTACCCTTCATGATGATGCCCCACCCCCTGCTGCCCGTCAGTCTACCTCCTGCATCTGTTGCCATGGCGATGAATCAGATGAATCACCTTAATACTATAGCGAATATGGCCGCAGCTGCACAAATGCACAGTCCTCTGTCTAGAATGGGCGCTTCCGTCATCAAGGTAAGAACAATGGCTGTCAGGAGGTGCACATCCCAGGCACGGCTCGCCATCAGCAGCCATTGCCTTCTGCCTCTGTTACATTTCTTGCTATCCTCCTATGATACATTGTTGCATGCATTAACCCCTGCAGCTGAGGCCTGCATCATGGCACTGCACATCTCTGCACGTGACGTGCGTGGGGTGACCGCTACGCAACCGGCGGAAAAATAAGCAGGTTTCTGAGAAAATTCCAGGAGAAGGCCGACAGGAGATGAGTTATAGCATTAGAAACCGCTATAAAAATACAAATATTGAAATTCGGCATCGGTCGCTCAACTTACCGAATGTGTTCATTCAGAAAATTTTATTGTTTACTGCATCAATCTAAAAAATTGAATGTTTTAAACCTTGTGTTGCTTCAAGAAATAGAGAAGAACAGGCAGCAACCCTTAATATCCAAATTTGTCATTTTGACTTCTGCAGCCTACTGGACACCTGACCATCACACCTGTAGGAGATTGTGTTGGACACCCCATTTCACAAACCGTGGTCATTTAATACGGAGTTGCCCCCATTGTGGCTACTACGGCCTTCAATCATTTGAAAGGCTGTTAGGGTGAACCCTGGCAGGTGACATGGGCTCACCCGAGGCAAACGACCTAAGCAACGTTTGGTGTTCACCAGAGATCCTGAAGGTGAAGATGGACTGGAGACCCTAGTGGTCGCTGTTTACTTGCAAACCTGTATCCTGGTTACGGCCCCGGGGATTACCCTTCAAAGTTGATGACTGGAATTGAGAGGCTATGTTGTGAAAGTTGTTCACAAGGCTGCAGGCGAGAGAGTAGGCAGTTCCAGACAAGGGTCAAGGTAGAGTAGCTTGGTCCAGGCAGAGGTCTAGGCAGGGAACAAGCCAGAACGCAGCTAGGTCTAAGTAGAGGTCAAGGCAACAAGCAAGAAAGTATTCAGGGCAATCTAGGTCAGCTTGGTCTAGGCAGAGGTCTAGGCAGGGAGCAAGTCATGATGCAGCTAGGTCTAAGTAGAGGTCAGGGCAACAAGCAAGAAAGTATTCAGGGCAATCTAGGTCAGCTTGGTCTAGGCAGGGAGCAAGTCATGACACAGCTAGGCCTAAGCAGAGGTCAAGGTAACAAGCAGGAAAGTATTCAGGGCAATCTAGGTCAGCTTGGTCCAGGCAGAGGTCTAGGCAGGGAACAAGCCAGAACACAGCTAGGTCTAAGCAGAGGTCAGGGCAACAAGCAAGAAAGTATTCATGGCAATCTAGGCCAGCTTGGTCTAGGCAGAGAGCAAGCCAGCACTCAGCTAGGTCTAAGTAGAGGTCAAAGCAAAAAGCAAGAAAGTATTCAGGGCAATCTAGGTCAGCAACGGTCAGGAAATCTCATAGGTAAGTATTACAGCTCTTTGCAAAAGGGTATCGGGCAATAAGACACAGTACTAGGCACTTCAAGGCTGATGTTTAAATACCCTCCCATTGGAGGACACATTAAGTTTCATTACTGGGAACTCTGTAATTTTACGAGTACTATTGGAAGTCCTGGCAGGGATTCTGTGGAACCATTGGGAGTTCTGGTAGAAATTTTGCGAGTACCATTGGAAGTCTTGGCAGGGATTCTGCGAGTTCCATTGGAAGTCTTGGCAGGGATTCTGCGAGTTCCATTGGAAGTCTTGGCAGGGATTCTGCGAGTTCCATTGGAAGTCTTGGCAGGGATTCTGCGAGTTCCATTGGCAGTCCTGGCAGGGATTCTGCGAGTTCCATTGGCAGTCCTGGCAGGGATTCTGCGAGTACCATTGGTAGTCCTGGCAGGGATTCTGTGAGTACCATTGGTAGTCCTGGCAGGGATTCTGTGAGTACCATTGGTAGTCCTGGCAGGGATTCTGTGAGTACCATTGGTAGTCCTGGCAGGGATTCTGTGAGTACCATTGGTAGTCCTGGCAGGGATTCTGTGAGTACCATTGGTAGTCCTGGCAGGGATTCTGTGAGTACCATTGGTAGTCCTGGCAGGGATTCTGTGAGTACCATTGGTAGTCCTGGCAGGGATTCTGTGAGTACCATTGGAAGTCCTGGCAGGGATTCTGCAAGTACCATTGGCAGTCCTAGCAGGGATTCTGTACCATTGCTAGTCCTGGCAGGGATTATGCAAGTACCATTGGCAGTCTAGGTATTCTGTGAGTACCACTGGCAGTCCTGGCAGGGATTCTGCGAGTACCAATGGCAGTCCTGGCAGGGATTCTGCGAGTACCAATGGCAGTCCTGGCAGGGATTCTGCGAGTACCAATGGCAGTCCTGGCAGGGATTCTGCGAGTACCAATGGCAGTCCTGGCAGGGATTCTGCGAGTACCAATGGCAGTCCTGGCAGGGATTCTGCGAGTACCAATGGCAGTCCTGGCAGGGATTCTGCGAGTACCATTGGCAGTCCTAGCAGGGATTCTGCAAGTACCATTGGCAGTCCTAGCAGGGATTCTGTACCATTGCTAGTCCTGGCAGGGATTATGCAAGTACCATTGGCAGTCTAGGTATTCTGTGAGTACCACTGGCAGTCCTGGCAGGGATTCTGCGAGTAACAATGGCAGTCCTGGCAGGGATTCTGCGAGTACCAATGGCAGTCCTGGCAGGGATTCTGCGAGTACCAATGGCAGTCCTGGCAGAGATTCTGCGAGTACCAATGGCAGTCCTGGCAAGGATTCTGCGAGTACCAATGGCAGTCCTGGCAGAGATTCTGCGAGCACCAATGGCAGTCATAGCAGGTATTCTGTGAGTACCATTGGCAGTTCTGGCAGGGATTCGGAAAGCAGAAGTTCTGAAAGACCTGGCAGGGGTTCTGGGAATACTTTAAGACTTGTGGTGTCTGTGGGAATTTGTGTCCATTTGTGAGGCCAGGTACTGGTGTTGGATGAGAAGACCTGGCTCACCGTAGGCATTCCAATTCATCCCAAGGGTGTTCAGTAGGGTTGAGGTCAGGGCTCTCATCTTCCTCCACATCAAACTGGTCATACCATGTGCTTACGGAGCTGGCTTTGTACAGGGCACCGTCATGCTGGACCAGGAAAGGGCCTTCACCAAACTGTTACCACAAGGTTGGCGTTTTCTGAAATGTCTGTGTATGTCTTGTTATGAACTGTACCTTTCACTGGAAACACTGGAACTCAGTCTTTTGGAGGGGGTCCACCTACTTTGGCCATATAGGTAAGTATGGTTTGTCAAGATCCTGCAAAGCTTTCACCATTTATTGTACATACTATGCTATTATCTATCTTGTTTCATTATGTCCATCTGGACTTATAAAATAGTCAGTGAACAATGTACGGACTGTGCTGACTGCCTCGGGGACAAAGCTGTTTCTATGGAACGCCGAAGAATAGTTGTCCATCTCTCTATGGAGAGCGTTCCATAGATGATAAAAATATCGGCATTGAAGATCAAGCTTTCTTTGCTGATGTCAAAGGATGGCCATCGATTTACCTATACAATAGTAAAAAGGACAATATTAACCACCTCCTGTCCGGCCGTTGTATATGGCCAATCAGTGATCACATGAAGAGTAGTAAGCAAGATGTCACTTCTGCCATCATTGCTTACTACGTGTGAAATCTGTGAATGATCACAGAGATCACATGGTACAGGGCCATTCACAACCAGGGGCGGACTGACCATTTGGGAACTCGGGCACTGCCCAAGGTCAGTAGGGGGCCCCATGAGATGCCCCTGGTACCTTTTTCATAGGCTTTTTTGAGTTTGGGCAAGGGCACAGGGGCCTCATGATCCCCTATTGCCTGGGGTCCCCATGAGTTGTCAGTCCGCCCCTGGTCACAACAGCCTTGTACCATGTGACAAGCTGTGACCAATCACAGTTCACACAGTATTTCTCAATGGCTGCAAGAATGCAGCCAGAAAGAAGGAGAAATGATTTCTCCTACAGCCTTTATGGGTATAAATGCAATCAGTGTAAAAAAAAAAAAATCTTCATCACCCCCCACAAGTAGTACAGTGTCACCATGGTGATAGTATGTAAAAAAAACCCCATAAATAATATAAAAAAAATAAAATAAAAATGTAAAAAAAAAGTTTAAAAAGGGGGGTGAAAGTGTCCGGACTGGAAGAGGGTGAAAGTGTCCGGGCTGGAAGGGGGGTGAGAGCGCCCGGACTGGAAGGGGGGTGAGAGCGCCCAGGCTGGAAGGGGGGTGAGAGCGCCCGGACTGGAAGGGGGGTGAGAGCGCCCGGACTGGAAGGGGGGTGAAAGCGCCCGGACTGGAAGGGGGGGGGGGGGGGGGTGAAAGTGCCCGGACTGGAAGGGGGGGGGGTGAAAGCGCCCGGACTGGAAGGGGGGGGTGAAAGCACCCGGACTGGAAGGGGGGGGGTGAAAGCACCCAGACTGGAAGGGGGGGGGGGTGAAAGCACCCAGACTGGAAGGGGGGGGGGGGTGAAAGCACCCAGACTGGAAGGGGGGGGGGGTGAAAGCGCCCGGACTGGAAGGTGGGGGGTGAAAGCGCCCGGACTGGAGGGGGGGGGGGGGGTGAAAGCGCCCGGACTGGAAGGGGGGGGGTGAAAGCGCCCGGACTGGAAGGGGGGGGTGAAGGCGTCAGCGCCCGGACTGGAAGGGGGGGGTGAAGGCGCCGGGACTGGAAGGGGGGGTGAAGGCGCCGGGACTGGAAGGGGGGGGGGTGAAGGCGTCGGGGACTGGAAGGGGGGGGTGAAGGCGTCGGGACTGGAAGGGGGGGGTGAAGGCGTCGGGACTGGAAGGGGGGGTGAAGGCGTCGGGACTGGAAGGGGGGGAAGTGTCTGGACTGGAAGTGGTTAATGAAAAGCACACAAAATCCGAAGCAAAGGACTGACTTGGTTTGCAGTCTGTGTGATGTCCCCCATAGTGCATTAGGTCACCCTAACCCTCATGTAATCCTCAGAGATGGGAGACTTTCTGGCTGCAAAATAAAAACAGACAAATATAAATAAAGAGCGCTGCGCACATCTGCTGACAGTGACCATGACTCATTGTTCTATGATAAAGCATGGAGCCGACAAACATTCTGACCATCGGCCAACATGACCCTAAAAACATCTAAAAGTCCTTTTTCTCGATTGTGTACCTACTTAAAGCTTTATGACTGTTGGTACTTTTGGGGGGGGGGGGTGGTGGCCGCAAGTTATCAGCTAACAGGGAACAAGGGACCCCATAGCAAAGGTTATCAAGGGAAAATGTGCACCTGTTTCCAGAGACCATTGTGATTGGACCAAACGGGAAATTGCAGCTCCGACGTCCAAATGCCCGTTGGCTCCAGCCTTGATGGGCAATTTTAAACAAAACCACATTATGTTTTGCAAATACTTGGAGGTTTTTCAGAAATGAAAAGAGCTGCACAATGTTTAGTAAATGGTTGAACCTTGCATGGCCCTCAATGCTTACATCGACTTTGTCCCGAGGAGTTTGTGGTCAAAATGAGCGACGCAAATAAAGTGGCCAGAGCCACCATAATTCATATCCAGCTATAGATTTTGTACATCGGTGGTGGAACTAAGGACACGGGGATTGAGTCAGCAGAGTCCTCTATTAGGGGGGTCAGATGCAGGTCAGTAGTTGCAATTTCATGCCCAGTATCAAATGGAACCATCCCGCCCCCCCCCCCCCCCCAAAAAAAAAATCTCTACTCTTGAGTGCTCCAAGCCTTTGCTCTCCCATCCATATGTCATCCTTGTCACCATCAAGTAGGTCTTGGAAAACCTGCTTAGAGATTGTCAGATGTCTAAGATATGTCCTTCAGCCTATGGCCAGATCCGGGCTTCTTCAGAACTCGTCTTTAATAGAAAAGGGTACAAGGGTCAAAGATTTGTAAAAATTAAGCTGGAGTTTCTGATTTCGAGATAAAATGAGGATTCTGTTCTATTTTTATATATTAACCAGTTGTGGACACTGGACGTGCTACACACCCCCCCTCTTGGGAAAAAAAAAAAAACCTCATGGAAGAACATAGCGTGTGTGTAGTACGCCCTGTCCTACTGCCCCCCCTCACAATTGCTGGCAGGAGATGTTGTGTAAATACATTGGCTATTCCAGAATCCACTGTAAAAAAAAATTGACATTGAAACATTAATAAACATTGCTCAGATGGAAAATAGAAAGATATGAATATTGTTTATAAACATTGTTTAAACAGGAGATAGAAAGACACAAAGTAACATTGTTTACAAACATTGTTCAGAAATGAAGTAGAGAAATACAAAGTAACATTGTTTATCTCCTGTGTGAACATTGTTTATAGAGAGATACAAAGTAACATTGCTTATAAAAATCGATCAGACGGGAGATAGAGAGATGCAAAGTAACATTGTTTATAAACATTGATCAGACGGGAGATAGAGAGATACAAAGTAACATTGTTTATAAACATCGATCAGATGGGAGATAGAGAGATACAAAGTAACATTGTTTATAAACATCGATCAGACAGGGGATAGAGAGATACAAAGTAACATTGTTTATAAACATCGATCAGACGGGAGATAGAGAGATACAAAGTAACATTGTTTATAAACATCGATCAGACAGGAGATGGAGAGACATACAAAGTAACATTGTTTATAAACATCGATCAGACGGGAGATAGAGAGATACAAAGTAACATTGTTTATAAACATCGATCAGACGGGAGATAGAGAGATACAAAGTAACATTGTTTATAAACATCGATCAGACGGGAGATAGAGAGACACAAAGTAACATTGTTTATAAACATCGATCAGACGGGCGATAGAGAGATACAAAGTAACATTGTTTATAAACATCGATCAGACGGGGGATAGAGAGACACAAAGTAACATTGTTTATAAACATCGATCAGACGGGAGATAGAGAGACACAAAGTAACATTGTTTATAAACATCGATCAGACGGGAGATAGAGAGACACAAAGTAACATTGTTTATAAACATCGATCAGACGGGAGATAGAGAGATACAAAGTAACATTGTTTATAAACATCGATCAGACGGGAGATAGAGAGACACAAAGTAACATTGTTTATAAACATCGATCAGACGGGAGATAGAGAGATACAAAGTAACATTGTTTATAAACATCGATCAGACGGGAGATAGAGAGATACAAAGTAACATTGTTTATAAACATCGATCAGACGGGTGATAGAGAGATACAAAGTAACATTGTTTATAAACATCGATCAGACGGGAGATACAAAGTAACATTGTTTTATAAACATCGATCAGACGGGAGATAGAGAGATACAAAGGAACATTGTTTATAAACATCGATCAGACGGGATAGAGAGATACAAAGTAACATTGTTTATAAACATCGATCAGACGGGAGATAGATACAAATGTAGCAATGCAGCAATGTTATTTTGTATCTACGGTTTCATTTGTCTGTAGATCAAAGGAGTGAAATTCCATCTGCATATCATGTCCGTTTAAATCTGCTGAAAAAAAAAATATTTGGTTTTTCCAGCACAGCTCTGGTGACGGTTTAGTGACCAGGGGTGGACTGACCATTTGCGAGGACCAGGGGTCAGTAGGGGGCCCCATGAGATGCCCCTGGAACCTTTCATAGGCTTTTTTGGGGTGTGGTTTGAGTGTGGGTGAGGACACAGGGGCCCCATGATCCCCTATTGCCCAGGGGCCCCATGAGTTGTCAGTCCGCCCCTGTTAGTGACCTAATAATGAGCACAGCGGCAGTAATAGACCCCCCGAGCCTCACGCTGGCCCATCTCTGGGGTGTTTCGTGCCGCCGAAGTATCTGGATTTGTAATCTGGATGGCTGAATGATGGACTCTGGCTGCTGAGCGTGGAGGGGATGGAAGATCAGAGGCAATCACTGAGCATTCAGAGTGGACTGGGAGATATTATAGAGCGAAGCGCACATCATCCTCCGGTCCTGGCTCCGGTCCCTTTAGTGTTGGCGCGTCTATTAGCGTCGGGAGCCAATGTGTGAGTCTGCCATAACCTGGATGGGGTCTAGTTATGTCATCATTAGACCTGAGAGAGTCCTGTTACTCAGCGTGACAGTGACTGATGGAAGAGGAAGACCCACATTCGGAATCTACCTCTGATTCAGCTCAGTGCAAGAAAAGAATAGCGTGCGGATGTCTGTATATATTCAGATACGTGGGCTGTGCCTATTATGAGGGGTTTCCACCATCCCTGTGCTGAGTTCCCAGGTCTGTACACCTGCTGGACCCAATATGAAGGGTTCCCACCATCCCTGTGCTGATTTCCCAGGTCTGTACACCTGCTGTGTCTATTTTGAGGGGTTCCCACCATCCCTTTACTGAGTTCCTGGGGCTGTACACCTCCCAGGCTCATTATAAGTGGGGAGTTCCTGGGTTTGTACATCTGCTGTGCTGGTTCCCACCATCAATGCACTGAGTTTCTGAGCCTGTACACCCATTTTTAGGAATTTCCACCATCCTAGTGCTGAGTTCCTGGGTCAGGTACAGCAGGTATGCAATCATGAGAGGCTCTCTCCATCCCTTTGCTCAATGCCTGGCTTTGCACACTTGCAGAATGACAGCCAGGGGCGGACTGACCATTTGGGCACTCGGGCACTGCCTGAGGGCCCAGGGTCAGTAGGGGGCCCCATGAGATGCCTCTAGTACCTTTCATAGGCCTTTTTGGGTGTGATTTGAGTGTGTGTGAGGACACAGGGGCCCCATGATCCCCTACTGCCCGGGGGCCCCATGAGTTGTCAGTCTGCCCCTGGTGGCAGCATCTCCAGCCTAGGCCTCCCACCATCTCGTTTTGTTGCCTCCTCTCATTATCACACTGCCGTTGGAGGCTTCCCAAACCCTGAAAGGACCACCGCTGATAGACCCAATGGAAAGTGTCCATCTCACCTGGAAGTGACATATATTTTTCTGAAGAGAGACCCTTCCACCATGCAGTTCAGAAGACTTGTAGTGCTGCATGTTACATGATATTACGTTACTTTACCCCAATGCCATGCCAACATTTTGACAAAAAGTTCCCAATTTTACCAAAATTTTGGTGAAGGGAAAATTCTCCACTCCGTCCATCCCTATTAAGGATATATAGAACAAACTGTATCAATTTAATTGGTGATATGTAGACCTGTCACTGGGGCGGGAACAGAGGTGGGGAGCGCCGCAATGATTGCACCGCCATTGGAGACTTCAGCACCTTGTAATGGACACAATGCAAAGTGTCAACATCGCCAGGTAGTGACGTAAACCTCCAAAGAGTTCAGAAGACCTGTGGTGCGGGTTGTCACATGACCCCTGCTTCAAGTACATACAGTTAGGTCCATGTAAATTTGGACACTGGCACAATTTTCATACTTTTGGCTCTGTATGCCACCAGAAGAAATTAAAAGGAAACCATCCAAATGAATATGAAGTGCAGACTTTCAGCTTTAATTCAAGGGGTTGAACCTAAATATCAAGTACAAATTATAGGAACTGCAGCCATTTGTATACACAGTCCCTCCATTTTCAGGGGCTCAAATGTAATTGGACAAATGAATATAATCATAAATAAAATGTTGATTTGTAATATTTTGTTGAGAATCCTTTACTGGCAATGACTGCCTGAAGTCTGGAACCCGTGGACATGACCAAAGACTGGGTTTCCTCCTTGCTGATGCTTTGCCTGAAGTCTGGAACCCATGGACATGACCAAAGACTGGGTTTCCTCCTTTCTGATGCTTTGCCTGAAGTCTGGAACCCATGGAAATGACCGAAGACTGGGGTTCCCCCTTTCTGATGCTTTGCCTGAAGTCTGGAACCCATGGACATGACCAGAGACTGGGTTTCCTCCTTTCTGATGCTTTGCCTGAAGTCTGGAACCCATGGACATGACCAAAGACTGGGTTTCCTCCTTTCTGATGCTTTGCTTGAAGTCTGGAACCCATGGACATGACCAGAGACTGGGTTTCCTGCTTTCTGATGCTTTGCCTGAAGTCTGGAACCCATGGACATGACCAGAGACTGGGTTTCCTCCTTTCTGATGCTTTGCCTGAAGTCTGGAACCCATGGACATGACCAAAGACTGGGTTTCCTCCTTTCTGATGCTTTGCTTGAAGTCTGGAACCCATGGACATGACCAGAGACTGGGTTTCCTGCTTTCTGATGCTTTGCCTGAAGTCTGGAACCCATGGACATGACCAGAGACTGGGTTTCCTCCTTGCTGATGTTTTGCCTGAAGTCTGGAACTTCTGGACATGACCAAAGATTGGGCTTTTCTCCTTTCAGATGCTTTGCCTGAAGTCTGGAACCCATGGACATGACCAAAGACTGGCTTTCCTCCTTTCTGATGCTTTGCCAGGATATAACTGCAGGTGATATGTAAAATCTGTTACCGGGGCGGGAACAGACGAAAAGCGCCACGCTCTTTCAGCAGCCAAAATGTTCCCAATTTTACCAAAATTTTTTGGCCTCCTAATTCCAGTCATCCCTATTAAGGACAAAGACTGGTAAACTGTATCTCTTTAATCGGAAACAGTTGGTGATATGTGAGATCTGTTACCGGGGCGGGAACAGACGGAGAGCGCCACGCTCTTGCAGCAGCCGGAATAGCGCATTGTCTCTCCGCCGCTGAGACTGACAGAACGAAGAGAGACTATCAATTAGAAGTGTCATATCTCAGCAGATAAATGAAGGAAATATCTAGACTCACTATAAACATTGGGAAAGAGCCTCTGCTGTCAAATGCCATTTACTCCTCCAGGAGCTAATTAAAAGATTAACATTTCCAAGAATAATTACCGTTTCAAGATATCTAGCCGACCCGACTTCCCGAACGATCGCTGAACATTTCTCTACCTGCAGCCTACACACCCCTCTTCCCATCCCCCCCTCCGTATATGAAATGTGTCATGGAAAAGCTGCTTAAAGGAACCTGTTGAGTGGAATGTTTGGGAAGCCGCAGCTGGTAATGCGAATCGCCTGGCTGCTGTGCTGTTGCTCTGGCTTTGGTACTTTCTTACCCCGGGTTCACACCTAAGCGGTTTCCGCTGCGTTTTGCAGAAACGCACAGCGGTCCATTTAACATGATTTCCTATGGGACAGGTTCACATTTCCGCGTTTTTACCCCGGCGCGTTTTTTGCAAAGGGTCGGGGACTTTTTTGAACGCAAAACGTTGCGGCTTTGGTTCTATAGACTTCACCCCCGGTCAGGGGCGGACTGACAACTCATGGGGCCCCCGGGCAATAGGGGATCATGGAGCCCCTGTGTCCTTGCCCAAACTCAAAAAAGCCTATGAAAAATGTACCAGGGGCATCTCATGGGGCCCCCTACTGACCCCGGGCCCTCAGGCAGTGCCTGAGTTTCCAAATGGTCAGTCCGCCCCTGCCCCCAGTTCACACCTATGCGGCCGTGCGGGCAGCGTTTTGCTGGGGCACGAGAGCCCATTTATTTGACACGCAGGGGAAGAAGTCCCTGCACTGTTTATGGAAAATGCAGCCGAGGTTCCCAGTACAGTTGCATTTCCCAGTGCGGGTGGCGTGCCATTAGAACTAATGACACCCGCCCGTGGGTCCGCAATTCTCTGTGCGGGTGGTGCGGCTGCACGGATTTTGTGCAGATCTGCAGCGGCACCACCTGCACAGATGTGAACCTAGAGTCAATGGGAATGATGCAGAAAAGCATGTATTGCATTTTCGATGCGTTTTTGCATTTAAATCTGCCTAGCAACAAGAAAAAATTTTAAGAATAAAAAAAAAAGCAAAACTCCTCAACGACGCGGCAAAAATGCAACCCGAAAATGCCTCAACCGCAACCTGCATAGATGTGAACCTAGGCTTAATCAGTGAGTCAGAAAATGTATTCAGATCAGGAGTTGTGACTTCACTGGCTTCTTGATTGTTCTGGGTTGGTGACGCACACGAAAGTGAAGGAAAAACCGCCAAACTACTGTTTTCCTAACGCCAAAGTTTAATCTGCTTCTATTTCGCCATCCTGGGTTCTTCCCTCCTCCCTCATCAATATTCTTATGAAATGTGTAACGGAACTGGACCCCGACTTCCCCGTCCGACCGAACACCGACCGCACCCCACCGCTGACCATACGAGATTAGACGAGACCAGTCTTGAAATAAATCAGGAAGTAGACTAGTTTATTTTAACACAGACACAAGATATATACATTCAAGGGAACAACCCACCTCCCTGCATAATGACACAGGGCGGGGCAAACCACATCTTGCAACAAGAAACACATCAGCAGACAGTCACATCAGGGGGCAGGGCTGACGGAAACACCCCCCACCAAGCCAATACACAAACACATACATCCCATAATAGTTTGCTCCCAAGCAAGACACAATAGAACAATGGGATGCAACCACATGGCATTAAACAATGAACAACCCCCCACCCCACCTATACATGTCTACACAATATCAGGACATTTCTCCCTGCACCCCTAACAGGCACAGGGTGACTTACACATAAGAGGGATATGGGGAGCTGAGACAGGGGTCTCCCCACCTCTCCAAAGTGAGCTGTGTTCCATGGGCCCCCAACCCAAAGTCACTCCCGTCACAAAATGCTAAAATGTTTGCTGCATTTTTTTTCTTCTTCTTTAGAAGAAAAAAGCACAGAGCTCATTACTAGATCTCTGTGCTTGTCTATGAAGTGTGGGCAGATCATAGCTGGTAGGAGGGGTGCCGGTCATAGCTTCCTGAAAACATCAGTATAGTGCTCAACCCTAATGCAAGCGATGGGCTGGCTCTTGGGAGGAGTTATGCAAATTTTGATATGCTTTGATCAAGGGCAGACTGACAACTCATAGGGCCCCTGGGCAATAGGGGATCATGGGGCCCCCGGGCAATAGGGGATCATGGGGCCCCTGTGTCCTTGGCCAAACTCAAAAAAGCCTTTGAAAAAGGTACCAGGGGCATCTCATGGGGCCCCCTACTGACCCTGGGCCCTCGGGCAGTGCCCGAGTTTCCAAATGGTCAGTCTGCCCCTGGCTTTGATGGAAGGCTGTCAGTCTGGAGCAGTGGGCGTTTCTAGGCAGGCTGTATTTGCATAATTACCACCCCCATGTGACCTCCACGATTTCAAGAACTAAAATCCAATGAATGAAAGGGGTGAGGCAAGGGAAAGTCAGGTTGGGGAGGAAAGAGCTAGAGGATGCTGGACGTCCTCCAGCCAGGAAATGAGGCCGACTTCCTGCAGCTTCTAATGCACTTTGTGGGAAGCACCTCCCCTTTTCTAAACCCACTGGAGCTCCTCCCACAGGCACTGTAAAAAGGAAAGCGGGGTACACAGCACATGCGACGGGGAGGTGGGGGAGGGAGGAGGCTGCAGGAAGAGGCGCTACGTGCACCATTGTCACATGTTGGCCCGTGGAAAACAAAATGGTTGGAGAGGAAGAGGGGTGGAGGTGGGCGTGTTGGTGTGGGGAAACTGGGCGTGGCTTATCCAAAGCAGGCGTGGCTCTATTTTCATTACTATTATTGTAACCAGAACGTTTTCTTTCCTTTTAGAACAAAGGTAGCTTAAAACTGTCAAAGTCTCCTCCCCCTCCAGATTTTATTCTGTACTTCATCATTTTTATAACAACATTAAAAATGTATTTCTGGCTCAAAGCGCGGCACATTCATTTGCAAATTTAATTTTTTTTTCTTTAATTGTGTGTATTTTTGTTGACTTTAAAACAAACAAAAAACTAATTGAAGGAAAAAACTAAATATAAAACAATAACAAATACATTTACTTGTTAAATATTACTAAATAAATAATATTTCATAATTATATATTATTGATATCATTATTACTATTATTATCATTATTATTATCATTATTAATAATAATTAATTTTAATATTATTTATAATAATAATTATTATTATTATTTAGTAGTAGTAATAATAATACTAATAAGAATAATACTAATAAGTATTAACTAATAAGTTATTAATAATAATATATAATTAAATAGTATTTATTAAAAATATATAATTAAATATTAATTATAATTAGAGATGAGCGAATCGAACCAGGCGAACCGGAATTCGATACGAATTTCAGGAAAAATTCGATTCGCGTCGAATCCGAATATTTGCCTACTTCGGGTGCGCGAATCGGATTTTTCCCGATCAGCCGGCAAAAGTGTCCCTGCAGTGAGCTCCGCTATTTCTGACAGTTCTCTGACAGAAGGAACACATGTACAGCGGTTGAAACATTGTATCTATTAGTTTCCATTTAGGATACAGATGTTTCAACCGCTGTACATGTGAAGAAGCTGTGAGAGAACTGTCAGAAATAGAGGAACTCTGCACATACACTTTTTGCCGGTTTGGAATTCTTATTTTCATCCTACTTCTTCTTCTTCTTCTTCTTCATCCTCATCCTCAGAAGAAGAAGAAGAGGATGAGGATGAAGAAGAAGAAGTAGGATGAAAATAAGAATAATTCCAAGCCGGCAAAAAGTGTATCTGCAGAGCTCCTCTAAGTGTATCTGCAGAATGTCATTTATGGAAACAAATAGATACAATGTTTCAACCGCTGTATGGAGTGAATGTCACAGAACTGTCAGAAATAGACAGAAACTGTCACAGAACTGTCCTTCTTCTCATCCTTCTCCTTCTCATCCTTCTTCTCATCCTTCTTCTCATCCTTCTCCTTCTTCTCATCCTTCTCCTTCTTCTCATCCTTCTCCTTCTTCTCATCCTTCTCCTTCTTCTCATCCTTATCCTTCTTCTCATCCTTCTCCTTCTCCTTCTTCTCATCCTTCTTCTCCTCCTTCTCCTTCTCCTCCTTCTCCTTCTCCTTCTCCTTCTCCTTCTTCTCATCCTTCTTCTCATCCTTCTTCTCATCCTTCTTCTCATCCTTCTTCTCATCCTTCTTCTCATCCTTCTTCTCATCCTTCTTCTCATCCTTCTCCTTCTTCTCATCCTTCTCCTTCTCCTTCTCCTTCTCATCCTTCTCCTTCTTCTCATCCTTCTCCTTCTCCTTCTTCTCATCCTTCTCCTTCTTCTCATCCTTCTCCTTCTCCTTCTTCTCATCCTTCTCCTTCTCCTTCTTCTCATCCTTCTCCTTCTCCTTCTTCTCATCCTTCTCCTTCTCCTCCTTCTCCTTCTCCTCCTTCTCCTTCTCCTTCTCCTTCTCATCCTTCTCCTTCTTCTCATCCTTCTCCTTCTCCTTCCTCATCTCCAAGGGCATTTAAATTAAAGGTACAGTGTTCTGCACTAATTTAAAGGCTCTCTGAAGCCTAGAAACCCTTTTTATAAGTTAACTTCGTAGCGAATTAATTCGCATCGAATCGAATTTCTTCCTGGAATTCGCCGAATCAGCCGAATCGAATTTTTGAAAAATTCGCTCATCTCTAATTATAATATATAATATATAATTAAATATTTATTTTTTTAATTATTATTATTATTATACAGGATTTATGGCACCAACAGTTTGCGCAGCGCTGTACAATATAAGGGGGGCGGTACAATTACAATACATTTCAGTACAGAAGGAATAGGAGGGCCTGGCTCGTGGAGCTTACAATCTAAAGGAAGGGGGAGGGGATACAAAAGGTGATAGCTGCGGGGGATGATCTGGTGGAGGTGATTCAAGTACATTTCTTAGGTGGAGGTGGGGTAGGCTTCCCTGATGAAGTGAGTTTTCAGAGATCGCCTAAAGGCAGACAGGGTGGGGGCTGACCGGACATGTTGTGGTAGGGAGTTCCAGAGGATGGGAGAGGCTCTGGAGAAGTCCTAGAGGTGAGCGTGGGAGGAGGTGATGAGGGAGCTAGAGAGGAGGATATCATGAGAGGAGCGGAGTGGGTGATCTGTTCGATATCTGCGTATGAGGTTGGCGATGTAGCCGGGGCGGTGTTGTTGGATGGCTTTGTAAGCTGTGGTTGGTATTTTGAATTATTGAATTTTAAATATTATTTATTTACTAATATTTAACAAGTAAATGTAGTTGTTATTGTTTTTATATTTAGTTTTCTCCTCAATTATTTTTTATTTTTTATTTTTTTTAAAGTCAACAAAAATACACACAATAAAAAAATTCAATTGCAAATGAATGTGCCGTGCTTTGAGCCAGAAATACAACAACAATAATAATAATAATAATCATGACAAAGGAGGTGGGAGAGTTAACAGGATACATTTTCTTTTCTTTTTTTTTTTTCTTTCTTTTTTTTTTCAGTTGCATGTTTGCTGCAACTGACATTATATACAAATTAAATGATAAGCTTTTGATTTAAAAAAAAAAGAAAAGCACTAAAGAAAAATACGCTGTCACAATATTGCTACAATGTATTTATGAATGAAGCCTGTAACCAATCCCTGCAGACTTCATTAACACAGAAGCGTCTGCTGGATGCTGGAGCCAGACTCGCCTCACGTCGCTGGGTCTGGGCGGGTGTCAGATTTTTTTCAGACTTGGGTAACATACATCACAGTACAAAAAAAAAAGGGGGGGGAGGGGTTCATATGTATTGTGTATACTTTTATTAATAGAAATCTATATTTTATCATTATTCCTATTATTTAACTATTTAAAAGTAAACAAAACAGCCATCTGGTGAAAGAAGTGCAATAATATGAAGTGATATGCAGTCTGTTGGGGCAGCTTCTATCTCAGCCTTTTTACAGTTCTAGAGTCTTCCCGACTTGATCGGAAACAAATGAATTGGATAGTTTCGGTAGATCCTCCCGTAGATTGTATGGTCAGATTGCAGACCTGTATGGCGAGCTACAGTCAGGTCCATAAATATTGGGACATGGACACAACTCTAACATTTTTGGCTCTATACACCACCGCAATGGATTTGAAATGAAACGCACAAGATGTGCTTTAACTGCAGACTGTCAGCTTTAATTTGAGGGTATTTACATCCAAATCAGGTGAACGGTGTAGGAATTACAACAGTTTTCATATGTGCCTCCCACTTGTTAAGGGACCAAAAGTAATGGGACAATTGGCTTCTCAGCTGTTCCATGGCCAGGTGTGTGTTATTCCCTCATTATCCCAATTACAATGAGCAGATAAAAGGTCCAGAGTTCATTTCAAGTGTGCTATTTGCATTTGGAATCTGTTGCTGTCAGCTCTCAAGATGAGATCCAAAGAGCTGTCACTATCAGAGAAGCCATCATTAGGCTGAAAAAAACAAAACAAACCCATCAGAGAGATAGCAAAAACATTAGGCGTGGCCAAAACAACTGTTTGGAACATTCTTAAAAAGAAGGAACGCCCCGGTGAGCTCAGCAACACCAAAAGACCCGGAAGACCACGGAAAACAACTGTGGTGGATGAGCGAAGAATTCTTTCCCTGGTGAAGAAAACACCCTTCACAACAGTTGGCCAGATCAAGAACACTCTCCAGGAGGTAGGTGTATGTGTGTCAAAGTCACCAATCAAGAGAAGACTTCACCAGAGTGAATACAGAGGGTTCACCACAAGATGGAAACCATTGGTGAGCCTCAAAAACAGGAAGGCCAGATTAGAGTTTGCCAAACGACATGTAAAAAAGCCTTCACAGTTCTGGAACAACATCCTATGGACAGATGAGACCGACATCAACTTGTACCAGAGTGATGGGAAGAGAAGAGTATGGAGAAGGAACTGCTCATGGTCCTCAGCATACCACCTCATCAGTGATCATGGTGGTGGTAGTGTCATGGCGTGGGCATGTATGGCTGCCAATGGAACTGCTTCTCTTGTATTTATTGATGATGTGACTGCTGACAGAAGCAGCCGGATGAATTGTGAAGTGTTTCGGGAATATTATCGGCTCATATTCAGCCAAATGCTTCAGAACTCATTGGACGCTTCACAGTGCAGATGGACAATGACCCAAAGCAGACTGCAAAAGACACCAAAGAAGTGGAATGTTCTGCAATGGCCAAGTCCATCACCTGACCTGAATCCGATTGAGCATTTCACTTGCTGAAGACAAAACTGAAGGGAAAATGCCCCAAGAACAAGCAGGAACTGAAGACAGTTGCAGTAAAGGCCTGGCAGAGCATCACCAGGGATGACACCCAGCGTCTGGTGATGTCTATGCGTTCCACACTTCAGGCTGTCATTGACTGCAAAGGATTTGCAACCAAGTATTAAAAAGTGAAAGTTTGATTTATGATGATTATTCTGTCCCATTACTTTTGGTCCCTTAACAAGTGGGAGGCACATATGCAAACTGTTGTCATTCCTACACCGTTCACCTGATTTGGATGTAAATACCCTCAACTTAAAGCTGACAGTCTGCAGTTAAAGCACATCTTGTTTGTTTCATTTCAAATCCATTGCGGTGTATAGAGCCAAAAATGTCAGAATTGTGTCCATGTCCCAATATTTATGGACCTGACTGTAGCTCGCCATACATGTCTGCAATCTGACCATACAATCTACGGGAGGATCTACCGAAACGATCCAATTCATTTGTTTCCGATCAAGTCGGGAAGACTCTAGAACTATAAACATTGTCGCCCTGAAGTGAGTCCCCCCTCCCCCGGACTGTATACAATGTGTATATATATACAGTATCTCCCAGAAGTGAGTCCCCCCTCCCCCTCACATTTGTGTTAATATTTGATTCTCTTTTCATGTGACAACACTGAAGAAATGACACTTTGCTACAATGTGACGTAGTCAGTGTACAGCTTGTATAACATGGAAATTTACTGTCCCCTCAGAATAACTCAACACACCGCCATTAATGTCTAAACCGTCGGCAACAAAAGTGACTCCACCCCTAAGTGACAAGGTCCACATTGGGCCCAATCAGCCATTTTCCCTCCCCGGGGTCATGTGACTTGTTAGTGTTACATGGTCTCAGGTGTGAATGGGGAGCGGGGGGCGGGGGGTTACATTTGGTGTTATCGCTCTCACTCTCTCATACTGGTCACTGGAAGTTCAGCATGGCACCTCATGGCAAAGAACTCTCTGAGGATCTGAAAAAAAGATTTGTTGCTCTACATAAAGATGGCCGAGGCTATAAGAAGATTGCCGAGACCCTGAAACTGAGCTGCAGCACGGTGGCCAAGATATTTATATATAAAATATATTTTTTATATAAATATCTTCCCTACCATACTTATTTCCAGTCCTAATAATGAGCTGTGCACACCCCCCTCCCCTCCCCCCCATGCATATACTTTTTAACAAAATCTTTGCTAGTCGCCCATTAAGGCGACCCATCCTCCGGGGTGCTGCTCCCCGTACAAAACCTCCGATATCTGCCGTAATTCCCAGAGAAAACATTTTTCTTATGAAATCATAACACGGTTACATTGCTCCACCGCCGGCCCTAAAAATCCCATTGGCTGCGGCGGCTCCCGGGGAGACGCGGCAATAGCAAAACGTATAAAATATATGGAGTGCGACCGGACAGTAAAAATCCAGAAATGGCAGATAAAACCCGGAGCGGCGGCGTAACGAAAACGTTTGGCCTTTTTTTTTTAGTTTTTCTCATTTTCCCGAATATATCCGTACATGCCCTCCCGGAACGGTCTGCGGACGGCGTTAACCCTGTCCGGGGCGCAGGAAGGGCGACGTTATCGCCGGCGCTCTCATTTGTGATGAAAACAGATTAACTCGGAGTGAAATGGTAACTAGGCTGAGACACAACAGTAGCTGCCTAATGAAGCGGATTGCTGCTAAGGAGCTGAGGAGATGCTCGCCGATTATGCCGCTGAAATATTGTCCTGTTTACTTACAAAGAGGAAAATGTTTCGTCAGCTGACTTCGCTTTTTTTTTTTTTTTGTCGGGCGGCCCTCGGCCCGTAGTACTGATCTCCAGAATTTATGATTGCTTTGAATTAAAGAAAAACATGCCGCTAATAACATCACCCGATGCCACAAATACTGAAAATACCTGTTTATGCCAGTCAGGGGTGTGCCAGCAAGGCATTTGCCTAGGGCAGCAACTTTTAGTGGGGAAGCCCCCCCCGGAAGAAGGGACATATGCGGCATGGGGACCAGGTGAGATCTGAGAGAGGCTGCTTGATGGTGGATGTAGAGCCCGACTGTAGTTACTGGGGATGGCCAGAGCTGTGAAGGTGAATGTCCGGGGGTGGGGAGTGTTAGTGGAAGGCTTTCTCGGGCTGGGGGGGGGGGCAGGGGTGTTGTTGGTCTCTGTCAGAGTCTCTCCGCAAGGAGGGGGGTCTGGTGTTGGTCGGTGTCAGGCTCTCTCCGCCAGGAAGGGGACAGGGGGCGTCCGCCCCCATCGCTGCCAGTAATCCGGTGTGATCCCAACTTCCTGTTTAAAGTGACAACACAGTGCCTTTGCTGGACTGATATTCCAGCTAGCGTTGTCACTCCTGCCTGATTCACCTTTAGAACTGCCGTAGTGTAAAACTGTGTTATTATTATTACAACCACATAATAACAGCGCCACTCACATATTCCATGCTGTCCGCCAGCACTCAGGTATATCACCTACTATAGGTCGGTACCACCCACATGGAAGAAAAATATATTTGAAATATATTTTAAAAATATTCTTCCCAAATATACTGATATCTATTTGAAATACTACAATTTTGGCCGTATTCAATATATTTAAAAATATATTTCAATTTTTATATATATATATATGTGGATACTGTACAGGGCATAATAATATTAGGGCATATGGATATATTTGGGAAAATGAGAAAAATATATATTTAAAGTAATATTTATTTACAGTAAACTAAAATCCATTAAAACACCAGCACACTGCAAGTATAAAAATATAAGTGAACCAAAAACCCGGTGAATTTATAATTCAAAATACCTAACTTAACAACCTAACAAACAGAAGGTCTAACTACCAACAAACTACATACAATGTATACAGAATACGGAAAACGGGAGGTGCGGGGAGCAGATGGAAAGGGGTAACCAGAATTGGGATCGTTAACAAGGGAGAGCAGGTACAAAGCAGCAGGGTCCAGGGCAGGAGCAAGATCAGGATCAGTGGCCAACAGAATGTGGCAGTAGCAAAACACTGGAGCGAGAGGCACTAGTAAGGGAGAAGCTAAATACCCTTCAAGCAGCCATCATCAGGTGGAAACTGAATACTGAGATCTGCTGGGGAACACCCACTGGTGGACACCAGAACTGCAACCTTCACCAGTAGGTGACCCAGGACCTGACTAAAGGATTTGTGTGGGAAGGCACTATCTGAGGTCCTGGTCTGGAGAAGTATCTTCTATCTCCTTCACTGAGAATCTCCTGGTGGAACCTTGGGTGGTGGTCAGCTCCTGGGGCCAGCTCATCTGATGTGTGACTTCAGTGATAAGGATTTAGTGTGATGATTGTCCTCCCATTGATTGTTATTATCGTTTTGGGCTATCCTGTGATCCTAGACACCTTCCCTATTCAAACTCCTCAGTAATAAATTGTAAAACAACCCCCTCCCCCCCCCCCCAAAAAAAACATCCCCAAGACGGAGCTATTATTGTTGATATGCATGGAACTGTCCTTGCGAATGGCAGCCTCTGTTCCAGCAAGGACCCCTTTGGTGATATGCGCTACGCCAGCAAACAATTCTACTGCCTTGACTACCAAGAATCCTGCTTGTACACAGCGTGTAGGGAAAGGACTCTTGGGAGGTGTAGTTCTGGGGGCGTGCCTTCACGAGGAGTATTGACCTCCAAGCAGTTGCCATGCCAATATTTTGCAGGTTCTACGATAACATTGCAGGCAGTAATGAAAGCTGCTATTGAAGGAACAGGGTCAAAGAAAGAAAATGCTGAGACATGCTTGGGAGGAGCAGAAGGAAGTTTAGGGAAGCCCTGCTGGTCATATCTATATAATTTTTTTTTAAATTATACCAATGATGTCTCAGAAGGCTGAGATTCATTGTCCATACTTCATTGAAGCCCTAAAAATGGAGGTTTCTTAATGGATTCTACTTGGTGTTCAATCAGAAGTCTACCTTGCCTTGTGCTCACATTTTCCCATTGACGGCTCACTGGTGCACTCTGCATATAGACAAGCGATATCATAGGGGACTGGTCAGTGGTTATATATATATATATATAACTCCCCCCCAACATGACCGACCACTGGGACACCATCATACAGTTGTGACCAAAATTATTCAACCCCCACTGAAATTGAGTGTTTTGGCCAGTTTGACATTGCTTTTGATCATTCAGTCATCTTGCTTACATTTACATTAAAGAGGCACTTGTAGGTCAGACAAATATAACATAACAGTTATAATGAAATAACCACAAATGTCTTTTCTGTGCTCACAGCATTATCAGTTTTATTCAACCCCCAAGTGACATTCAATCTTAGTACTTAGTACAGCATCCTTTTACAGTTATAACAGCTTTTAAACGTGAAGCATAGCTTGACACAAGTGTCTTGCAGCGATCTACGGGTATCTTCGCCCATTCTTCATGGGCAAAGGCCTCCAGTTCAGTCACATTCTTAGGCTTGCGCACTGCAACTGCTTTCTTGAAGTCCCACCAGAGGTTCTCAATCGGATTTAAGTCTGGTGACTGCGATGGCCACTCCAAAATGTTCCAGCCTTTCCTCTGCAACCATGCTCTAGTGGACTTGGAGGTATGCTTGGGATCATTGTCCTGTTGAAAGGTCCAACGTCTCCCAAGCCTCAGGTGTGTGACGGACTGCATCACGTTTCCATCCAATATCTCCTGGTACTGAAGAGAATTCATGGTACCTTGCACACGCTGAAGCTTCCCTGTACCTGCAGAAGCAAAACAGCCCCAAAGCATGATTGACCCTCCACCATGCTTCACAGTAGGCAAGGTGTTCTTTTCATCATAGGCCTTGTTCTTCCTCCTCCAAACATAGCGTTGATCCATGGGCCCAAACAGTTCTAATTTTGTTTCATCAGTCCACAGAACACTATCCCACAACTTTTGTGGTTTGTCCACATGGCTTTTGGCATACTGCAGTCGACTCTTCTTATTCTTTGGAGACAGCAAGGGGGTACGCCTGGGAGTTCTGGCACGGAGGCCTTCATTACGCAGTGTGCGTCTTATTGTCTGGCTGAAACTTCTGTACCCACATCTGACAAATCTTTTCTCAGTTCCTCAGCAGTCACACGGGGACTTCTCTCCACTCTACGCTTCAGGTAGCGCACAGCAGTCGAAGTCAGCATCTTCTTTCTGCCACGACCAGGTAGCGTTTCAACAGTGCCCTTTGCCTTGAATTTGCGAATGATGCTTCCTAAGGTGTCTCTTGGTATGTTTAACATCTTTGCAATCTTCTTATAGCCATTGCCCTTCCTGTGAAGAGAAATCACCTCTTCTCTTGTCTTCCTGGACCATTCTCTTGCCTTCACCATGTTTGTAACCACACCAGTAAATGTCTAGAAGGAGCTGAGTATCACAGTCATTTTAAAGCTGCCTAATTGGTGCTTATTATGCTTGATTGCTGCTCGGTGACATCCACAGTGTTTTCAATACCTGATGGAAAGCACCTGTATGAACCTCTGTTCTTCAGAGTGGTAGTCTTTAAGGGGTTGAATAATTGTGGCAATGAAGAAACCACATAAGAACCATTTACTACTGTATTACATAAACAATTGATGTCATTTTAGTTGCATTTGGGTAGTTACAACGTCCTTGTAGGATTTGATTCTGAATACAATTCCAAATGTACACTATAGTCCCTAAACCCCTTTACAGCATTGGGGGTTGAATAATTTTGGTCACAACTGTAATACAATTCTATCACACTTTATACATAGAACACTACACCCCCAACATGGCCGACCACTGGACACCATCATAATACAATTCTATCACACTCTATTCATAGAAGACTACACCTCCCCCAACATGGCCGACTACTGGACACCATCATAATACAATTCTATCACACTCTATACATAGAACACTACACCCCCAACATGGCTGACCACTGGACACCATCATAATACAATTCTATCACACGCTATACATAGAACACTACACCCCCAACATGGCCGACCACTGGACACCATCATAATACAATTCTATCACACTCTATACATAGAACACTACACCCCCAACATGGCCGACCACTGGACACCATCATAATACAATTCTATCACACTCTATACATAGAACACTACACCCCCAACATGACCGACCCCTGGACACCATCATAATACAATTCTATCACACTCTATACATAAAGACTACACCTCCCCCAACATGGCCGACCACTGGACACCATCATAATACAATTCTATCACACTCTATTCATAGAAGACTACACCTCCCCCAACATGGCCGACTACTGGACACCATCATAATACAATTCTATTACTCTCTATACATAGAACACTACACCCCCAACATGGCCGACCACTGGACACCATCATAATACAATTCTATCACACTCTATTCATAGAAGACTACACCTCCCCCAACATGGCCGACTACTGGACACCATCATAATACAATTCTATTACTCTCTATACATAGAACACTACACCCCCAACATGGCCGACCACTGGACACCATCATAATACAATTCTATCACACTCTATTCATAGAAGACAACACCTCCCCCAACATGGCTGACTACTGGACACCATCATAATACAATTCTATTACTCTCTATACATAGAACACTACACCCCCAACATGGCCGACCACTGGACACCATCATAATACAATTCTATTACTCTCTATACATAGAACACTACACCCCCAACATGGCCGACCACTGGACACCATCATAATACAATTCTATCACACTCTATACATAGAACACTACACCCCCAACATGACCGACCACTGGACACCACCATCATAATACAATTCTATCACACACTATTCAATAGAAGACTACACCTCCCCCAACATGGCCGACTACTGGACACCATCATAATACAATTCTATCACACTCTATACATAAAGACTACAACCCTCCCCCAACATGGCCGACTGAACTGGACACCATCATAATACAATTCTATCACACTCTATACATAGAACACTACACCCCCCCCCCCCAACATGGCCGACCACTGGGCACCATCATAATACAATTCTCTTACACTCTATACATAGAAACACTACACACCCCCAACATGGCCGACCACTGGACACCATCATAATACAATTCTCTTACACTCTATACATAGAACACTACACCCCCAACATGGCCGACTACTGGACACCATCATAATACAATTCTATCACACTCTATACATAGAACACTACACCCCCCCAACATGGCCGACCACTGGACACCATCATAATACAATTCTATCACACTCTATACATAGAACACTACACACCCCCAACATGGCTGACTACTGGACACCATCATAATACAATTCTATCACACTCTATACATAGAACACTACACCCCCAACATGGCCGACTACTGGACACCATCATAATACAATTCTATCACACTCTATACATAGAACACTACACCCCCAACATGGCCGACCACTGGACACCATCATAATACAATTCTATTACACTTTATACATAGAACACTACACCCCCAACATGGCCGACCACTGGACACCATCATAATACAATTCTATCACACTCTATACATAGAACACTACACCCCCCAACATGACCGACCACTGGACACCATCATAATACAATTCTATCACACTCTATACATAGAATGCTACATCCCCCCTAACATGGCCGACTACTGGACACCATCATAATACAATTCTATCACACTCCATACATACATAGAACACTACACCCCCCCAACATGGCCGACCACTGAACACCATCATAATACAATTCTATTACACTCTATACATAGAACACTACACCCCCAACATGGCCGACCACTGGACACCATCATAATACAATTCTCTATCACACTCTATACATAGAACACTACACCCCCAACATGGCCGACCACTGGACACCATCATAATACAATTCTATTACACTTTATATAATTTATGTAAATGGTGCTAAACCTATTTGGACCATTCTGTGAATTAAAGCCTCGAGTCCGCACCCCCCACCGCTCTTCTTGTTGCCCGGAAGGCCTCTAAATATAGGAGAATATATTTAATTTACAGATTTTTATGTTCTTTCTGGAGCTGAGTAGATTAACAGTTGCTACTTCATATGCAGTTTGTCCTGCAGAAAATACGACTGCATTGCCACATTATGGAGAATTGTTTAAATTAAGACCAGACGGGTAAGTGCAGCACGAGGTCTGTTTCTCCCGGCATCGCGAATCAATAATATTTTATTTGCTCGAATAACTCCCGTTTAAAGATCGCCTATATTGGCGTCGGCGTGATTTCCGGGGGTTAATATACTGTCATTTGGTTTGTTTAGCTGTGTTTGTGAAGGAGCAGTTGGCAAACTCTCCCCAGCTGTCCATTCAGTCGACCATTACAGATAATGTGATGGAGAAAATTGCATTTTTGCGGCGGCGAATATCCAGCGTTCAGCGTGAGGCCGGCACCGAGGACGGTATTAATACCACCGAAGAAAGGAACAGGACAAAGGAAGGGACTGGCACCGGATTCCTATTTCCGTCTCATATGAAAGAATTTTTATTCAGCGCCGGGACCATGCAAAAGCAACGCAGAGATGGAATCGGCGGTGAATGTCATTTGTGGAATAGGGCAGACAATATCACGTTCATTCAGCAAACACAAAGAGTGACCATGACGTGGAAAGTGCAGTAAATCAAAGTCATCAAATGGAAACAAATCATCTCCACAAACTTAGTTCTGGTCAAAAAGATATAAAAACCCTAACAGAGGAAAAAACGAATGGGGCTTTTAACTACTTCATGTCCGGACACTTTCCCCCCCTTCCAGTCCGGACACTTTCCCCCCCTTCCAGTCCGGACACTTTCCCCCCCTTCCAGTCCGGACACTTCCCCCCCCCTTCCAGTCCGGACACTTTCCCCCCCCTTCCAGTCCGGACACTCCCCCCCCCCCCCCCTTCCAGTCCGGACACTTTCCCCCCCTTCCAGTCCGGACACTTTCCCCCCCCTTCCAGTCCGGACACTTTCCCCCCCCTTCCAGTCCGGACACTTTCCCCCCCCTTCCAGTCCGGACACTTTCCCCCCCCTTCCAGTCGGACACTTTCCCCCCCCTTCCAGTCCGGACACTTCCCCCCCCCCCCTTCCAGTCCGGACACTTTCCCATCCCCCCCCCCTTCTAGTCCGGACACTTTCCCCCCCCTTCTAGTCCGGACACTTTCCCCCCCCCCCTTCTAGTCCGGACACTTTCCCCCCCCCCCCTCCAGTCCGGACACTTTCCCCCCCCCCCCTTCCAGTCCGGACACTTCCCCCCCCCCCCTTCCAGTCCGCACACTTTCCCCCCCCCCCTTCCAGTCCGCACACTTTCCCCCCCTTCCAGTCCGCACACTTCCCCCCCCCCCCTTCCAGTCCGCACACTTCCCCCCCCCCCCCTTCCAGTCCGCACACTTCCCCCCCCCCCCCCCCCCTTCCAGTCCGCACACTTCCCCCCCCCTTCCAGTCCGGACACTTTCCCCCCCCCCTTCCAGTCCGGACACTTTCCCCCCCCTTCCAGTCCGCACACTTTCCCCCCCTTCCAGTCCGCACACTTCCCCCCCCCCCCTTCCAGTCCGGACACTCCCCCCCTTCCAGTCCGGACACTCCCCCCCTTCCAGTCCGGACACTCACCGTCCCCCCCCCCCCCCCCCCCCCCCAGTCCGGACACTTTCCCCCCCCCTTCCAGTCCGGACACTTTCCCCCCCCCTTCCAGTCCGGACACTTTCCCCCCCCTTCCAGTCCGGACACTTTCCCCCCCCCCCTTCCAGTCCGGACACTTTCCCCCCCCCCCTTCCAGTCCGGACACTTTCCCCCCCCCCTTCCAGTCCGCACACTTTTCCCCCCCTTCCAGTCTGCACACTTTTCCCCCCCTTCCAGTCTGCACACTTTTCCCCCCCTTCCAGTCTGCACACTTTTCCCCCCCTTCCAGTCCGCACCACTTTCACCCCCCCCCTTCCAGTCCGGACACTTTCCCCCCCTTCCAGTCCGGACACTTCCCCCCCCCCCCCCCTTCCAGTCCGCACACTTTCCCCCCCTTCCAGTCCGGACACTCCCCCCCCCCCCCCTTCCAGTCCGGACACTCCCCCCCCCCCCCCCTTCCAGTCCGCACACTTTCCCCCCCCCTTCCAGTCCGCACACTTTCCCCCCCCTTCCAGTCCGCACACTTTCACCCCCCCCCCTTCCAGTCCGCACACTTTCCCCCCCTTCCAGTCCGGACACTTTCCCCCGCTTCCAGTCCGGACACTTTCCCCCGCTTCCAGTCCGGACACTTTCCCCCCCTTCCAGTCCGCACACTTTCCCCTGCCTTCCAGTCCGCACACTTTCACCCCCCTTCCAGTCCGGACACTTTCCCCCCCTTCCAGTCCGGACACTTTCCCCCCCTTCCAGTCTGCACACTTTCCCCTGCCTTCCAGTCCGCACACTTTCACCCCCCTTCCAGTCCGGACACTTTCTCCCCCTTTTTTACAGTTCTGTAGCGGGGCCCTTTGACATGTTCTGCAGCGGGGCCCCTTCCTGCCATTTTGGCTCCCCCCCCCACCATGGCAGAATGCTAGGGCCCAATTGCAGGTGCAATCTTTGCCACCCTGGTAGTTCCACCACTGCCAATAATGTGGAGCCATCCTCCCATCACACCTAAATGAGCTTTTCAAAATTATGGCCAGTAATGGGGCAACTCCACATGTCCATGGTTTCCAATCTTCCAGGGGAGACGTCTAACTGCTACTTTTTTTTTTTTTTTTATGGTTGAATTGGATGGACTTTTGTCTTTTTTCAGCCAGACTAACTATGTATGTATTATATTAATAAAACAGTGAAGTACAAGCAGTAACCCGTAATAACCAATTAATCATTCTGACTGTACCAGCATGCTAATATCTGATTGGATGCCTTGACCAGGGGCAGATTGAGCATTTGGAAACTCGGGCACTGCCTGAGGGCCCGGGGTCAGTAGGGGGCCCCATGAGATGCCCCTGGTACCTTTTTCATAGGCTTTTTTGAGTTTGGGCAAGGACACAGGGGCCCTATGATCCCCTATTGCCCGGGGGCCCCATGAGTTGGCAGCCCGCCCCTGGCCTTGACTATACAGCAAAAGTTTGACTATCACACTTATGTGTCATTGTTGGACATCCCATTCCAAAACCATGGCCGCCAATATGGAGTCACCCTCTTTTGTGTCTATAACAGCTTCCACACTTCTGGGGAGACTATCCACAAGATTTTGGAGGGTGTCTGTAGAAATGTGTCCCCATTTGTGAGGTCAGATATTCATGTTGTCTGGTTTAGGCTGGAGAACGCACTGGACTGACTGGATTGGTCACTAGTCATAGGTAGGTGGTTGTGTGGGCAATGAGGAATTAGTCAGTTTCAACGGGTTGTTCTCGGTGGTGGTGCACCCTCTTGGGGGCTTGGACTGCTACCTTTCTGGTATGGCCATGTGGTCAATTCAGCAAGAAGACTTGATCGGGGACATTAGGTGCCCCACCCAGGTACTGATGTCGGAAAAGAAGACCTGGCTCACCATCAGTATTCCAGTTCTTCCCAAAGGTGTTGAGTAGGGTTGAGGTCAGGACTATGTGTAGGACATTCATATTTCCTCCACACTAAATAGGTCAAACCATGTCTTCATCTAGCGGGCTCCACTCCTCATATAAAGTTGTTTTTTTTTTTTTTTTTTTTTTTTTTTTTTGTGGGCATAACATCCCCCACTCTTCTAATAAGACCCTCCACAAGATGTGTCTGTGGAAATGTGTCCCCATGTGTGTGGTCAAGTACTGATGTTGGATGAAGAGACCTGGCTTGTTGAGGTCAAGGCTCCATGCAGGACACTCCAGTTCCTCGCCAGACTGGTCAAGCCATGTCATTATGGAGCTGGCTTTGTACACAGGGCACAGTCATGCTTGAACCGAAAAGTGTTTTCTCTAAACTGTCACCACAAGGTTGGAAGAGAACAGTTGAAGAACCCTTCACTGGAGACACGGGAACCCCTTCATAGTCATTTCGCTGTAGTTCCTGCATTATTATGACGAGTGCTGTATTTATGTACATTGTCTGTGGCTGAACTTCTGGTGTATTTCTCGCCCTCTAGGAACGGATCCAAGATAGTCCCTCCCCCGCTCCCTCCATAGAAGACCCCCAGCGACCTGGAAGTCATGCATCGTCCCATCAAAGCAGCAGCATATCCAGCTCACCTTCACAACTAGACAACATTGCAGACCGTGTCAGTAAGTATCCTTTTTTTTTTTTACAAGTTGCTGTAACTGTGGCGGGACTGCAGAGAATTTTTGTGAAATGTGGCTTCAGTCTTTCATACATGTTGTGAAAACGTTTCAAAGAGGATAACCGTTATGTAGTACTTCATATAGTAAAAAAATAGGCTATGACCAGGGGCGGGACTGACCATTCCAGCACTCGGGCACTGCCCGGGGTCAGTAGGGGGCCCCATAAAATGCCCCTGGTACCTTTTTTATAGGCTTTTTTGGGTGTGTTTTGAGTGTGGACAAGGACACAGGGGCCCCATGATTCCCAATTGCCCGGGGGCCCCATGAGTTGGCAGTCCGCCCCTGGCTATGACCATTTCTCAAAGGTTTACTCCTGTCTGAGTTGAAATGAAGCCTTGAGACACATGTAGGAAGCAGAGCCTACAGCTCGGGGTTTTAGTAGATGTAGTACACCCATCCACCTCACCAGGGGCGACTGACCATTTGGAAGACCCGGGGTCAGTAGGGGCCCCATGAGATGCCCCTGGTACCTTTTTTATAGGCTTTTTTGAGTTTGGGCAAGGACACGGGCCCCATGATCCCCTATTGCCTGGGGGCCCCATGAGTTGTCAGTACACCCCTGCACCCCACTGCCTTTTGTCTGGAATCTGGGAACCCAATTTGCTTAACTGCTTGTACTGGAAGATGATTCCCAAACACACCCTCTGCAGCCAGGGCTGTTGCTGTAGAGCAGGCATCTTTGAATTACAGTTCCCAGGCCACATCCGGCCCACAGCAAGACTTTATCCAGCCTACAGCTAGGATCAATGGAGTATTTTTTGGGTGCCCTCCTTTCTGAAGGCTGCCCATCACTGCTCAGTGCTGCTGTGTTCAAATACCCATTGTTACAAAACAGAGAGAACCAGACACCCCCTTGGGACTTTGCAGGCAGAAAGAATTATCTAAAAAAAAAATATCTTTCTTTATTGCAAGTGTGATGGGAGTGACTTTTGGGGGTGGGGAGACCCCTGTCTCAGCTCCATAAATTACTCATATGTGTAAGCCACCCTGTGTCTGTTAGGGGTACAGGGTGGGAATGTCCTAGTATTGTGTATTGGTGTGGGAGTTGTCCATTGTTCACTGCCATGTGCTGCATCCCATTGTTCTATTGTGTGTCTTGGTTTGGTGGGGGGTGTTTCCAGCAGCCCTTCCCTCTGATGGGATGGCCTGCTGATGTGTTTCCTGTTCCTGGTTGTATTTCCCCGCCCTGTATATATCTTGTGTTTTGTTAAAATAAAGCAGTTCACTTCCTGTCTTAAGAAGTCTGGTGCTGTCTATTTCCTGTATGGTCAGTGGTGGGGTCCGGGGATCTGTGTTCAGACAGGGAAGCGGGAGTCTAACGGAAATACCCCAGTGCAGACTGCGTCCAGTTCCGTTACAGCAAGTATATCAAATATATCAATAAAACAGATCAACAGGTCAGATAAAAACATACAACCTTTGCATAATACAAAACTGTATAGGAGAAAAGACCCCCCTAAATGGGACTTTAAAGGCATCACCAATATAGGTACAAATTACATCAATCTTTATTGAACATAGATAAATATTCGCCATAAAACATTCAACAGGCAGAGATATACAAATGAATACAGTAATACCGTACAAAGTTGTGTCGACATAACAGAGTTCCTAAATAGCATCCGATGCGTTTCAGCTTAAGTCTCCTCCTTCAGGGTCCAGTCCAGTGGAGGGATTGGCAGAGAGGGGTGGAGGACACTGAATGGTGGCCAGTGGAGGGATTGGCAGAGAGGGGTGGAGGACACTGAATGGAGGCCAGTGGAGGGATTGGCAGACAGGGCTGGAGGACACTGAATGGAGGCCAGTGGAGGGATTGGCAGACAGGGCTGGAGGACACTGAATGGAGGCCAGTGGAGGGATTGGCAGAGAGGGGTGGAAAACACTGAGTGGAGGCCAGTGGAGGGATTGGCAGAGAGGGGTGGAGGACACTGAATGGAAGCCAGTGGAGGGATTGGCAGAGAGTGGTGGAGGACACTGAATGGAAGCCAGTGGAGGGATTGGCAGAGAGTGGTGGAGGACACTGAATGGAAGCCAGTGGAGGGATTGGCAGAGAGGGTTTATGTATCCTCCCCAGACCGCATCCAGACAAGAAGTTAGTTAGTCTGGCTGAAAAAAAGAAAAAAGTCTATCCAGTTCAACAATAAAAAAAAGGTTATAGTCCTACACCAAACGCGTTTCAGAGTAAATATACTCCTTCTTCAGGGTCCAGACTCTGTGCATGAGATGTACGGCCTCTAAAGAAGTGTATTATGATGGAGACCAAACAGAAAATATCAATAATCGAGTTTTCAGCCATATTCAAAACAATTGGCGCATAGCCAGGTTTATGTATCCTCCCCAGACCGCATCCAGACAAGAAGTTAGTTAGTCTGGCTGAAAAAAGGCAAAAGTCCATCCAGTTCAACCATTAAAAAAAAAAAAAAAAGTTATAATCCTACACCCACAGTTGATCCAGAGGAAGGCAAAAAAAAACCCAGCAAAGCACGATCCAATTTGCTCCTGCAGGGAAAAAATTCCTTCCTGATCCCCCGAGAGGCAATTGGATATTCCCTGGATCACCTTTACCTATAAATGTTATATCCAGTTATATTCTGTGTATCCAAGAAAGAATCCAGGACTTTCCTACAGCAATCCACTGAGCTGGCCACAACCAACTCTGGAGGGAGTCTATTCCACATTCTCACAGCTCTTACTGTGAAGAAACCTTTCCGTGTTTGGAGATTATATTTCTTTTTCTCCAGATGTAAAGAGCGCCCCCTTGTCCTCTGTGATGACCTCAGGGGGAATAACTACACCGAGTTCACTATATGAACCACCGATGTATTATACATGGAGATCATATCCCCCCTTATGTATTATACATGAAGATCATATCCCCCCTTATGTATTATACATGGAGATCATATCCCCCCCTTATGTATTATACATGGAGATCATATCCCCCCCTTATGTATTATACATGGAGATCATATCCCCCCCCCTTATGTATTATACATGGAGATCATATCCCCCCTTATGTATTCTACATGGAGATCATATCCCCCCTTATGTATTATACATGGAGATCATATCCCCCCTTATGTATTATACATGGAGATCATATCCCCCCTTATGTATTATACATGGAGATCATATCCCCCCTTATGTATTATACATGGAGATCATATCCCCCCTTATGTATTATACATGGAGATCATATCCCCCCTTATGTATTATACATGGAGGTCATATCCCCCCTTATGTATTATACATGGTGATCATATCCCCCCTTATGTATTCTACATGGAGATCATATCACCCCTTATGTATTATACATGGAGATCATATCCCCCTTATGTATTATACATGGTGATCATATCCCCCTTATGTATTATACATGGAGATCATATCCCCCCTTATGTATTATACATGGAGATCATATCCCCCCTTATGTATTATACATGGAGATCATATCCCCCCTTGTGTATTATACATGGAGATCATATCCCCCCTTATGTATTATACATGGAGATCATATCCCCCCTTATGTATTATACATGGAGATCATATCCCCCCTTATGTATTATACATGGAGACCGTACCCCCCTTATGTAATACATGTATCAGTTTGGTTGCCCTTCTCTGTACTTTCTCCAGTTCCCCAATGTTCTTTTTGTGAATTGGTGCCCAAGCACCAACTGGGCCCCCCAAGAGAGCACTGAGGCCTCACGATAGCCACAGAGGCGAGCGTTGCTGAAGCAGAAGCAGTTTCCATTATAGCCACTATTCTCAAAAGGTTGGTGGAAAAACACATCTCCATACACTGTGAGATCCTCCAGTGTTGTAATCCACAGCTCAGCCAGAAAACCCTAACCTGGAGAACGAGCAGCAAGACCGGAACGGGTTATGTCAGACTTGTCACCCGAGTGCGGTCTGGGGAGGAGGATACATAAATCTGGCTATACACCAATTGTTCTGAATATGGCTGAAAACTCAACTGTTGATATTTTCTGTTTGGGCTCCATCATAATACACTTCTTTAGAGGCCGTACGTCTCATGCACAGAGTCTGGACCCTGAAGAAGGAGGAGACTTCCTCTGAAACGCGTCGGATGCTATTTAGGAACTCTGTTATGTCGACACAACTTTGTACGGTATTACTGTATTCATTTGTATATCTCCGCCTGTTGAATGTTCATCTATGTTCAATAAAGATTGATGAAATTTGTACTTATTTTGGTGATTCCTTTGAAGTCCCATTTAGGGGGGTCATTTCTCCTGTATAATTTTGCACTTTAGGGATGTTGGCATGCCGTGGATAAGGGGGTACCAGCAGTCCTCCTGTACGGGGCCCAGGCCAGCAGGGGGGACCAGGCAGCTGGGTGAATTGTATGTGGGCAGCGAGATTGATCGGCATGGCGCGTGGGGGGGGGGGGGGGGGGGGGCAGTTACTGGAACCGATCCCCTGTATGGCTCTCTGCAGCAGCTGAAAGATGGCTTCTTCTCCTCTCCTTCCCTGGCTTCCAGCTGCTGCAGGGAGAGCCATACAGGGAAACAGTTCCAGTAATTGCCCCCCAACCCCCGATACAGCTATCACCCACCCAATACATACATTTCCCTCTGCTGCCCCCACCCCTGTAATGTTGCCGGCTTCCATCCTCTCCTTCCCTGGCTTCCAGCTGCTGCAGAGAGAGCCATACAGGGGATCCTTTCCAGTAATTACCCCCCCCCCCCTCCGATGCAGCTATCACCCACCCAATACATTTATTTCCCTCTGCTGCCCCCACTCCTGTAATGTTGCCAACTTCCCTCCTCTCCTTGCCACCGGCAGCTGCAGGCATACAATAGGACCCTTCAGGATGGAGAGCGGGGGAAGGAGATCTGGTAAATATGTCACATTTACCAGCACCTTCCTTTCCTGAATGAACACAATGAGCGATTGGTACCAAGCAATCACTGTGTTCATTCATAATTGCAGCCTACTAAACTGTGTTTTTTGTGGGAATTTAGGGGAAGGGGTGGTTCAGGTTGGCTGTATGGTGCCCCATGGTTTGGAGGGTCCTGTCAGGTTGGGTGTATGGGGCCTCATGGTTTGGAGGTTCCTGTCAGGTTGTGCTGTATGGGGCCCCATGGTTTGGAGGGTCCTGTTAGGTTGGCTGTATGGGGCCCCATGGTTTGGAGGGCCCTGTCGGGTTGGCTGTATGGAGCTCCGTGGTTTGGAGGGCCCTGTCGGGTTGCTTGTATGGGGCCCCGTGGTTTGGAGGGCCCTGTCAGGTTGGCTGTATGGGTCCCCCATGGTTTGGAGGGCCCTGTCAGGTTGGCTGTATGGGTCCCCCATGGTTTGGAGGGCCCTGTCAGGTTGGGTGTATGGGGCCCCACGGTTTGGAGGGCCCTGTTGGGTTGGTTGTATGGGGCCCCGTGGTTTGGAGGGCCCTGTCAGGTTGGCTGTATGGGGCCCCGTGGTTTCTACCAGCAGCCCTGAGTGTACCCTGTAACATGAACACACACCAGGCGATAAAGAATCAGTTGTCTGAAATGAATGAATCAATTTGAGAATATTCTTCCAAAGATCGCTAACATTTCGGAAAATAATTCCTTCATCAGGGTGAAAACTTAGGCGCACCAATCCTATAATGTGATGTACAGGAACTAGTCACATGATGCTGCATGTATAAGTAATACAAGGGCTGGATATCCAACGTCCAAAGGTTCCACGGGGAAGCCATCCCCCATGAGGAACCATCAGCCCACCACAAGGATCCCAGGGCTCCCCGCCATATGCATGCAAAGAGGTCTACAAGGAAATGCAGATGTTATACTGGATGCCCTCAATGGAGAGGGAGCCAATATTTCCACAAGTAAATGGAATTAGTATTGATTTGGAAAAGACTGAAGTAGTTCCAGTAGTAGATAATTATCGCACTGCATGAGGCCCGGAAGGCGGTATGGGGGGGGGCTTGGGGGGGGGTCGAAAAATTAGACAAAAGAACTTACCGAGTACACATGGAGCTTAAGTAATCGATGGCAGCAGTAAGGGGATATGAGTGCTGACCCCATTAAATAGGAGCCCACCTTTTGTCACCGGCCAATCATGTGGTGGGAGGTAATGACGCCGCGTACAGCCGCCAATGTTTTGTAAAATACACAATGTGGCCCTCTTGCTGAAGGCTTCCCGCCACTGCTTAGTGCTGCTGCGTTCAAATACCCGTTATGGTCATCATACCCCATATGGAAGAAAAATATGTTTGAAATATGTTTTAAAAATATTCTTCCCAAATATATCTCTGCCAATCCCTCCACTGGTCTCCATTCAGTGTCCTCCACCCCCCTCTGCCAATCCCTCCACTGGCCTCCATTCAGTGTCCTCCACCTCTCTCTGCCAATCCCTCCACTGGCCTCCATTCAGTGTCCTCCACCCCTCTCTGCCAATCCCTCCACTGGCCTCCATTCAGTGTCCTCCACCCCTCTCTGCCAATCCCTTCACTGACCTCCATTCAGTGTCCTCCACCCCTCTCTGCCAATCCCTCCACTGGCCTCCATTCAGTGTCCTCCACCTCTCTCTGCCAATCCCTCCACTGGTCTCCATTCAGTGTCCTCCACCCCTCTCTGCCAATCCCTTCACTGACCTCCATTCAGTGTCCTCCACCCCTCTCTGCCAATCCCTTCACTGACCTCCATTCAGTGTCCTCCACCCTTCTCTGCCAATCCCTTCACTGACCTCCATTCAGTGTCCTCCACCTCTCTCTGCCAATCCCTCCACTGGCCTCCATTCAGTGTCCTCCACCTCTCTCTGCCAATCCCTCCACTGGCCTCCATTCAGTGTCCTCCACCCCTCTCTGCCAATCCCTTCACTGACCTCCATTCAGTGTCCTCCACCCCTCTCTGCCAATCCCTCCACTGGCCTCCATTCAGTGTCCTCCACCCCCCTCTGCCAATCCCTTCACTGACCTCCATTCAGTGTCCTCCACCCCTCTCTGCCAATCCCTCCACTGGCTTCCACTAACCCAACGTATAAAATTCAAAATACTAACCACAGCTTACAAAGCCATCCACAACACTGCCCCTAGCTACATCACCAACCTCATCCACAGATACCACCCAAATCGCCCACTCCGCTCCTCCCATGATATCCTCCTCTCTAGCTCCCTCATCACCTCCTCCCACACTCGCCTCCAGGACTTCTCCAGAGCCTCTCCCATCCTCTGGAACTCCCTACCACAGTATGTCCGGTCAGCCCCCACCCTGTCTGCCTTTAGGTGATCTTTGAAAACTCGCTTCTTCAGGGAAGCATGTCTCATGCACAGAGTCTCGACCCTGAAGGAGTAGACCTACTCTGAAACGAATTGGGTGTAGGATTTTAACTTTTTTTTTATGGTTGAACTGGATGGACTTTTGTCTTTTTTCAGCCAGACTAACTATGTAACTATGTAAACACTTGTGAAAGCGGTAGGTACTTTTACGAGCGTCACACGGTTTTAATGTGAAAACGCTGCTGCCAGGAGGAGGAGTGCTTTTAGGAGAGGTTTTTTTTTTTTGTGTGTGTATGAGGCCTTCAGCTTGTGTTTCCTCGTACTCTCTATAGCACAAACCACGACTGCCCAATGAGATATGATGCGGACATTGTATGTGTATGTTTCTCACCTCCGAAGTACGTTTTCACGCGTGGACAAAATTACAAAGTAATCTACCGACAAATATGTAGCAATTTGAAGTAAAAGCTGACCTTCAGGTTCCTCTCGTCCCCCTTGAAGGGCCCCATTCTGTAGATATTTCTGCTTGTTTGAAGGGCCCCATTCTGTAGGTATTTCTGCTTGCGTCTTGCAAAATGGTGTCGCTTCAACCTCTTAAGGACCGCCCTGATATACCGCTACAGTGCGGCACCTGTGCGCAGGATCACGTGTATATATACGTCATCCTGCATGTCAATCACCGGGTCCCGGACAGTAATTACCCGCCGCCAGCGCCCGGTGATTACCGAGCATATCCGATGGGGAGGAAGACTGTTTTGTTTACAGCTCTCAGCTCGGGCACACTGCACAGCACAGCCATCCTGATCAGTGTGCTTACAGTGAAGCACACAGACCCCACCCCCTAGTAAAACACTTCCTGCACACAGTTAACCCTTTGATTGCCCCTCATCTTAACCCCTTCCTGCCCAGTGCCATTAGCAGGGGTGTATTTACCACAAGGCAAACAAGGTATTTGCCTAGGGCGGCATTTTTCAGGTGGGGGCAGCTGCAGTTTTCAGGGGTCAGCGCTGCCCCCCCCCGAAAGAAGGGATGGAAGAAGAGACACACGCAGGGTGGGGACCAAGTGGGATCTGAGAGAGGCTGCGGGCTTCTTGATTATGTATGCAGAGCCCGACTCTTGTTCCTGGGGATGTCCGGAGCTGTGAAGGTAAGTGTCTATATCTCGCCGGAGTGTGGGGGGGGGGGGGGTAGTGGAAGGCAGGCTCTCTTGGGTGGGGCCAGGGTGTTGTCAGTCAATGTCAGGCTCTTTTCATGTTCATGGGGGGGGGGGTGTTGGTCGGTGTCAGGGTCTCTCCATGGTGGTGGTGGTGGGGAGGGGGGGTAGTGGAAGGCTCTCTTGGGTGTGGGGGTGCAGGGTGTTGTTGGTCAATGTCAGTCTCTCTTCATGTTCATACGGAAGGGGGGTGTTGGTCGGTGTCAGGGTCTCTCCATGGTGGTGGTGGTGGGGAGGGGGGGGTAGTGGAAGGCTCTCTTGGGTGGGGGGTGGGGGCAGGGTATTGTTGGTCAATGTCAGTCTTTCTTCATGTTCATACGGAAGGGGGGTGTTGGTCGGTGTCAGGGTCTCTCCATGGTGGTGGTGGTGGTGGTGGTGGGGAGGGGGGGGTAGTGGAAGGCTCTCTTGGGTGGGGGGTGGGGGCAGGGTGTTGTTGGTCAATGTCAGTCTTTCTTCATGTTCATGCGGAAGGGGGGTGTTGGTCAGTGTAAGGTCTCTCCATGGTGGTGGTGGTGGTGGGGGGGGGGGGGGGGGTGCTGCACAAAACCTAAATCGATTTTTTTTTTGCTTATAACACAAAAAATTAAAACTTGCACAGGCGATCGAGTACCGCCAAAAGAAAGCTCAATTCCTGGGAAAACAAAGGTTGTAATTTTATTCGGGTGTGGCGTTCCATGACCGCGCAATTGTCAGTTCAAGTAACGCAACGCCGTAACGCAAAAAATGGCCTGGTCAGGAAGGGGGGGGGAGATCTTCTGGAGGGCGAGGGGTTAAAGGCTGCCATACAAGGCGGGCTGCATCTTTCTGGTACCAAAAGAGCTTTATTGGCACATTGACGTAGTTTATGCAGAGGTGTAATGAGCGTAAACATTCATGAATATCTAACGTAGGGTGATAACATGGGGTCGCAGACGATAACGGCTTGGTAAAAGGGTGGTCTTCGTGGTTCATGACAATGAAGATAGGGCCGCCCCTACTCTGTCTTCTAGCTTCGGTTGCGTGGTACACAACTCCCTGAGGGTTGGGCGAATACACCTGCTGCTTCGATCAGAAAAAGCGTTAACAAAATAGAAGGTTATTTTAAAAAAGCATGTTGATTGGGGGTTTGACCGTAAACATCAGACCTGGGTATGCGTGTCGGCAACATTGGGCGACCGCTAAGGTCAAAAGGAACTAAAGAGAAAGTCCTTACCTGGTGATGGAGGCCAATGGAGAGAGGTCTTCCCTTGCGGCTAAGTTCCGGACTCCCCTGAGAGTGGGACAGCGGGAGTCAGGCCCAAAGTTGCACAGGTCACCTGTAGGAGTGCTGATTGGTAGTCCACTCAGAAGCACAGCTGGTGCACGGAGATAGGTCTGCAGACAGGAGGCGCTTGTGTGTGGTATGCAAGCCCTTCTGGGATTTAGATGTTTACTGGGTAGTCGGTTCAAGCCAAGGTCAGGTACCAGGTGGGAATCAGAGCTGACGTAGTCAGATGGGATAGCCGAGGTCATACACAGAGAACCGAGAGAGAGAGTATCCGTAAGCCAGGCCGAGGTCAGATCAGGGGTAAGGCAGAGTACACAAGTCCAGGAGCAAGCCGAGTCGGTAACAGGAAATCACGGGTCACAGGGAACAGGGGATGGGGAGCTAGAGATCATCCTGCAACTTGAAGAAGTGATGAGCCTCCTTATAAAGGGCGCCTGGCACCAGACTGAGGCTCATGTGTCCTTCTGTGGCCATGCAGAGTACTGGCAGAAATTCCAGATCTTCCAGAACCTCTGCCTTGGACAGGACCCTGACAGTCTTCTCATGAGCTATAGAAAAAAAGTGCCAAAGGGCTCATGCAGGAACCAAGGAAAGTAAGAGGTGAAGGTAGAGGAAGAAGGGTTTCTCGTGGTAGTGGAGGTCAAACGCGGGTCTGTTTCGGGACAGACCAGGTGGGGAGATGACAGAAATACTAGTTGGGTTGTAAGTCTACAGACTGGTTGGTAGTTGAGCCAGGGCTGCCGAATCGTCAGAAACCGGTCATGTTGGTCTTCCAATACTGCCGTTCATTTTTCATTCATGAAGATGCCCTGAATTCTGGATTTCAATTCTTCAAAATGTCGGAGATTTCCAGGCATGTACTATGATTTGTCGGGTTGCCATAAAGAAGAACTCAATCAGTATCCTAGATTTGCGTGGGATCTCTTGGAACGGTCTGTGAAGGAGAACGTTGCTGTCAAGGTCCTACCTTTCCTCAGGGCTGTGCTGCTCCATGTGCTGGCATCCATCTTAGGTGTCTGCAAAGCATTGTGGGATCCTTTATACTTTCAGTCCTCTGCGGCTCCTCCCCCAGGAGGTGGCGGCTTATCACATATAAGTCTGCTGTTTGTAGCTGTCCATTGCATTCGTGTCCTGTCTCTTGCATAGCAACAAGCTCCTATTTAGTTACTCTTTGCTTTCCTGGATACCGACTCGGCTTTGGCTAAGACTCCTGGCTTCTGACCCCGGCTCTGGCCACCATTCTTCCTGGCTCCTGACCCCGGCTCTGGCCACCATTCTTCCTGGCTCCTGATCCCGGCTCTGGTGACGATTCTTCCTGGCTCCTGATCCCGGCTCTGGTGACGATTCTTCCTGGCTCTTGATCCCGGCTTTGGCTACGATTTCTACTGTTGGACTTGCATAGACTCTTGTCTTATTTTTATATTAATAAACCTACCTTTAATTGCACCTCCTTGTGTGTCTGGCTCCTCGCTCCCTGACAGTTGCTCAGATTTTTCGGCAAGTTGGGATGAGTGACCAGGTGGATCAAGTTGTATACCCTAGTCTGGTGTGCTGTGTCTTTCAGTGGCCTCCTAGCACAGAACACAAAGAGTTTTTCGTTAATGAAGATACCCTAAATTCTGGATTTCACTTCTTCAAAATGGAGTGTCGGAGCTTTCGGGCGCGTGCTATGATTTGTCCGGTTGCCGTGAAGAAGAACTCAATCAGTATCCTAGATTTGCGATTTGCGTAGGATCTTTTGGAACGGTCCTATGATGGAGAACGTTGCTCAGATTTTTCTGCAAGTTGGCACCAGTGACCAAGTGGATCAAGCTGTATACCCTAGTCCGGTGTGCTGTGTCTTTCAATGGCTTCCTAGCACAGAACACAAAGAGTTTTTCACAAGAATACTGCTCAGGGGGGAATCTGCAAACACCAAGCAGAAATAGCTTCACATTTGCCCGCATCCTCCACCAATTGTGAGTTTTTAACTTTAGATGGGAAATTTTGACGGCCCATTCAACAACATCCATTTTAATTGTCCGTAGAAACCCTTAACAAAAGGCTTTGGCCTTGCATGGTTGCAGATGAAAATTCTATTCAGCCCCCAGACTATTTGGTGTTCTCAGATCCTCAGCCTGTTTCAGCACCTGCTGAATATTTCTTTTAGGCATTGGCCTATTAAGGGTGCCTGTCTGTAAGACACGTGCTCCTTGCATGTCTATCTCCACACCCAGGTGGGAGGGACAGGAGGAAACCTGGCAGCATGGCGGGGGTGAAGGGGCACACAGAGTAAAAAGAAAAATTGTAAAAAGAATTGCTGGCATTGCCCTGTAATTGAAAAAAAAGATGATGTGGAACCCCCCCCCCCCCCCATCCATACCAAGCCCTTTGGGTTTGGTATGGATTTTGAGGGGAAACCCCGTGCCAAATATTTTTACAAAAATGGCTTTGGGGTCCCCCCCAGAACCCATACCAAACCCTTATCCGTCTGCGAGCGGGGGCTTATTGGAATCTGGAAGCCCTTTTTAACAAGGGGGCCCCAACATCCCAGCCTCTCCCGATGTGAATGAGTATGGGGTACATGGTACCGCTGCCCATTCACAAAAAAAAAAAAAGTGTAGTGTGAAAAATGACAGTAGACCGACATAAAATGTACGAAATGTCCCCTGAAGTAGATCCAACATCAATCACAATGCCCGCTGTCACCGCAGACCCGAAAAAAAAAAAAACGCTCTGCTCTCGACACTGGCTCCTGACCATCTGGCAGCTGCACCGCGATGGCAGTTCCTAAATACAGCGATGATGGCACAAGGGGGTGGGGTCATCCCTGCCCCTTTGTGATGTCATCATGCTCTGTGATTGGCCAAAGCATTGCACCTTGCTTTGGCCAATCACAATGCACTGTTGGGGCGTGGCGCATTGTGGGGCGTGGCAGATGAACAGCCCGCCGAACACACTTATGTTCAACTCGAACATTTAGCCCAGTGGTCTCCAAACTGCGGCCTGGGGGCCTGATGTGGCCCTTTGCTTGCCTTTATTTGGCCCTTTGGGCACTATTCCCCCCACTGACACCAATGATGGGGCACTATTCCTCCCACTGATACCAATGAATGGGGCACTATTCCTCCCACTGATACCAATGATGGGACACTATTCCTCCCACTGACACCAATGATGGGGCACTATTCCTCCCACTGATACCAATGATGGGGCACTATTCCTACCACTGACACCAATGATGGGGCACTATTCCACCCACTGACACCAATGATGGGGCGCTATTCCTCCCACTGATACCAATGAATGGGGCACTATTCCTCCCACTGATACCAATGATGGGGCACTATTCCTCCCACTGATACCAATGATGGGGCACTATTCCTACCACTGACACCAATGATGGGGCACTATTCCACCCACTGACACCAATGATGGGGCGCTATTTCTCCCACTGACACCAATGATGGGGCACTATTCCTCCCACTGACACCAATGATGGGGCACTATTCCTCCCACTGATACCAATGATGGGGCCCTGTTGCTCCCACTGACACCAATGATGGGGCTCTATTCCTCCCACTGATACCAATGATGGGGCACTATTCCTACCACTGACACCAATGATGGGGCACTATTCCACCCACTGACACCAATGATGGGGTGCTATTTCTCCCACTGACACCAATGATGGGGCACTATTCCTCCCACTGACACCAATGATGGGGCACTATTCCTCCCACTGATACCAATGATGGGGCCCTGTTGCTCCCCACTGACACCAATGATGGGGCTCTATTGCTCCCACTGACACCAATGATGGGGCCCTATTCCTCCCACTGACACCAATGATGGGGCACTATTCCTCCCCACTGACACCAATGATGGGGCACTATTCTTCCCACTGACACCAACAATGGCATAGTTTTACTTCCACTGACACCAGGACATTTTCTACTCCCAAAAGTCACAGTCCCGGCCCCCCCTAAAGTCTGAAAGACCATAAACTGGCTCTTTGTTTAGAAGGTTTGGAGACCCCCTGAAGTAGCCCAACACTACTCCCACACCGTGTCACCATTCCTCCCGACGTTCCGGAGTATGGATCCTACTTCTTGATTGTTACACGTAGATTTATCTGTGTGTCCCGATGAAGCCGTGTTTGGAATCTGCGATGATATCTTGTTACTTAGTTGTTTTATCTCTCGCCCTCAGCAATGCTGCCCAACTCCAGGGAAGGAGACCTGAGCGAGCAGGACATGGGAAGCAGCATAAAGAAAATGTCAAAAGAGAAAGGTAACCATCGGAGTTCCCATGATTCGCAGAATCGCATCGCATGATCATTGCTGTGATTGTGGGGATGTTGTTATTATACGGCATTTATATGGCGCCAACAGACCGCTCAGCGCTTTACAATATAACGGGAGACAATACAGCGAGGATACAAGAACAAAACTGAGAGGAGTAAGAGGGCCCTGCGCATTATGCAGGCCATAGACGGGTCGAACATCGGCCGATTAAAAAAAAAAAAAAAAAAAATCTGTCGTTTGATCAACCGACGTTACCACCAACGTTTAAAAAAAATCGGCCAATTTTCGACCCGTCTATGGCCGGCATTAACCCCATAACGTCTGTCCCTTGCAGAGACGGGGCACACCATACAATGTGACGGGGGAGCGCACCATACAATGTGACGGGGGGAGCGCACCATACAATGTGACGGGGGAGCACCATACAATGTGACGGGGGAGCACCATACAATGTGACGGGGGAGCGCACCATACAATGTGACGGGGGAGCGCACCATACAATGTGACGGGGGAGCGCACCATACAATGTGACGGGGGAGCGCACCATACAATGTGACGGGGGAGCGCACCATACAATGTGACGGGGGAGCGCACCATACAATGTGACGGGGGGAGCACACCATACAATGTGACGGGGGAGCACACCATGTGACGGGGAATCGCACCATACAGTGTGACGGGGGAGCGCACCATACAATGTGACGGGGGAGCGCACCATACAATGTGACGGGGGAGCGCACCATACAATGTGACGGGGGAGCGCACCATACAATGTGACGGGGGAGCGCACCATACAATGTGACGGGGGAGCACACCATACAATGTGACAGCAATACAAATACATTACTTGGATTACAATGTTTTTATTTGGATACATTTGTTGCAACCGCAAGATTTCATATAAAATATAATGACGGACTGGACTTCCTCTTCTTCTTTCTTCTGTTTGTTCTTTCTTCAGCTTCCTTCTTCTTCTTCCTTCTTCTTCCTTCGGCCTTCTTCCTCCTCCTCCTCTTCTTCCTCCTCCTTCCTCCTCCTTCCTTCTCCTTCCTCCTCCTTCCTTCTCCTTCCTCCTCCGTCGTCCTCCTTCTTCTTCTTCCTTCTTCTACTTCCTCCTTCTTCCTCCTTCTTCCTCCTCCTTCCTCCTTCTTTCATCTTCTTCCTTCTTTCGTCTTCTTCCTTCTTTCGTCTTCTTCTTCCTCTTCTTCTTCCTTCTCTTCCTTCTTCTTCCTTCTTCCTTCTCTCTTCTCTTCCTTCCTCTTCCTTCCTCTTCCTCCTTCCTCTTCCTCCTTCCTCTTCCTCCTTCCTCTTCCTCCTTCTTCCTCCTTCTTCCTCCTTCTTCCTCCTTCTCCTCCTCCTTCCTTCCTCCTCCTTCTTCCTTCCTCCTCCTTCTTCCTTCCTCCTCCTTCTTCCTTCCTCCTCCTTCTTCCTTCCTCCTCTTCTTCTTCCTTCCTTCCTCCTCCTTCTTCCTTTCCTCCTCCTTCTTCCTTCCTCCTCCTTCTTCCTTCCTCCTCCTTCTTCCTTTTTCATACTTCCTTCCTTCCTTCCTCCTCCGCCTTCTTTCTTCTCTCTTTTCCTCCTCCGCTTTCTCCCTCCTTCTTCCTCTTCCTTCGTCCTCTTCCTTCGTCCTCTTCCTTCTTCCTTCGTCCTCTTCCTTCGTCCTCTTCCTTCTTCGTCCCTTTTTCCTTTCTTCCTTCCTTCTATTCTTCTCTCTTCTTCTTTCTTCCTTTTTCCTTCCTTTTATTCTTCTCTCGCGCCGCGTTCGTGTGAAGTGGTCCTTCAGCTTCACTCTCCCCCCCTCCCCCCTCCCCCGAGCACAGATCGGTGTGGCCTGTGTGCTGATCAGGGTAAAGATGCGACGCTGACGATGGCAGACATTATTATGCGGCGCACACGGCGGTATCGACTCGCTCCGGCTGACGCGTGCGCTTGGCTGAATGGCGATCTTCACACCATTTTGACGCGTCAGCAGTTTTGGGCTGAGATGTGAGCTACGTGTCAATACAGCAAAGACGCAGAGGAGCGGACTCCGGACTCCTCCGCATACAGAGACTGCGAAAGTCGGGAAAGCAGAGGCGTGGCATGACAGCCAGGCAACACGCATTTCCAGAAGGGGCTTCTCGGCCCCCCGCCCCTCCTCCATCTCCGATTGCCTCCCTATAATGGAAGATCTTTGCTCCATGATACGAGGATGGATTAATTGTATCTATGACTCCATCTGTGAACTCCAACCTTTGATGCCAAAATCCTGCGACTCCAAATCTGTGCGATCTCCATTGCGACTTTTGATGCAATTTTTGGATGGGTGCCGCCTCGGCGGGACTTTGGCTTTGACTGTTGCAGAACTGCAGTTTGTGTTCGACCTGTTTCTGCATTTTGTGTTTTTGCACCTGCGTTTTTTTGTTTTTGTAAAAAGGGTCAGGTGCTTTTTTGAACGCAGAAAGGTGCGTTTTTGTTTCTATGGACTTCAATGGAAAGGCTGCAGAAAAGCATGTAATGCATTTTTGATGCATTTTGCTTTTTTTTTTTTCCTTGTTGCCAGGCCGTCAACACTACATGCTTTTCTGCAGCCTTTCCATTGCAGTATATCGCATGTGAGTCGCACAGGAACCGCATCGCATTCCTGTGCCAATCACATGAGATTGGTGATTTGATGGTGGTGCGATCGGAGACATACATTATGCACGGCTCTAATCGCACCAAAAACATACAGGGCCCTTTTTTGGGTCCGCGCACTAGAATCAGATCACATGGGTATTCACACCCATGTGATCCGATTCTGCACATTGCACTGCGTTTTGTGGATCGCTTTCGGGGGTGTTAACATACACACTTGCAGTGGTTCGCATGACCGGGGGGTGTGATTCTGATGCAGTGCGGAATTCGCACTGAAAACACTGCAAATTACGCACCGCATCAGCGTGAACCCGGGCTCAAAGTTGCACAAAAGTCTTGTCTTGGTGTCATCAGTGGGACAGCTGTGCAACAGTCAAATTCGCATCCAAGTCGCACCCATCTGAAGTTGCATCAAAGTCGCAATGGAAGTATCATGATTTTGGAGCCACACAGGTGTGAATGCAGCCTAAAGTGGTGCAAAACCCAAAAGCAAACATTTATTATATCGCATTTATCATATATCGCGTTTATTATATATCACATTTATTATATATCACATTTATTATATATTGCATTTATTATATCACATTTATTATTTCGCATTTATTCTATCGAATTTATTATACAGTCAGGTCCATAAATATTGGGACATGGACACAATTCTAACATTTTTGGCTCTATACACCACAATGGATTTGAAATGAAACAAACAAGATGTGCTTTAACTGCAGACCGTCAGCTTTAATTTGAGGGTATTTACATCCAAATCAGGTGAACGGTGTAGGAATTACAACAGTTTGCATATGTGCCTCCCACTTGTTAAGGGACCAAAAGTAATGGGACATTTGGCTTCTCAGCTGTTCCATGGCCAGGGTGTGTGTTATGCCCTCATTATCCCAATTACAATGAGCAGATAAAAGGTCCAGAGTTCATTTCAAGTGTGCTATTTGCATTTGGAATCTGTTGCTGTCAACTCTCAAGATGAGATCCAAAGAGCTGTCACTATCAGTGAAGCCATCATTAGGCTGAAAAAACAAAACAAACCCATCAAAGAGATAGCAAAAACATTAGGCGTGGCCAACACAACTGTTTGGAACCTTCTTAAGAAGAAGGAGCGCACCGGTGAGCTCAGCAACACCAAAAGACCCGGAAGACCACGGAAAACAACTGTGGTGGATGAGCGAAGAATTCTTTCCCTGGTGAAGAAAACACCCTTCACAACAGTTGGCCGGATCAAGAACACTCTCCAGGAGGTAGGTGTATGTGTGTCAAAGTCACCAATCAAGAGAAGACTTCACCAGAGTGAATACAGAGGGTTCACCACAAGATGGAAACCATTGGTGAGCCTCAAAAACAGGAAGGCCAGATTAGAGTTTGCCAAACGACATGTAAAAAAGCCTTCACAGTTCTGGAACAACATCCTATGGACAGATGAGACCGACATCAACTTGTACCAGAGTGATGGGAAGAGAAGAGGATGGAGAAGGAACTGCTCATGGTCCTCAGCATACCACCTCATCAGTGATCATGGTGGTGGTAGTGTCATGGCGTGGGCATGTATGGCTGCCAATGGAACTGCTTCTCTTGTATTTATTGATGATGTGACGGCTGACAGAAGCAGCCGGATGAATTGTGAAGTGTTTCGGGAATATTATCGGCTCATATTCAGCCAAATGCTTCACAACTCATTGGACGCTTCACAGTGCAGATGGACAATGACCCAAAGCAGACTGCAAAAGACACCAAAGAAGTGGAATGTTCTGCAATGGCCAATCACCTGACCTGAATCCGATTGAGCATTTCACTTGCTGAAGACAAAACTGAAGGGAAAATGCCCCAAGAACAAGCAGGAACTGAAGACAGTTGTAGTAGAGGCCTGGCAGAGCATCACCAGGGATGAAACCCAGCGTCTGGGGATGTCTATGCGTTCCACACTTCAGGCTGTCATTGACTGCAAAGGATTTGCAACCAAGTATTAAAAAGTGAAAGTTTGATTTATGATTATTATTCTGTCCCATTACTTTTAGTCCCTTAACAAGTAGGAGGCACATATGCAAACTGTTGTAATTCCTACACCGTTCACCTGATTTTTATGTAAATACTTTCAAATTAAAGCTGACAGTCTGCAGTTAAAGCACATCTTGTTTGTTTCATTTCAAATCCATTGTGGTGTATAGAGCCAAAAATGTTAGAATTGTGTCAATGTCCCAATATTTACGGACCTGACTGTATCTCATTTATTATATCGCATTTATTATATCACATTTATTATATCACAGCTTACCAATCCTCCGATGTGGCGGCTGCATTCGTCTTTTTATTTTTAGGCTTTCTTTCCTTTTATTTTCAATTGGTGATCCTACCTGTAAGTCTGTTTTTTTTTTCCCTGCAGATGTAGCAGTTAGAGGGTTGAGACAAACCTTTACAACTGGCAGGGGTGCTTTTGATGATTAGCTTTTAATCATGTAAACCGTTTATCCTGTAATGGAAGAAATGCGTCTGCTGCTACAGCGCACATAAGTCAGCCGGCGAAAGTGTTCCTCCAAATACTTGGGAATACCCTTGGGATGGGAAGCGGGCCCCCTTGGGCTCAGGGGCCCCCAGACTTCCCGTAGCGTATTGTTCTGCAGTAGAAAGGGCCACATTGACTATAACGCCATCCTGCGTGCTGCCGATACCGATCTTCCATCCAGCCAGACCAGTCTATAAATGATACAATCCCTGAACTAAAGATCCCCTCCGTGCCCCTCCCCCCTGAGATGTAAATCGGGCCCCCTCAGGCTCAGGGGCCCCCAGACTTCCCGTAGCGTGTTGTTCTGCAGTAGAAAGGGCCACATTGACTGAATCGCCATCCTGCGTGCTGCCAATACTCGCAGCAACGGCTCCCATCCAGCCAGACTCATCCATAAATTTTATAATCCCCCTCCATGCCCCTCCCCCTCCCCCATTCCCTTCAAAAGTTTTCCAAAACCGGGATGGTAATAATAAGGAAAAACAAAAATAAAAGTGCGTGTGAAGTTGGGCATCACCATTTATTAAAGCTGACAGGCGCGCGCGTTACGCCGCTGCGGCAAACATATGTCTCCACATCTGCTTTCAGTAATATCATCATGATTTTAAAAATGATTTATAGCGCCGCGCATCATAAATCGCCGCCGTGGCGGTTACTTACAAATTCAAGACTTCGCTGAAAATGTGTTCGGGAGACGAGGGGTTCCGGGGGAGCATGTAAAGATTTCGCCGAGGGGGGGGCTGGCGGCCCTGCATGGGGTTAGCTACAAAAGAGGCAAAACACCAAATTTGGGTTTTTTGTTCTTTTTTTTGGGGGGGGGGGGGGGGATTTGGGAAATTCACCCTCTGCCAGTCCTGGTGGTGTTGGGATGAGTTGGCACCTGGAACGCGGTTTCTGTGGCGTGAACCGGCGCCCCAAGTACAGATTTAGGGCTTCCTCACAGCAAGTTATTTAAGGGATTTGTGCAATTTATTCCCCTTTATTTTTTTATTTTTTATTTTTTTTTTATTTTTTTTTTTTGCTTTTTTACATGTCCTACATGGCAGTACCCGCTGCCCAGCTCCCTACCCCCCCCCCCCCCTTTAAAAAAAAAAAACATACAAATTGGCCAAAAAGAAGTTATGCCGGCCATAGATGGGTAGAAAATCGGCCGATTTTTCGGCCGGAAAAAAAATCGGCCGATTTGGTTGCCTGTTTTTCGGGCTTTTTGCACATTTTTTTTTTATCGGTCATGTTGGAAAATTTGCGGACGATTTTGACGATCGGCCGATTTTCCCGGCAATGATGGGCAAATCAGCCGATCATTTTACCGATAAAAAATCTGCGCATGAGCCGTGACCTGCAAGAAGAAGAAGAAAAATAAGAAAAAGAAGAAAAATTCCAGTCCGCTATTACCGTATTTTTTGCCGTATAAGACGCACTTTTTCTTCCCCAAAACTGGGGGGGAAATGTCAGTGCGTCTTATAAGGCGAATATGGAGCAGGCGGTCCGGTATTTCCACCGCGGCCGTGTCAGAATACCGGGCCGGCCGCTCAGCTCTGCAGCGGGACCTTACCTGTTCCTCTATCCAGCGGCGTGCTGTCTTCCCGGCTTCTGTAGTGTGGGCATGACAGCCGGGTGCCCAGTGCGCATGCGCGAGAAGCGGTGCCTTTTGTGAATGGTAAGGCGGCACCTGGGACACATGACAGATCCCAGAAGCCGCCGGACCAATCACAAAGCGCAAGTGCTTCTCACACATGCGCACTGGGCACCCTGCTGTCATGCCGAGCGCCATTACAGAAGCCGGGAAGACAGCGCGCGGCTGGATCAAGGAACAGGTAAGATGAAAGAACAACTCCGCAGAAGTAAGAGCGGGTACCTGTCAAATTCAGGTACCCGCTCCCCACTTCCCCAAAGGTCAGCAGTCATCTGTACTGTCCGCAGTCTCTGGTCATCCCTGCACTGTCCGCAGTCTCTGGTCATCCCTGTGCTGTCCGCAGTCTCTGGTCATCCCTGTGCTGTCCGCAGTCTCTGGTCATCCCTGTGCTGTCCGCAGTCTCTGGTCATCCCTGTGCTGTGTCCGCAGTCTCTGGTCATCCCTGTGCTGTGTCCGCAGTCTCTGGTCATCTCCTGTGCTGTGTCCGCAGTCTCTGGTCATCCCTGTGCTGTCCGCAGTCTCTGGTCATCCCTGTGCTGTCCGCAGTCTCTGGTCATCCCTGTGCTGTCCGCAGTCTCTGGTCATCCCTGTGCTGTCCGCAGTCTCTGGTCATCCCTGTGCTGTCCGCAGTCTCTGGTCATCCCTGTGCTGTCCGCAGTCTCTGGTCATCCCTGTGCTGTCCGCAGTCTCTGGTCATCTTTGTGCTGTCCGCAGTGTCTGGTCATCCCTGTGCTGTCCGCAGTGTCTGGTCATCCCTGTGCTGTCCGCAGTGTCTGGTCATCCCTGTGCTGTCCGCAGTGTCTGGTCATCCCTGTGCTGTCCGCAGTCTCTGGTCATCCCTGTGCTGTCCGCAGTCTCTGGTCATCCCTGTGCTGTCCGCAGTCTCTGGTCATCCCTGTGCTGTCCGCAGTCTCTGGTCATCCCTGTGCTGTCCGCAGTCTCTGGTCATCCCTGTACTGTGTCTGCAGTCCATTAGTTCAGAATTTTTTTTTCCTGTTTTCTGCCTCTAAAACCTAGGTGCGTCTTATGGTCAGGTGCGTCTTATACGGCGAAAAAAATACGGTATATTGTATATGAAAAGTCTTGCAGTTGCAACAATGTATCTATTTGTATCCAAATAAAAACATCTGTATCCGAAATGGATACATTACTGCATTTCTTCTTCTTCTTCTTCCTACTTCTTCCTTCTTCTTCCTCTTCCTTCCTTCTTCTTCCTTCCTCTTCTTCCTTCCTCTTCTTCCTTCCTCTTCTTCCTTCTTCTTCCTCCTCCTTTTTCTTCCTACTTTTTCTTCCTCATTTTTCTTCCTCCTTCTACTTCCTCCTTCTTCTTCCTTCTTCTTCCGCTTCCTCCTTCTTCCTCCCTCTTCCCTCTTCCTTCTTCTTCTTCTTCTTCTTTCCTTCTTCTTCTTCTTCTTTCCTTCTTCTTTCCTTCTTCTTCCTCTTCATTCTTCCTCCTCCTTCTTCTTCTTTCTTCCTCTTCATTCTTCCTCCTCCCTCTTCTACTTCCTTCTTCCTCCTTCTTCATTCTTCCTCCTCTTCTTCCTCCTCTTCCTCTTCTTCCTCTTCCTCCTCTTCTTCTTCTTCTTTCTCTTCTTCCTCTTCTACTTCCACTTCCTCTTCTTCCTTTTCCTCTTCTTCCTCTGCAAAGGACAGAAGTAATTATGGGGTTAAATGCCGGCTATAGACGGGACGAAAATCGGCCGATTTCTTTACCGTTGGTGGTAACCAACGAATGACTGATTTTTTTTTTTTTTTTTTTCTTTTTTAAAAAAAAAAAAACGGCCGGTTTTCGACCCGTCTATGGCCTGGTTTAGTTCCCATAGACTTTAGTAGGCTCCGGAGCCGTGTTCAGGCTCTGTGGACATTTTTTTGAGTTTGACGAACCTCCTGCGAACGGTTCCTCGCCTCGTTTTCTCATCCCTAACTGCTCTGTCACTGCATCAAAGATGTTGATGGCACTTGCCGTTCAGCTTTTGATCTCCACTTTTTTTTTTTTTTGTGGGGGTGGGGGGATTGTTGCGTCCTCCACACAGTTGTATAGTTGGCTTTGGCCTCTACAGAGTTATTTAGCTATTGGAACCCCTTGCCCTTACCTTTCCAAAGATCATTATCATTGATGTTCCACTGAAGACCTCCCATTATCAGCCATTAAGCAGTGCACAGCCGACTGGCGATCAGCACGGCGGTTGGATGTCACAACCTGCCAATAGAAACCAAGCACTGGAGCACTCCAGTCTCAGAAACTCATTGGTACTCTACAGTGTATGTGTGGTTGAAGAAAACCGGACAATTTTGAGTGGTGGCCATAAGTGCTAGGTTTTTTTTTCCCATAGTGCCGTGCTTGTTGATGCCCAATGAACATAAAAGTAAACCGTGAAATCAAAGCTCACTAGAAAGTTCATGAGGGTACAGTGTGGTCTGACCTCTAAAGAGGAAGGCCCTATATCCCTAACCCCCCCCAGCCATGGTGCAAGGCTCCCGACAGGAACATAGCCCTCTAGTCTACCTGTTCAAAACGAAATGGACTCCAATCCTTAGGAACCAGCCATAGTTGGTCCTCCAATGGTGCAAGGCTCCCAACAGGAACATAGCCCTCTAGACTACCTGGCCAAAACCAGGTGAACTCCAATCCTTAAGGACCAGCCATAGTTGGTCCTCCAATGGTGCAAGGCTCCTGACAGGAACATAGCCCTCTACTCTACCTGGCCAAAATCAGGTGGACTCCAATCCTTAGGGACCAGCCATAGTTGGTCCTCCAAGTACTGGGTGAGGGCTCTCCCGAAGAGAAACCCCCAGTTGGAGAGAGGAAAAAGACTTGTGAAGGCCACAGATCCTCTCCTCGACTTCAGGTCAGGCCCCCAATGAAATCCCTGCGGCTTGTGGAAAAGAAGAAACCCACACATGCAGTGCAAGTGCCAAGTGAAAAACACATGGGCAGGCCTTTTTGCAGGTTTTAAATGTTGCTCCAGGCCAGGCAAAAGGCCTTCCCGAGAAGCATAGTGCAAGAAAAGCAGTAATGACTTGAAACTCAGTGGGGTCCTAAACCCACCAGGTTTTCCTGGCACCCCTGGGACGTAGGGTGTAGTGAGGTTTACTTGGAGCTAGTGATGGCCTTGGTGCCCTTAGAGATGGCATGTCTTGACCCAGCAACAGGTGCACAGTGGTCTGGATCTCCCGGGAAGTGAAGGAGGAGCACTTCTTATGAGTCAGGTGGGAAGCGTCTCTGGTGATGCACTCAAAGATGCCATTGACAAAGCAGTTCATGATGCTACTGGCCTAGGACAAGATATCTGTGTTGGGGTGTATCAGCTTGCACGTACAACACAAAAATCGGCCGCCCTCCCCCTGGGCAGAGAGAGCCTGATACCAATCCAACACCACCCCCCACTCGCGAGAGCCTTCCATTACCATCACCCTCCATACACCGGCCACCCAAATCCCCACCCACCCCCACCAAGAGAGAAAGGCACTCACCTTCACAGCTCCAGACATCCCCTGGAATTAGAGTCAGACTCTGCATACACCGTCAAGCAGCTCGCATCCTCTCTCAGATCTCACCTGGTCCCCACGCTGCGTGTGTCTCTTCTTCCATCTCTTGTTACAGGGGGCATTGCTACCCACCTTGAAAAATGCCACCCTAGGCTAATTCCTTGTTTGCCTTGTAGTAAATACACCACTGCGTAGATGGCCTAATTCTCTTTCCTGCTCTTCTGCAGCTTCTTGCCATCCTTCTTCTGGTTCTTGGTCATGGCTCTCTTGGAGCCCATCTTGGGCACTGGGGCAGACTTGGCTGGTTCAGGCATGACAAGATAAAAAATGTCTTCACTACATGCTGTAATTGTGCCGACCCCAAAATCGGCACATCACCCAGAGCTCATGCTCCCCCAACCCCTAACCAGACAAGAGCAGCTCCATCCCTACCAGGAGGCATTAGGACTTATGTAGAGTACTGTCTACAGCTGAGGACAAGCCTGGTGCACCAGGCCAGAATCAACCCGGGAGGAAAGGATTAACTTCTCAGTCCACACCTATTATATCTGGAATTACTAACTGCCATCGCACCTGATAGGACGAGTGGAAGTGTCAATCCACTGAAGAACAGACCAACCTTCTCCTGAACTCCATCTCCTCAGAGAAACATCCTAAATGCTTTTCATTTTTGCACAGTTTGCCATGGCGGTTGGCTGCAGGTGCGGAGGATGCTGGCGGATCTGTTCGCTGCAAATTTCCTACTGTGAAAAATTAAGACATTACCTGTTTTCACATGCTCCGATTTTCATGATGATCCTGGTCTAAGACGGAATGTCGGCGTTGGGGTGTTATCAGCTTGAGCACCTTGAACATCGATGGTCTAACTCTCCTTCCTGTTCTTCTCCAGCTCCTTGCTATCCTTCTTCTATTTCTTGGTCATGGCTTTTTTGGAGCCCATCTTGGGCACTGGGGCAGACTTGACTGGTTCAGGCACGACAAGGAAAAAAATCTCTCTTTACTCCATGCTGGAAATGTGCCGACCCCCAAGAGGCACATCACACGGAGCGCGTGCTCCCCAAACCCCTAACCAGGCAGGAGCAGCTCCTTTCCTACCAGGAGACATTAGGACTTATGGTGAATCCTGTCTACAGCTGAGGACAAGCCTGATTCACCAGGCCAGAATCAACCCGGGAGGAAGGGATTCCTCCTCAGTCCACACCTATAACATCTTCTGACCTTAACACCTATAACAACTGGAATTCCTACCTACCATCGCACCTGATAGGATGAGTGGAAGCCTCAATCCACTTTGAAGAATAGACCAACCTTCTTCTGAACTCGATCTCCCCAGAGAAACATCTGCTCGGTACAGATTTCCTACTGTGAGAAATGAAAACGTTATCCGTTTTTTCGCATGCTTCCGATTTTCATGATGCTCCTGGCCTAGGACGAGATGTTAGTGTTGGGGTGTATCAGCTTGAGCACCTTGCATGTAGATGGCCTAACTCTCCTTCCTGCTCTTCTCCTGCTTCTTGCCATCCTTCTTCTGGTTCTTGGTCATGGTTTTCTTGGAGCCCATCTTGGGCACTGGGGCAGATTTGGCTGGTTCAGGCATGACAAGAAAAAAAATCTCTTCTCTCCTTGCTGGAAATGTGCCGACCCCCAAGAGGCACATCACCCGAACCGTGCTCCCCAAAGGCACATCACCCGGAACTCGTGCACCCAAAACCCCTAACCAGGCAAGAGAGCAGCTCCATCCCTACCAGGAGGCATTAGGACTTATGGTGAATCCTGTCTACAGCTGAGGACAAGCCTGGTTCACCAGGCCAGAATCAACCCGGGAGGAAAGGATTAACTCCTCAGTCCAAACCTATTATATCTGGAATTACTAACTGCCATCGCACCTGATATGATGAGTGGAAGCCTCAATCCATTTTGAAGAATAGGCCAACCTTCTCCTGAACTCCATCTCCCCAGAGAAACATCTGCTCGCTACAGATTTCCTACTGTGAGAAATTAAAACATTATCCGATTTTCATGATGCTCCTGGCCTAGGGCATGCTCCGATTTTCATGATGCTCCTTTGGCTAGGGCTCGATGTTCTTCTGGTCCTGGCCTGGTTGGGTTGGTATCAGCTTGAGCACCTTTCATGTAGATGGCCTAACTCTCCTTCCTGCTCTTCTGCTTCTTGCCATCCTTCTTCTGGTTCTTGGTCATGGCTTTCTTGGAGTCCATCTTTGGCACTGGGGCAGACTTGGCTGGTTCAGGCACGACAAGAAAAAAAAAAAAATCTCTTCACTCCATGCTGGAAATGTGCCGACCCCCAAGGGGCACATCACCCAAACCCCTAACCATACAAGAGCAACTCCATCCCTATCAGGAGGCATTAGGACTTATGGAGAGTCCTGTCTACAGCTGAGGACAAGCCTTGTGCACCAGGCCAGAAAGAGAAACCCCCAGTTGGGGAGAGGAAAAAGACTTGTGAAGGCCACAGATCCTCTCCCCGACTTCAGGTCAGGCCCCCGATGAAATCCCTGTGGCTTGTGGAAAAGAAGAAACCCACACATGCAGTGCAAGTGCCAAGTGAAAAAAACACATGGGCAGGCCTTTTTGCAGGTATATATGTTGCTCCAGGCCAGGCAAAAGGCCTTCCCGAGCAGCATAGTGCAAGAAAAGCAGTAGTGACTTAAAAAAACTCAGTGGGGTCCCAAACCCACCAGGTTTTCCTGGCACCCCTAGGAATGTAGGGTGTAGTGAGGTTTACTTGGAGCTGGCCTAGGACGAGATGTTAGTGTTGGGGTGTATCAGCTTGAGCACCTTGCATGTAGATGGCCTAACTCTCTCCTTCCTGCTCTTCTCCTTCTTCTTGCCATCCTTCTTCTGGTTCTTGGTCATGGCTTTTCTTGGAGCCCATATTGGGCACTGGGGGAGACTTGACTGGTTCAGGCATGACAAGAAAAAAAATCTATTCACTCCATGCTGGGGAATGTGCCGACCCCCAAGGGGCACATCACCCAAACCCCTAACCATACAAGAGCAACTCCATCCCTATCAGGAGGCATTAGGACTTATGGAGAGTCCTGTCTACAGCTGAGGACAAGCCTTGTGCACCAGGCCAGAATCAACCGGGGAGGAAAGGATTCCTCCTCAATCCACGCCTATTACATCTGCCATTGAACCTGATAGGACGAGTGGAAGTGTCAATCCACTTTGAAGAACAGACCAACCTTTCTCCTGAACTCCATCTCCCCCGGAGAAACCTCCTAAACGCTTTTCATTTTTGCAAAGTTTTCCACGGCGGTTGGCTGCAGGTGCGGAGGATGCTGGCGCACTTTCTCGCTGCGGATTTCCTACTGTGAAAAATTAAAACATTATCCGTTGTTTTCGCACGCTCCGATTTTCTCTCTCCGTCGCCGCGCAGATTCCCGTTCGCCCTTTTGAATTAATCATTGCCAACTAGAATTAAGTTGTTTAAGGAAAACAAGATAAAACAGGTGCTGAACACCTGAGACAGCAACGGGGAGCTGCGCGGCCGGGGAAAATCTTCTCTCCGGGGACGTCAATTATATATTATTTTTTTTCTTTTTGTATTTACTTTTTTCTCTCTCCCCCTTCTTACAATTACAGTATTCTAAAAGGTGGACAGATGGAGTTGAAAGGGAAAAAAAAATGGCGCATTAAGCGCCGTGAATTCTAATTTTTTTTTACAGTACGGGATGCAAAACTAACTAATTAAAGCAACTTAGAAAGTAATTTTAAGACAACTGCAATCCATTATCTAATTCGGTTTTCCCGGGGGCAGGAACATGAGTTTCTTTTTTAGAAAATAAACCGCTAATGACTTTTCTTAGTTTGTCCGCCAAGGAATACCTGGACAGAAAGATAAATGAGGATGCAAGGAGGGTAATTGTAGCCGGCTTGCAGACGCTTTGTGATAAAAAGGCTGTTCGCTGCGTTGGTCTACAGCAGATACATGGACACCACTGTGAGCAAAGCTGCCGCTTCCTGCTTTGAGTTGTCAGCTTAGTGTCACATTTCTCCAATCTGCCATAGCATGATGACAACCCACCCGAATCCATCGAGGCATGGACTCCACTAGACCTCTGAAGGTGTGCTGTCAGCAAAAGATCCCGTAACGTTGGGTCTCCATGGATCGGACTTTTTTTCCCCACAGATGCCCGATTGGATTGAGATCTGCAGAATTTCAAAGCCAAGGCAACGCCTTCAACTGGTTCCTCTAACCCACGGGCGTCAAACTGGCGGCCCTCCAGCTGTTGCCAAACTACAAGTCCCATGAGGCATTGCAAGACTGGGGGTTACAAGAATGACTCCCAAAGGCAGGGGCATGATGGGACTTGCAGTTTCGCAAAAGCTGGAGGGCCGTCAGTTTCACACCCCTGCTGACCATTCTTGGATTCATCAGACCAGGCCACCTTCTTCCATTGCTCCGTGGTCCAGTTCTGATGCTCACTTGCCCATTGTAGACACTTTTGGCTGTGAACACGGGTCAGCATGGCCACCCTGACTGGTCTGTAGCTATCCAGCCCCCTACACAACAAACTGCAATGCTCTGTGTGTTCTGACACCTTTCTATCAGAACCAGCATTC
>CATNWA010002993.1:450000-465000 GCA_951230385.1 Staurois parvus
TGGTTCCCTTCTGTTCTATGGTGTCGGTTCTGAGGTTTTAGTGCCATCACCTAGTTAGTCCATCAGTGCCATCCAATCAGATGGGAGACAGAGAGGTACAAAGTAACATTGTTTATAAACATCGATCAGATGGGAGATAGAGAGATACAAAGTAACATCGTTTATAAACATCGATCAGACGGGAGATAGAGAGATACAAAGTAACATTGTTTATAAACATCGATCAGACGGGAGATAGAGAGATACAAAGTAACATTGTTTATAAATGTCGATCAGATGGGAGATAGAGAGATACAAAGTAACATTGTTTATAAACATCGATCAGATGGGAGATAGAGAGATACAAAGTAACATTGTTTTATAAACATCGATCAGACGGGAGATAGAGAGATACAAAGTAACATCGTTTATAAACATCGATCAGACGAGAGATAGATACAAAGTAACATTGTTTATAAACATCGATCAGACGGGAGATATAGAGACACAAAGTAACATTGTTTATAAACATCGATCAGACGGGAGATATAGAGACACAAAGTAACATTGTTTATAAACATCGATCAGACGGGAGATATAGAGACACAAAGTAACATTGTTTATAAACATCGATCAGACGGGAGATAGAGAGATACAAAGTAACATTGTTTATAAACATTGATCAGACGGGAGATAGAGAGATACAAAGTAACATTGTTTATAAACATCGATCAGACGGGAGATAGAGAGATACAAAGTAACATTGTTTATAAACATCGATCAGACGGGCGATAGATACAAAGTAACATTGTTTATAAACATCGATCAGACGGGAGATAGAGAGATACAAAGTAACATTGTTTATAAACATCGATCAGACGGGCGATAGAGAGATACAAAGTAACATTGTTTATAAACATTGATCAGACGGGAGATAGAGAGATACAAAGTAGATCATTAGACAATTCGGTTGTATCCAGATTGTATCGTCTTTTATACTCCAGTAACCTTCTCACCCATATTGAGGGATCATTTGTGGTCAATGGATACTTAGTCTACATAAACCCTCACCTGGTGAAGCAGCCCATTGGTTTAATCACTTGTACCGCGGAGCGAGCGCTACGGGCAGGCTAGGCCGAACTTCAGGTTTTGAGGCTCGCATACACATGTCCCCACCCCCCACCTGACCTGCACTGTGATTGGATACAGCGTAAGTTTGGTAGCTGATTTCATCCCATGATTTTGGCCGAAGTCAGCTGATCGGCTGTGTCCAATCACAGGGAACAGCGATCTGGCTGTTTATCCAATAATAAATTGCCGTAAAGTATAGGAAAAGCGGCACACGTTACCAGGGGCGGACTGACAACTCATGGGCCCCCGGGCAATAGGGGATCATGGGGCCCCTGTGTCCATGCCCACACTCAAATCACACCAAAAAAAAGCCTTTGAAAGGTACCAGAGTAGAAAAAGTCCTTTTGTGTTCTTTTAGGTTTTTTTTGTGTGTTCTTTTAAATGTTGGTCTATTTTAGTTTATATAATAAAAAAAATATTAAAAAAAACAGTGGTGATTAAATTCCACCAAAAGAAAGCTTTATCTTTGTGGAAAAAAAAAACAATATCAATTTCGGAGGGGGTGGTCCTTCACTCGCACGTCACAAAATACATTTTGGCCTAACTTTATGAAAAAAAAAATAGATTTTTTAAATTTTCATTGTTGATGTTTTATAGCATAAAGTAGAAAATGTCCTTTTGTGTTTTTTTTGGTTTTTTTGTGTGTTCTTTTTGGTCTATTTTAGTTTATATAATAAAAAAATGAAAAAAAAAAACTGGTGATTAAATACCAACAAAAGAAAGCTCTATCTGTGTAAAAGAAAAAAAAAAAAAAAGCTATCAATTTCGGAGGGGGTGGTCCTTCACTCGCAAGCAGAAAAATACATTTTGGCCTAACTGTATGAAAAAAAAATATAGATTTTTAAAATTTTTATTTATGTTTTATAACAGAAAGTAGAAAATGTCGGGGTTTTTTGTGTGTTCTTTTAAATTTTGGTCTATTTTAGTTTATATAATAGAAAAAGAAAAAAAAAACAGTGGTGATCAAATACCAACAAAAGAAAGCTCTGTGAAAACAAAAAATATATATATCAATTTCGGAGGGGGTGGTCCTTCACTCGCACGCAGAAAAATACATTTTGGCCTAACTTTATGAAAAAAAAATATTTTTGAAATTTTCATTGTTGATGTTTTTTAGCATAAAGTAGAAAATGTCCTTTTGTGTTTTTTTGGGTTTTTTTGTGTGTTCTTTTACATTTTGGTCTATTTTAGTTTATATAATAAAAAAATGAAAAAAAAACTGGTGATTAAATACCAACAAAAGAAAGCTCTATCTGTGTAAAAGAAAAAAAAAAAAAAGCTATCAATTTCAGAGGGGGTGGTTCTTCACTCGCAAGCAGAAAAATACATTTTGGCCTAACTGTATGAAAAAAAAATAGATTTTTAAAATTTTTATTTATGTTTTATAACAGAAAGTAGAAAATGTCGGGGGGTTTTTTTTTTTGTGTGTTCTTTTAAATTTTGGTCTATTTTAGTTTATATAATAGAAAAAGAAAAAAAAAACAGTGGTGATCAAATACCAACAAAAGAAAGCTCTGTGAAAAAAAAAAAATATATATCAATTTCGGAGGGGGTGGTCCTTCACTCGCACGCAGAAAAATACATTTTGGCCTAACTTTATGAAAAAAAAATATTTTTGAAATTTTCATTGTTGATGTTTTTTAGCATAAAGTAGAAAATGTCCTTTGTGGTTTTTTTTTTGTGTTCTTTTTGGCCTAACTTTATGAAAAAAAAAAAAAGATTTTTGTAATTTTTATTAATGTTTTATAACAGAAAGTAGAAAATGTCCTATGTGTTTTTTTTGTGTGTTCTTTAAAATGTTGGTCTATTTTAGTTTATATAATAAAAAAAGGAAAAAAAAACAGTGGTGATCAAATACCACCAAAAGAAAGCTTTATCTTTGTGAAAAGAAAAAAAACGATATCAATTTCGGAGGGGGTGGTCCTTCACGCGCAAGCTGAAAAATACATTTTGGCCTAACTGTATGGAAAAAAAATAGATTTTTAAAATTTTTTTTGTTGATGTTTTATAGCATAAAGTAGAAAATGTCCTTTTGTGTTTTTTTTGGGGGTTTTTTTGTGTTCTTTTAAATTTTGGTCTATTTTAGTTTATATAATAAAAAAATAAAAGAAAAAACATTGGTGATCAAATACCACCAAAAGAAAGTGTGAAAAAAAAAGCAATCTCAATTTGGGGGGGGGGGGGTCCTTCACTCGCACTTCTGGGTTACAGGATATTCTGTAATGGAGATGTCTTGGATATGGTGGTCTGTGTCGCGCGGATCACTTTTAATAATCGCGGACGAACTCTGCGCAGAGCTGTGTACACTTTATCGATCAGCACTTTGATTCGCACGGATTGCTTTGGACGTTAATTTTGGATTTTAATAGTCAGACTTTCGCCGTTTTTGAGATGTGTATTGGGAATCGATTGTATTTTATCGATGGGGAATTGTATAATAATTGATTGATTTTGCTATTTTTGCGTTAGATCATCAGTTTTAGAAATCCTCAGACCAGTATTGATAAGGAGTGTCAGTCATTTCCTCGGTCCGTCCTCTGGATGGGGGATGGGCGGGTAGCAATTGGCTGTGAACTCTTCTGGAGTAATAAACTATTTATACAATAATCGCGATGATTTCTGCCAAGAAACGTCTGTAGGAAATAAGATCTTCTGTGTGAGAGGAGAGGAGAGGAGAGGAGAGGAGTCACCTTGTGCAGTTCTATCATAAGATAAACCACTTATTATCAAACATTCCACAAATAATAACGAAGTATAACATGAAACTAAATGTTACTTAAACTGAAGGACTTTATAATTCCCTTCCTCTATAACTCTCCTCTCCTGAAATACTCTGCGCTGCTGGAGGACTCCTCTCCTTCCTCTATAACTCCTCTCCTGAAATACTCTGCTCTGCTGGAGGACTCCGCTCCTTCCTCTATAACTCTCCTCTCCTGAAATACTCTGCGCTGCTGGAGGACTCCGCTCCTTCCTCTATAACTCCTCTCCTGAAATACTCTGCACTGCTGGAGGACTCCACTCCTTCCTCTATAACTCTCCTCTCCTGAAATACTCTGCACTGCTGGAGGACTCCGCTCCTTCCTCTATAACTCTCCTCTCCTGAAATACTCTGCACTGCTGGAGGACTCCGCTCCTTCCTCTATAACTCCTCTCCTGAAATACTCTGCACTGCTGGAGGACTCCGCTCCTTCCTCTATAACTCTCCTCTCCTGAAATACTCTGCACTGCTGGAGGACTCCGCTCCTTCCTCTATAACTCCTCTCCTGAAATACTCTGCTCTGCTGGAGGACTCCGCTCCTTCCTCTATAACTCTCCTCTCCTGAAATACTCTGCACTGCTGGAGGACTCCGCTCCTTCCTCTATAACTCCTCTCCTGAAATACTCTGCACTGCTGGAGGACTCCTCTCCTTCCTCTATAACTCTCATCTCCTGAAATACTCTGCGCTGCTGGAGGACTCCGCTCCTTCCTCTATAACTCTCCTCTGCTGGAGGACTCCGCTCCTTCCTCTATAACTCCTCTCCTGAAATACTCTGCACTGCTGGAGGACTCCGCTCCTTCCTCTATAACTCTCCTCTCCTGAAATACTCTGCACTGCCGGAGGACTCCTCTCCTTCCTCTATAACTCCTCTCCTGAAATACTCTGCACTGCTGGAGGACTCCGCTCCTTCCTCTATAACTCTCCTCTCCTGAAATACTCTGCACTGCTGGAGGACTCCTCTCCTTCCTCTATAACTCTCCTCTCCTGAAATACTCTGCACTGCTGGAGGACTCCGCTCCTTCCTCTATAACTCCTCTCCTGAAATACTCTGCACTGCTGGAGGACTCCGCTCCTTCCTCTATAACTCTCCTCTCCTGAAATACTCTGCGCTGCTGGAGGACTCCGCTCCTTCCGCTATAACTCTCCTTTCCTGAAATACTCTGCACTGCTGGAGGACTCCGCTCCTTCCTCTATAACTCTCCTCTCCTGAAATACTCTGCACTGCTGGAGGACTCCGCTCCTTCCTCTATAACTCCTCTCCTGAAATACTCTGCACTGCTGGAGGACTCCGCTCCTTCCTCTATAACTCTCCTCTCCTGAAATACTCTGCACTGCTGGAGGACTCCGCTCCTTCCTCTATAACTCCTCTCCTGAAATACTCTGCACTGCTGGAGGACTCCGCTCCTTCCTCTATAACTCCTCTCCTGAAATACTCTGCGCTGCTGGAGGACTCCTCTCCTTCCTCTATAACTCTCCTCTCCTGAAATACTCTGCCCTGCTGGAGGACTCCTCTCCTTCCTCTATAACTCTCCTCTCCTGAAATACTCTGCACTGCCGGAGGACTCTGCTGTTTCCATAATATTGCTGTGTTGTGATTGCGCTTTACAATTATCCCAGTTATTCCCGGTGTTATAACAGTCACACTGCGCGCTTGCTGAGTTTCCCTTTAGTATCAGACGCAGATAGTTCCAGTCTGGATGGTGCGGCGATCCCCCCCGTCACCTGTTTGTCTTGAAAGACTCGGGGACCTTGCGCTTTATTATTTATTGAGAGATAATGCAGCGCCAGCAGGATTATTGTTGTGATAGCGCTTCGCCTTTCACGAAAACCAGATTGCCGCGTGACTGACGGGTCTGTCAGTTGGTGAATGAAGACTGACAGTGTAATATTGAAAGCGCAACGCTCGCAGAACTGCCGCCTGAAGTTTTCTCATGACGCGGCATTTTTCCTATAAAAGACGGCAATTTTATTTGTCCTCCTTTCAATGTATCGCTTTCCACCCAGAACAACAATTTTGTTTTACTCAATAAGCAGAGAAGCGGAGGATCTCGGGGCGGGATTAACCTGTCAGGTGCCGGGAGTTCTCCAGAGAGCGCGCAATCACGGCTCGCAGTGTCACTGGAAGTTCTCCGGAGAATGCGCGTTCATTGCTCGCGATGTCAATGGAAGTTCTACGGAGAACGCACGTTCACGGCTCGCAATATCAACAGAAGTTCTCCGGAGAACGCGCGTTCACGGATCGCACTGTCACTGGAAGTTCTCCGGAAAACGCGCGTTCACGGATCGCATTGTCACTGGAAGTTCTACGGAGAACGCGCGTTCACGGCTCGCAATATCAACAGAAGTTCTACGGAGAATGCGCGTTCACTGCTCGCGACGTCAATGGAAGTTCTATGGAGAACGCGCGTTCACGGCTCGCAGTGTCACTGGAAGTTCTCCGGAGAATGCGCGTTCACGGATCGCAGTATCACTGGAAGTCCTCCGGAGAATGTGCGTTCACGGCTCGCACTGTCACTGGAAGTTCTACGGAGAACGCGCATTCACGGCTCGCAGTGTCAATGGAAGTTCTACGGAGAACGCGCGTTCACGGCTCGCAGTGTCACTGGAAGTTCTCCGGAGAATGCGCGTTCACGGCTCGCACTGTCACTGGAAGTTCTCCGGAGAACGTGCGTTCACGGGTCGCAGTGTCAGTGGAAGTTCTCCGGAGAACGTGTGTTCACGGCTCGCACTGTCACTTGGAGTTCTCCGGAGAACGCGCATTCACAGCTTGCACTGTCACTGGAAGTTCTCCGGAGAATGCGCATTCACGGATCGCACTGTCACTGGAAGTTCTCCGGAGAACGTGCGTTCACGGCTTGCACTGTCACTGGAAGTTCTCCGGAGAATGCACGTTCATGGTTTGGAATGTCAATGGAAATTCTCCGGAGAACGCGCGTTCACGGCTCGCAGTATCAATGGAAGTTTTCCGGAGAACGCGCGTTCAGGGCTCGCAATGTCAACGGAAGTTCCTTTCTCACACTTAGGAGGTGTGGAGGGAATGAGAGTGCCACACATATACACCAATCAGCCATGACCTTATGACCACCCACCTCCATCAATGAGCCCCCTCCCCTCATTTCCTTCAATGTGCCTTCCCCCCTACCTTTATCAATGAGCCCCCCCCCCCCCATCTCCTTCAATGTGCCTTCACCCCCTCACCTCTATCAATAAGCCCACCTCCAAAAATGAGCCCCCTCTCATCTCCTTCAATTAGCCTCCCCCCCACCTCCATCAATGAGCCCCCCCCCATCAATGAACTTCCCCCTCCATCAATGAGCCTTCCCTCCCCACCCCCATCGATGAGCCTTCCCTCCTCCCACCTCCATCAATGAGCCTCCTATCCCACCTCCATCAATGAGCCTCCTATCCCACCTCCATCAATGAGCCTTCCCTCCCCACCTCCATCAATGAGTGTTCCCTCCTTACCTCCATCAAATAACCTCCCCCCTACCTCCATCAATGAGCCTCCCCCCGTCCTCCATCAATGAGCCTCCCCCCGACCTCCATCAATGAGCCTCCCCCCGACCTCCATCAATGAGCCTCCCCCCGTCCTCCATCAATGAGCCTCCCCCCGACCTCCATCAATGAGCCTTCCCTCCACCCCCCATCGATGAGCCTTCCCTCCTCCCACCCCCATCGATGAGCCTTCCTGCCCAACCTCCATCAATGAGCCCCCCACACTATTAATGGACCTTGCCCACCCATGACCCTGTCACTGGTTTTCCTTACTTGGACCCCTCTTGGTCAGTCCTGACCTCTGCAGACCAGGAACATCCCACAAGAGCTGCAGTTTTGGAGTTGACCCAGTCGTCTAGACATTACGATTTGGTCCTTGTCAAAGTCCCTCAGATCCTCATTCTTGTCCATTTTTTCTGCTTTCAACACATCAACTTCAGGGACAATATGTTCTCTTTCAGATGTCATTGGTACCAGAAAATCAATGTTTTTCCCTTTTACCTGTCATGGCCCCCATGGGTCAGAGTTATGGCTGATCATCGGAAGTCCTGGAAATATTTCACACCACAGGAGGTCGCCAGACAAATAAATACGATGAATAACATCAAATACCACATTGTTACCTTTATATATAAAAAAAGTATCAATTTAAATTTTAATTTCATTGTATTTTGTTTTTTTTGTTTTTTTTTCCAGCCAATGATGAGCTCCAAAAATACGTCGGATTTTCTTGCACCCAACTTTCATGTGAAATAACCCAACTCTCCTCTTCTGAAATATTCTGCAAACTGCTGGGGAGGCCCAACCAACTATAGTTATTTTTTTGGGGCGGTTTTTCAGGCTCCGCCCCTGCAGAGCCACACCAGTCATTCAGAGATTTTGTAGTTCTCGATGAATTGTGAGGGCGCTGATGAGCACGCTCATAATTTATGGATTCTTCCTGCATACTGACAGTCTGCAGGAGCTTGACTTTGCACCCAACCGTCCGCTTATTGCAGGTGCAATGCTCTGCAGAGAAAAAAAAAAAATTAACTTCTTCACCTGAAAAAATTATGTGCTTTTGTTTTATTTTTGTTTTTTTAAAAGTGAACTTGGCCTGTAAGCCCTAATGAAGGGGGAGGTGCTAATCTCTGAAACACGTTGGGACACAAAACTTACCTTGCCAGTGCAAGCATAGATCTATACTCAGAAAAGTTGACCACCCCCCCCCCCCCCCAAAAAAAAAGAAACAAAATAAACAAAAAAACAAACAAAACAAATAACAAACACACACCCACCCCCTCCCAAAAAAAAAAAACAAAAAACAGGCAGACTCAATGGACCACTTGGACTTTTTCTGCCGTCACTTTTCTATGTTTCTATGTCACTGATCCTCTTGTAAAAAAAAAAAAAACAAATTGCTGTATTCAGAAATTCATTGTCAGGTTCTCCCTTCATATTTCACCTCCACCTAATCTCTGTTTAAAAACAAACACCCCCTCCCAAAAAAACAAAAAACTGAGAAAACAGGCAGATTTGATGGACCGTTCAGATTTTTTCTGCTGTCACTTTTCTATGTTTCTATGTCACTGATCCTCTTGTACAAAAAAAAAATATGTGCTGTATTCAGAAATGCGTTGTCAGGTTCTCCCTTTATATTTCACCTCCACCTAATCCCTCTTTTAAAAACAAACACCCCCTCCCAAAAAACAAACAGGCAAAATCAATGGTCCACTCGGATTTTTTCTGCCGTCATTTTTTTATGTTTCTATGTCCCTGATCCTCTTGTAAAAAAAAAAAAAAAAAAGTGCTATATTACGAAATCCATTGTCAGGTTCTCCCTTCATATTTCACCTCCATCTAATTCCTCTTTAAAAACAAACAACCCCTTTAAAAAAAAAAAACAAACAGGAAAATTCGATGCACCACTCGGACTTTTTCTGCCATCACTTTTCTATGTTTCTATTTCACTGATCCTCTTGTAAAAAAAAAAAAAAAAAAAAATTGCTGTATTCAGAAATCCATTGTCAGGTTCTCCCTTCATATTTCACATCCACCTAATCCCTCTTTAAAAACAAACACCCCCTTCCAAAAAACAGGCAAATTCGATTCACAATTTAGATTTTTTTTCTGCCGTCACTTTTCTATGTTTCTATGTCACTGATCCTCTTGTACAATACAAAAAAAAAACAATTTACTGCATTCAGAAACCTGTTGTCAGGTTCTCCCGTCATATTTCACCTCCACCTAATCCCTCTTTAAAACACGAGCACCCCCTCCCAAAAAACAAGAAAAAAAGGCAGATTCGATGTACCACTCAGACTTTTTTTGCCGTTATTTTTCTATGTTTCTATTTCACTGATCCTCTTGTGCAAAAAAAAATAAAAAATTTAGCTGTATTTAGAAATCCGTTGTCAGGTTCTCCCTTCATATTTCACCTACACCTAATCCCTCTTCAAAAACAAACACCCCCTCCCAAAAAAACAGGCAGATTGAATGGTCCACTCAGATTTTTTCTGCCGTCACTTTTTCTATGTTTCTATGTCACTGATCCTCTTGTAAAAAAAAAAAAAAAAAGTGCTATATTCAGAAATCCATTGTCAGGTTCTCCCTTCATATTTCACCTCCAACTAATTTCTCTTTAAAAACAAACAACCCCTTTAAAAAAACAAATGACAAACCAGGCAAATTTGATGCACCACTTGGACTTTTTCTGCCATCACTTTTCTATGTTTCTATTTCACTGATCCTCTTGTAAAAAAAAAAAAAAAAAATAGCTGTATTCAGAAAAAAAAAGAAAACAGGCAGATTCCATGGACCACTCGGACTTTTTCTGCTGTCACTTTTCTATGTTTCTATTTCACTGATCCTCTTGTAAAAAAAAATAGCTGTATTCAGAAAAAAAAAGAAACCAGGCAGATTCGATGGACCACTCGGACTTTTTTCTGCCGTCACTTTTCTATGTTTCTATTTCACTGATCCTCTTGTAAAAAAAAAAAAAAATTGCTGTATTCAGAAATCCATTGTCAGGTTCTCCCTTCATATTTCACCTCCAACTAATTCCTCTTTAAAAACAAACAACCCCTTTTAAAAAAAAAAAGAAACGACAAACCAGGCAAATTCGATGCACCACTCGGACTTTTTCTGCCGTCACTTTTCTATGTTTCTATTTCACTGATCCTCTTGTAAAAAAAAAAAAATTGCTGTATTCAGAAATCCTTTGTCAGGTTCTCCCTTAATATTTCACCTCCACCTAATCCCTCTTTAAAAACAAACACCCCCTTCCAAAAAACAGGCAAATTCGATGCACCACTTTAGAAACATAGAAAAATTACGGCAGAAAAAAAAATCTAAGTGGTGCATTGAATTTGCCTGTTTTTTGGAAGGGGGTGTTTGTTTTTAAAGAGGGATTAGGTGTAGGTGAAATATAAAAGGGAGAACCTGACAACAGATTTCTGAATACAGCTAAATTTTTTTTTTATTTTTTTGTACAAGAGGATCAGTGACATAGAAACATAGAAAAATGACGGCAGAAAAAGTCCAAGTGGTTGTCACTGATCCTCTTGTACAATGCAAAAAAAATACAATTTACTGTATTCAGAAACCTTTTGTCGGGTTCTCCCGTCATATTTCACCTCCACCTAATCCCTCTTTTAAAAACGAGCACCCCCTCCCAAAAAACAAGAAAAAAGGCAGATTCGATGTACCACTCAGACTTTTTCTGCCGTTACTTTTCTATGTTTCTATTTCACTGATCCTCTTGTACAAAAAATAAAAAAAATTTAGCTGTATTCAGAAATCCGTTGTCAGGTTCTCCCTTTTATATTTCACCTCCACCTAATCCCTCTTCAAAAACAAACACCCCCCTCCCAAAAAACAGGCAGATTCGATGGTCCACTCTGATTTTTTTTTCTGCCGTCACTTTTCTATGTTTCTATGTCACTGATCCTCTTGTAAAAAAAAAAAAAAAAAAAGTGCTATATTCAGAAATCCATTGTCAGGTTCTCCCTTCATATTTCACCTCCAACTAATTTCTCTTTAAAAACAAACAACCCCTTTAAAAAAAACAAATGACAAACCAGGCAAATTTGATGCACCACTTGGACTTTTTCTGCCATCACTTTTCTATGTTTCTATTTCACTGATCCTCTTGTAAAAAAAAAAAAAAAAAAAAAATAGCTGTATTCAGAAAAAAAAAAAGAAAACAGGCAGATTCCATGGACCACTCGGACTTTTTCTGCTGTCACTTTTCTATGTTTCTATTTCACTGATCCTCTGGTAAAAAAAAAATAGCTGTATTCAGAAAAAAGAAAACAGGCAGATTCCATGGACCACTCGGACTTTTTCTGCCGTCACTTTTCTATGTTTCTATTTCACTGATCCTCTTGTAAAAAAAAAAAAAAATTGCTGTATTCAGAAATCCATTGTCAGGTTCTCCCTTCATATTTCACCTCCACCTAATCCCTCTTCAAAAACAAACACCCCCTCCCAAAAAAAAAAGGCAGATTCGATGGTCCACTCGGATTTTTTCTGCCGTCACTTTTCTATGTTTCTATGTCACTAATCCTCTTGTACAAAAAAAAAAAAAAAATTAGCTGTATTCAGAAATCCGTTGTCAGGTTCTCCTTTTTATATTTCACCTCCACCTAATCCCTTATTTAAAAAAACAAATCGCTCGGCAATTCGCCCGCGCTTTCAAACGCAGCGGCGCTCTTATCCGAGGCCTCGTTCGCCGGAGACGTTTTTTATTGAACGCGATTCACCCGACGTCGATTGCTCATTCCGAAAGTATGCTTTGAACTTAATGAATTATTGAAAGCAATTTGTTTTGCATAATACAGTCACATCATTGCGAATTTGTTTCCTTAATGCATTCGTTACCCAAACAGCCTGGCCTCATAGACTCCCTCTCATTAAGAAGAAGAAGAAAAAAAAAAAAAGAAAATAGTTTATTAATCTTGCTGAGCTGGTTATTTATTTATATCTTCTGGCGCGATGATTACTCACTAATCACATCGAATTACTGGCGAGTCGTCGTGATTTCTCAATAAACGGCCGGAGTATTCCGCTTTGTCTTCTTCTGTTTTCTCTTAAATGCGGTTTTTGCTTTTGCCACTTCCTGCGAGTGAACATCTGAGGATCCCTTGTTCTTCTAACGTTGACGTGACGCCGGACTCCATAAAAAACCCGCAGAGACCCCCGTTGGTGGCGGCGAGAATCACCGGCGCAATCGCTTTCAGAGTCCTGTGTGATTTTTTTTTTTTTTTCCCCCCACCCCGGATCAAAGCACATAAAAGCAATTTAGATTTCCTTTTTATATATTTTTGCCTCTTCTGTTGTTACGACGTCTCGGCTGCTCCCTTGTTATCCGGAACACTTCAGAGGTGTAGTTTAGCTGCTGCTCAAAAGTCAAACCTTTATAAAAAAAAAAGCAGCAAAGTATCACTCCATTCTATATTTATACAAAAAAATTTTTTTTTTTTTTTTCCTATTATCTTTTGAAATCGGTTCTACGAGGAGTACAGACATTAACAAACAATAACCTGTCGTGGATAAAGCAAGGTCGATGTAGAAATCTCTTTTGATAGACCCGCCGCCTCTGGCAACTGGGAAGGCATCCGATTTTAGTGGCTTTCGGTCCAGGCGCGGATTTATTCCAAGGTAAAATGTAAAAAAAAAAAAAAAAAAATGTTTTGTCTCAAATCCAACGCGTTTCGGGGCTTGGCACCCCTTGCTCATCAGAACCTCAAGAGGCCGGTTCCTTCTTTTTAACCAATGCTTGAGATGAGATCTATACTCAAAGAAGTAAATGAAAAAAAAAAATAAATAAATAAATGTTTTGTCTCAAAGCCAAAGCGTTTTGGGGCTTAGCACCCATCCCCCTCCCTCATCAGAACCTCAAGAGGGCGGTTCCTTCTTTTTAGCCAATGCTTGAGACGAGATCTATACTCAGACAAAAAAAGTAAAAAAAACAGCCAAACAAAGAAAAACCAAATAAGATGTTTTGTCTCAAAGCCAACGCGTTTTGGGGCTTAGCACCCCTCCCCCTCCCTCATCAGAACCTCAAGAGGGCGGTTCTTTCTTTTTAACCAGTGCTTGAGGCGAGATCTATACTCAGATAGAAAAAAAAAAAAACTAAACAAAAAAAAACAAATAAGATGTTTTGTCTCAAAGCCAACGCGTTTCAGGGCTTGGCACCCTCCCCCTCCTATATCAGAACCTCAAGAGGGCAGTTTCTTCTTTTTAACCAATGCTTGAGATGAGATCTATACTCAGACAAAAAAAAAAAAAAAAAAACAAGATGTTTTGTTTCAAAGCCAACGCGTTTCGGGGCTTGGCACCCCTCCCCCCTTATCAGGACCTCAAGAGGGCGGTTCTTTCTTTTTAACCAGTGCTTGAGACGAGATCTATACTCAGATAAAAATGTAAAAAAAAAAAACCTAAACAAAAAAAAACAAATAAGATGTCTCAAATTCCAATGCGTTTTGGAGCTTAGCACCCCTCCCCCTTATCAGGACCTCAAGAGGACCCCGCCTTTATAAAACTATCAATATTTTGTAATGAGAGGAAAAATGTGTGTCCATGGGACTTTTCCTCCTTTAAAGAGTAACTCTACTATTATGGAGTACAAAAACCCCTCCCTCTTTTTAAAAAAAAGATGAACTTAGCCTAATGAGGGGGAGGTGCTGAGCTCCGAAACGCGTTGGAACAAAATGTATCTTATTTTACCTTGGGATAAATCTGTGGCTGGGGGTTTGTGGCAGTTCCTTCTTTTTAACCAATGCTTGGAACAAAATTTAAAAAAAAAGATGTTTTGTCTCGAACCCAACGCGTTTTGGAGTTTAGCACCCCCTCGTTATCAGGACCTCAAGAGGACCCCACCTTTATAAAACCATCAATATTTTGTAATGAAAGGAGAAATGTGTCCATGTGACTTTTCCTCTTTAAAGAGTAACCTTACTATTGTGGAGAAGAAAAAACCCCTCCCCCTTTTTTTAAAAAGACGAACTTAGCATTTAAGCACTAATGAAGGGGGGTGCTGAGCACCGAAACGCATTGGGAATAAAACATATTATTTTACCTTGGGATAAATCTGTGGCGGTTCCTTCTATTTAACCAATGCTTGGGACAAAGTTTAAAAAAAAACAAAGAAAAATCAAAACAAAATAAGATGTTTGGTCCCAAACCAACGCATTTCGGAACTTAGCACCCCCAGCATAAATAGCTGTTTGTTTCTCTGTGTCCTGGTGCAGAGTGAGCCCGGGTTCACTTTTTTTTTGTGTGATTTTGGCCAATGAAGTCCACAATGAAGCGGCTGGCATGACACGCCCCAGCCATGTGAATGGGCGCTCGAGATGTTGCAGTCATTTTTTTTTTTCCACATTTTTTTTTTTTTTGCGCCTGGCAAAAAAAAATTGCAACAACCATCTTTATTTTCTAGGGCCTCTGCTTAAAAAAAATAAAATTAAATTTGGGGGTTCTAAGTAATTTTCTAGCAAAAAAAAAATGAATTTTGACATGTATGTGAGAAATGTCAGAATTGGCCTGGGAGTTAAGTTGTTAAAATAAATAAATACAATTTAATAATATATATTTACTATATAATAATAAAATTATATATATATATATTAAATTGTATTTATTTTAAATCATAATA